>JAQHUG010000325.1:1145388-1177354 GCA_028555095.1 Dicrostonyx torquatus | reverse complement strand
GTGTGTGTGTGTGTGTGTGTGTGTGTGTGTGTGTGTGTGAAGGCCAGAGGGTGGTTTCAGGTGTCTTTCTTGATTGCTCTCTACCTTGTTTTTAAGACAGGGGCTCTCACTGAAACTGTGCTGGACTGATTGGCCAACAAGCCCTAGGTGAATACTGTACTGCTAATGCTTTTTTTTTTTTCTTTTTTGAGACAGGTTTTCTCTGTGTAACTGCCCATCTACCCTGAAACTTGTTCTTAGACCAGGCTGGCCTCAGATGCACAGAGATCGGCCTGCCCCTGCCTCCTGAGTGCTGGGATCAACCACCAATGGATACAGCTTCATTCTTATGTTTAGGCCTTTCATCCATTATGAGTTAATTTTTGTATACATTGTGAGAAACAGATTGAGTTTATTTCTTCGCACATGGATTTTCAGTTGTCCCAATATTCTTCTTGTCCTTTGAGTTGTAATGCATAAGTTTTAATTTAACATTGGACAATATGTGTGGGCAGCAGATGCTAAAACGGAATTTATGTCTAGATATGGGTACGGCCCTCTGCTGGACTAACAGCCTGGGAAAATTAGGTAACTTAGTGAAGTTGATCTGGATATAGGTTCTCTTGTTGCTATGGTTACTGACATAGAAGAGAAGAGCCAATAGAATTGATATATAATTATAAAGGGGGCTTATTAGATTGGCTTACACAATCAGAGGCTGGGTAGTCCCACAACAGCCATCTGCAATCTAGAGATCTAGGGAAAGGAGTAGCTGCTCGGCCCAGGAACGTGGCGGCCTCAGAGGAAGTAGGGCCAGTGATACTGCCCACTGTGGGGCTGAGGCACGGGGTTTGGGGGTGGAGCCTGGGGTCTGTAGATGGTGACAGGGCAAGAGGAAAATGCATTTCGTTTATTTGTTTGTTTTTTTTGAGACAGGGTTTCTCTTTGTAGCCCTGGCTGTCCTGGAATTCCCTCTGTAGACCAGGCTGGCCTCTAACTCACAGAGATCCACCTGCCTCTGCCTCCTGAGTGCACCACTATCATTCTGCAGAAAGTGCATTCTTAAGAAGAATTGGACTTACCAATGGCAGGCAACTTCCTATTTATTGATTGATTTATCTGTTGATTGATTTATTAGTGGTAGGGATTCAGGGTCCTATGGCATCTGATACACTCCAAGCTAGTATGCTAACATTAAATTATATCTCCAACCCTTAAAATGTCCTTTTTTCTCTTTTTCCTTCCTTTTTAAAAAATAATTTTGAGTCGGGAGTGGTGGCACACATCTTTAATCCCAGCACTTAGGAGGCAGAGCCAGGCAGATTTCAGTGAGTTCGAGGCCAGCCTGGTCTACAGAGAGAGTTCCAGGACAGGCTCCAAAGCTACACAGAGTTGATAAGAGCTGGGCAATGATGGTGCATGCCTTTAACCATCCCATAACTCTAGAGGCAGAGGCAGGTGTATCTCTGTGAGTTCCAGGACAGCCAGGACTACACAGAGAAATCCTGTCTAAATCATAAGTATTAAGACACTGAAACACTCACTCAAAACAGAAGATTTAGTCAACTGATTGATGCACAAACAAAATGAAGCATGTCTGGATCATGTGTACTACCCAGCTATAAAAAGTGACAAAATATTGCCGGGTGGTGGTGGCACATGTCTTTAATCCCAGCATATGGGAGGCAGAGGCAGGGGAATTTCTGTGGGTTTGAGGTCAGCTTGGTCTACAGAGGGAGTTCCAGGACAGGCTCCAAAGCTACACAGAAAAACCCTGTCTTGAAAAACCAAAAATAATAAATAAATAAATATATAGATAATTTTGAAGTGCTAGATCCCTGGAGCTAGAATTATACCTAGGTGGTTGTGAGCCACGCCACCTGGGTGCTGAGGAACTGAACTTGGATCTCCACACCCTTTAATCCTCTATTGTACAAATACTTCCTCCCATTTTGTGGGTTACTTTTAAACTTCTTTAGTAAATTTTAGAGATTAATTTCTTTACATTTTATGTGTATGCATGTTTTGCCTGCATGTTTGTATGTGTAATGCCTTTATACCTGGTGCCTATTAAGGTCAGAGAAGGGCATTAGATCCCTAAGGGGAGTGAGGAAACAGTTGAGAGCCACCGGGTAGGAGCAGGAAGAGCTGGAGCAGCAAGTAGTCTTACCCACTGAGCCATTTCTCCAGCCTCTACTTCTTTCCTATCCCCCCTTTTTTCTGTGTAGCCCTGACTGTTCTGGAACTTGTTTTGTAGACTAGGCTGGCCTTGAACTCACAGAGATCTGCCTGTTTCTGCTTCCCAAGTGCTGGGATTCTAATTTTTTAAAAATATTTACTTATTATGTATACAATATTCTGTCTGTGTGTGTGCCTGCAGGCCAGAAGAGGGTACCCGACCCCATCACATATGGTTGTGAGCCACCATGTAGCTGCTGGGAATTGAACTCAGGACCTCTGGAAGACCAGGCAACGCGCCCGATCTCCGAGCCATCTCTCCAGCCCACCGGGATTCTAATTTTTTTAAGTCAAGAGAAGGCATTACATTTTGTCAGTTTGTTCTCTATATGAAGCGAGATGATCATGTGGATTTCCTCCCTCTTTGTTAGTGGGGTGTAATAAATTGACAGATTCTTGTCACATGAATTAGCCCTGCATTCAGGGATAAATCCTACTTAGTGACAACGTGATCCTTTTAACATGCCACTGAATTCGGGTCGCTTTGTTTTGCTAGACTTCAGGCTTGTGTTCATAAGATATGCTGACTGTCGTCTTCTTCTTGTGTCTTGTCTTGCTTTTGGTATTGAGGTAGCTGGTTACAGGCTGAGTTAGGAGTGCATCTTCCTTTCAGTTTTTAGAGCTTTAGGATTCTTGTTTGTTCTTTAACTCTTTGGGGGAATTAACTACTGAAGCCATCTGGTCTACGGGTTTTGTCAGGACAATTTTTAAAAAGATTTATTTATTTATTTATTTTAAGAATGTGAGTATTCTATCTGCATGTACAACTTCTATGCCAAAAGAGGGCATCAAATCCTACTAGAGATGGATGTGAGTCAACATGTGGTTGCTGGGAATTGAACTCAAGACCTCTAGAATAAGAGGCAGCGCTCTTAACCATTGAACTATTGTCAGGACATTTTTGATTACTGATTTAATCTCCTTCCTAGTTGCTGTGGTTTTAAAATGGATATTGACCCTGTATTTTACCCACCAAGGTTGTGGGATTGGAAGATACTGTTGACCTGATGGGAGGTCCTTAGAACACAGTCTTTTCCTCCTAGATGCCAGTACTCACTCTCCCATGTGCCCTCACTACCTGCCTGCCTACATGACACTACTGCCACTTTCCCCAGAACAGCTTGTGCCATGCTTTTGAACTTCCAATACCATGAGTGGATAAGCTTTTTCTATAAGTGCATCAGGGGTTTTGATACGGTAATGAGAAATAGATTTATAGATTCATGGTGAGTCTGTTTATATTTTCTCCACCCCCATTTCATCTTGACATATTTTAACTATTTTTATTTTATTTTTTATGTGTATGAGTGTTTTGCCTGAATGTATGTCTGTGTACCACAGAGCATACAGAATGTATGTCTGGTGCTCCAAGAAGCCATAAGATGGCATCAGATCCCCTGGAATTGGAGTTAAAGCCACCGTAAGGGTGCTGGGAATTGAATTCAGGTCCTCTGGAAGAGTACTAAGTGCTTTTAACTGCCAAGCCATCTTTCCAGCCTGCCTTGATAGATTTTAAATTTCTCAGGATTTATCCATTTTCTCTAGACAAACCATTTGTTGGCACACAGTTATTCATACTAGAAATTTCTCACTTGCTGTGGGACTTGTAGTATGTAAAGACTTGTCACTTGTATTAATTTAATAAAATGCTGATTGACCAGTAGCCAGGCAAGAAGTATAGGTGTGTGACCAGAATAGAAGAATTCTGGGAAGAGGAAAGGCTCAGTCTGCAGTCAACACAGAGGAAGCAAGATGAACGCCTCACTGATAAAAGGTACCAAGCCACATGGCTGATACATAAGAATTTGGGCTAATGTAAGTTATAAGAATTAATAAAAAGCCTGAGCTAGTAGGCCAACCAGTTTATAATTAATGTAGACCTCTGTGTACTTCATTGGGACTGGACGGCTGCGGGACCTGGTGGGACAAGAACCTCTGTCAACACCCACTGTCATTTCTGACTTTAATAATTTATTTACTTATTTATTTTTGTTTATTCGAGACAGGGTTTCTCTGTAGCTTTGGAGCCTGTCCTGCAACTAGTTCTTGTAGACCAGTCTGACCTCGAACTCATAGAGATCCACCTGCCTCCTGAGTGCTGGGATTAAAGCCATTCCCTCTCACAGCTTGGCTGTCTTTAGTAATTTGAGTCTTCAAGCCTTTCTAGGAACCATCTTTTTCTTTTTTAATTTTCTCGTTTTCATATCACTAATTTGTTTTCATCTTTACTATTTTCTTTCTTCTGGTAGCCTTGGGTTTACTTTCCTTTGCTTGCTTCTTAAATTGCAAGTTAGGGTTGATCGTTTTAGACAAGTTCTCACTATGTAGCCTTGGCTGTCATCACACTCAACTGTTCTTTTTTTTCAAGACAGGGTTTCTCTGTGTAGCTCTGACTTCCCTGGAACAGGTTTTGTAGACTGGACTGGCCTTGAACTCAGAGATTTGCTGGGGTTAAAGGTGTGTATTACCACTCCCTGGCTTCAACTCTTTCTTTTTAAACAACAAAAAACTCTATTTGTTTGTTATATGCATATTCTACTGCATGAGTGTGTAGGTCTGAGAACCGATTATTTGAGTTGGTTCTCCCCTTCTACAGTGTGGATCTCAGGGACTGAACTCAAATCATCAGACTTGGCAGCAAACACCTTTACTGACATTTAAAGCATGTTGGATTTATCAGTCCACTGCCTTGTTTATATTTCTGAAAAAAGGGGGGGGCTTCCCCTAGTGTTACTTTGGATTTTTATATATGTGAGTTGTTTCTCTCTCGCTGCCTTTAAGATTCCTGCACAGGTGTGAATGTGATGAATACTCACTGTACTAAGCACCAGGACCAAAAGCAAACAGGGAAGAAAGAAAGGGTTTGCTTCCCACCCCAGGTCATACATAGTCCATGTGGAATGGACACCTCAGGGATTGCTGTTTACTGGCTCACTCCATGTGGCTTTTCTTACATGATCAGGCCCACTTGCCCAAGGGTAGTGTGGCCTAAAATGGGCGGGAACTCCCACATCAATCTTCAAACAAGAAGATGCCCACTTCACCAGGGTTCCCTCTTCAGGCAACTTGTGTCAAGTTGACATAATTGGTTTATAATGAGTTCATAGAACCTTCCAGACATTTATGTGCATGTCTTTCATCAAATTTGGGAAGTTTTCAGCCCTTATTTCTTCTCTGTCCCCTTTCATTTTTCTTTCCTGACAGGATTAAAATGTAGCTCAGGGTGACCTCAAGCTCACTACAGTTGAGAGTGCACTTGCACTGTTGTCCTGCCTCCTGCTGAGAATTGAGGTCGCAGGCAGTCACTACCTGGTCTGGCCTTGAACCATGCCTTCCTGCCTCAACCTCTTGACTACTGGGATTACAAACATGTATTACCTCAGTTCCTGTGTGTGTGTGTGGGGTCAAATCCAGGGCCTTATTCATGCTAGGCAGGCGCTTTAGCCCAGAGTTACAAGCCTACCTTGACATTTACACCTTGTCCACAGAGTATCTAACTCTACCCATGTCTGTCTTCGGTTATTTGAGCATCTTTAAGTCAGTTATGCGAAAGACTTTACTTCATTGGACATGGTGGTGCGTGAGTGAATCCAAGAATTAGGGCTGAAGAGATGGCTCAGTGGTTAAGTATTTAATGCTCTTGTAGAGGACCTGGGTTCAATTCCCATCACCCACAAGGTCACTTACAATCTTCTGTAACCCCAGTTTTAGTGGCTGACACCCTCTTCTGATTCTGTGAGCAAAAAGCATGCATGTGGTGCACAGAAAGACATGCAGGCAGACATCCATCTACATATAATAAAATTAAGGGATCCTGGAATAGGGAAGGTTGAGCTAGCAGCAGTACTGTTTTGAGAACATCTTGGGCTACAAAGTAAGTTGAAGGCCAGGCAGGGCTATCGCATCTCAAAAAACAAGAACAAAAACAAAGGTGTTAGGTAAACCTGCTATTATACTTTTTTCAGAGATGGCTTCTATGGACTTAATTTCTTGAATGGGACACAATGCCTCCCCACTTCACCTCCAGAGTCTCTCTTTTTGAGGTCTGCAAATTTTGATTGCTGCAGGCAACTTCTGTGGCAAGGATCAGCCTGAGTTTCTCAATCTGGTCTGACTATAAAGCTGGTGTAGCTGAGAGCTTGGTCCTGTAGCTGATGCTGAGCCCAGGACTCCACACATGCTAGGCGATCACACCACCAACCGAGCTATAGCTCTAGTACTTAGACTTTGTCAGATATGGGTCAATGTTTTTCTCCTCTGGTTAAATTTCATAAGACTTTATAATATTGCATTGGTAGCACACTAATATGGTTTAAAACTTGTCTAAAAGTGAATATTTTGACATCTCCTTTCTACTACTGTCCCTAAGATGTCCAGCTGTTGCTCCTTTGCGTGGATATCAACGCCTGAGTAACTGCACCACCCGCTTGATGCCACTGAGATCCGAATGCTTTTTGTTCTCTTTGCTTCTTGTTACTGGTTGTGGTAGTCTGAATGAAATGTTCCTATATTCTGATAATCTGAACACTTGGTCCCCAGCTGGGACACTTAGGTGTGGCCTTGTTGGAGGAAAGCATCACTGGGCATAGAGTTTGAGGTTTCGTTCTCTGCTTCCTGTTTATGGTGGAAGATGTGATCCCTCACGTCCAGGCACAGTGCCTGCCTCCTTCCACCATTCCTGGCAGTGATGGTGATGGGCTCATCCCTCTGGGACTGTCATCCCCAAATCGACCTTTTCTCCTATAAACTGCCCTGGTCATGGTGTTTATCACAGCCACAGAAAAGTGACTAATACGCCGACAGAATAAAGAGATTTTTTTTTGTACATTCAGCTTTTATTTAGTCACTCACCAAATATCTTTAACGTTAATAGATTTTTACAACTGCACTTTGGATTTTCTAAATACACAGTTGTACATCAGAACAAGAGAATTTACTTTCCAACATCTGTACCAACTGGTGTTCTCCCTGAGTGGAGCCTTCTAGGCAGTGTCCTACTTCAGCCTCCCAAGACAGGCTTAGTGCTTAAAAACAAAACCGTCATTAGTTTTTTGGTGTTCTATCATATACAAATATTTCCAACTCAGGTTTAAGAAATCCTACTCAAGGGCTGGAGAGATGGCTCAGTGATTAAGAGCATTGCCTGCTCTTCCAAAGGTCCTGAGTTCAATTCCCAGCAACCACATAATGGCTCACAACCATCCGTAATGAGGTCTGGTGCCCTCTTATGGCCTACAGGCATACATGTAGACAGAATAAACAAATAAATATTTAAAAATTTGAAAAAAAAAAGAAATCCTACTCAAAACTACACACACTGATGCTCATCTTTCATTTAAAAACCTTAATTTTGAAGTAGTTTTAAATTTACAGAAAAGTTTGCATAAATAATACAAAGAATTTCTGCATACCTTCCTGGAGACTCCAAATGCTGACTGCTGCTTCTCCTTGGTGTACAGCATTCACGATAAACTCAGACTCAAGTAGTGCCTTCATATTTTCTAAATATAATGATTCTCTTCCATAATCATAATTACCCTGGGCAGCAGCTGCATGCCCTCATGAAACCAGAGTCTTTTCCCATATAGTCAGAGGGAGACTGCGGCTCTTTCAGTCACTTTTGCCAACTGAATACATGTGGGTCTGTTATTTATTCTGTTCTAAGGGGTCTTACATAGCTCAGGCTGGCTTCATAAGTCACTACCCAGGGATGATCCTCCTGCTTCCACCTCCCAAGTGCTGGGATTACAAGAAAGAGCCACTATGGTCTCACCACCACCCTTTGCCCACAGAAGGCTGGGCTTCCTACTTAAATTTGCAATTTAAAAAAATGCCCCACAGACTTGCCCACTGGCTAGCCAAATGGAGGCAGCTCCTCTTTTCCCAGGTGACTTCAGTTTGTGTCAAGTTGACACTAACCAGCACATATATAAATAGAGCCACAGCACTGGCAAGGGAGGCAGGCAGGTCCTGGCAGCCAGCTCAGCCTCCACCCTAGGGAGACCCTGTCTCAGAAATTCTGGGTCATGGGGTAGTTCAGTAGGTAAAGCTGTCTGTCTCTAAAACCTTCAAGAGAACTGACCTTCACATGCATGCCATGGCATGCATGCCTTCCTCCTTTGCACACACGAAATAAGTAAAAATACTGATAAAATGTAATGTACGAACAAAAGACCCAGGGCAAATGGCTACTGAGGAACACACCTGAGGCTGACCCTGACATCTACACACTCCCCCCACCCCCAGACACAAACACAAACCCACACAAAAGTTTAATTGAAATGCTTTTTGTGACAAGGTGTGGTGGTGCACACCATTAATCCCAGCAGTGGGGAGGCAGAGGCAGGCGGACCTCTCAAGTTCAAAGCCAGCCAGGTCTACACAGCAAGATCCTATTTTAAAAAGTACAAAAATACACAAAAGCCCAAGCTACAAAACAAAAACCCAAAACCCAACCAGCCAAACAAAAGCAAACCAATGCAGGAAGTTTTCTGTGGCGCTAGTGACTAGACACAGCCTCACGCAGGTTCAGTAATCGCTCTGTCACTGAGCTACATGCTAGCCCACAACACAGACTGCATCTTGAGCCAGTGTTCCTAGAAAATTGTCATTTATCCTGCTTGCAAATTTGTTACTGTGAAATTATAAAAAATTCCCCATTCTCTGATTATATCTAATTCCTTACTCCTAATCTTGGATTTTCATTTTTGGCTTTCTTTGGTTGTTGTTTTGCTGTTTTTATTTTATTCTTTTCTCATACATCCTGACCGCAGCACATATACTAAAATTGGAACAATACAGAGAAGATTAACATGGCTCCTGCGCAAGGTTGACATGTGTTTTTCGCTTTTTCTGGATTCTCTTTTCCTTTTGCTGCCTCAGGAAATTTTCCCTATTTAACTTAAACTTTCAGCTTATTTATGAAGATCCAGCTGCCTCAGCCTCCTTGGTGCTGGGACTACAGGTGTGAGAGCCCACATTTGGCTAGTTAATTATTAGTATTATGGTTATTTTCTTTTGTTTTTTTAGATAGGATTTTTCTGTGTAAAAGTCCTGGTTGTCCTGGAACTTTCTTTGTAGAACAGGCTGGCCTTGAACTCACTGATCTGCCTGCCTCTTCCTCCCAAGTGCTGGAATTAAGGGTGTGCACCACCACTGCCTAGCGAGTTAATTTTTTATCTTATTTTTTCCTCCTAAACTTAAGCTTTGATTGTCCATTTTCTGCCTATTTCTTAAGATTTTTTAAAAAAATTATTTTTTATTTTATGTGCTTTTGCCTCTGTGTATGTCTGTATAAGGGTGTTGGGTCACCTGGAACTGGAACGGTCGTGAGCTGCCATGTGGGTGCCGGAAATTGAACCTGGATCCTCTGGAAGAGCAGCCAGTGCTCTTAACCACTGAGCCATCTCCCCAGTCTCTAGTTATTAAGATTTACTTTAAGAAAACATTCAAGTTTAGATGTCTTTAGCCTTTTTATTTTAATGGGTATGTGCATGAGTTCATGTGTGCACCAAATCACAGGAGCCCACAGGAGCCAGAAGAGGTTAGGATTCCCTGGAACTGGAGTTTCAGACATGTGGGTGCTGAGAACGGAATCTAGGTCCTCTGCAAGAGCTTAAGTATTCTTAATGGCTTATCCATCAATTTAGCCCCTAAATGTTTATTTTCTCTCCTCACGGAACCTAAAACAATCAGTACAGTCCTTCTGACAGAGTGCTCCCCGTCTCACCCCTAGAGATTACAGGTTTGAACATGCTCAGCTCAGCCTTTTCTCTTTGCATCATAGTCATAAATGATAGGACCCTCCATGGGATGCCTGCTGTCACCTTGCTCTGTTTGCTCAGATCACTCCTGGTGCGTCCCACTTCCTGGCTAACAAGTAAAGTATACAGAATGAATAAACAATACTGTCCTGTCCTAGGGTCAACCTTCCCCCCATCTAATATTCCTGGGGCATCTGGGTGCATGCTGGCACTATGCCACGGCAGGTTCTGTGACGATTAAGCCAGACAGCATCTGCCCTAGGAGCTTGCGTTCTAATGACAAAGACTGACACAGAACAAGTGGGGCATGCAGGCTGAGCGAAGCCAGGATGTGCTCTAGTACTGGACGAGAGTACAGCATAACCAAGGGGTCTGGCCAGAGCCCAAGGGTCTATTCTGTTCCCCATCCTGCAATCAGGAAGATAGCCAAGGGGTTTCCAGGCACAAAAATGATCTAGTTTTGAGTTTAATTCCAGTTGTTTTTGGCCACAATTGATTATCCAATAGGAATAAGGCAAGGGAGCGGTCCTCAACCTTCCCGATGCTGTGATCCTTTAACAGAGCATCTAAGGGAGTGGTCCTCAACTTTCCTGATGCTGTGATCCTTTAATACAGCTCCTCATGTTGTGGTGACACCAAACATAATTTATTTTTTCCCAAGATAGGGTTTCTCTATGTAGCTTTGGAGCCTGTCCTGGAATTCGCTCCATAGACCAGGCTGGCCTTGAATTCCACAGAGATCCACCTGCCTCTGTCTCCCAAGTACTGGGATTATTAAAGATGTGCACTACCACTACCTGGCCCATAAAATTATTTTTGTTGTTACTTCATAACTAATTTTTGGTACTGTTATGAATCACAATGCAAATATCTGATATATAAGGATGGTTTTAGGCAACCCCTGTGAAAGGGTCATTTGACTCCCAGAGGGGTCACAACCTACAGGTTGAGAACCACTGCTCTAAGGGCAGTCTGACACCACAGAGGAAGAAAAGGAAAGAAACCGAAAAGGAATAGTAAGATTTTAAGAAGGCTACTGCATGTTCTGGAGCAATGGCCCAGTGGTTAAGAGCCCTGGTTGCTTTTTCAGAGGACCCAGGTTCAAATCTCAGCACCCACACGGTGGCTCAATATTGTCTGTAACTCTAGTTCCAGGGTACTTTCTTCTGGCCTCCAGGATGCACATATGGTATAGATACATACATGCGTGCAAAACACTAATACACATACATCTAAAAAAAAAAAAAGGCTGCCACACATTATTAGATTGGACTACAGGTACCACTTTGAACTCATGATTTTTTCAATAACATAGATTAGAGATAAAACCAGACATGTGTATATGCATGTATTAATTAATACACCTAGCTGGGCAGTGGTGGCGCACGCCTTTAATCCCAGCACTCGGGAGGCAGAGGCAGGCGGATCTTTGTGAGTTCAAGACCAGCCTGGTCTACAAGAGCTAGTTCCAGCGCAGGCTCCAAAGCCACAGAGAAACCCTGTCTCGAAAAACCAAAAAAAGAAAAAAAAATTAATAGACCTTCTTAGTTCCTGGTGCATCTGCGCATCTGCTGGAAGGGTATGGACACCACGAACATCCCTGGTGTCCAGATCTTACTCTTGAAGTATCAAAAAACCATTGGTCCATACAATAGAAGGAGACAGGAGTCTTGAGAAATGGCAGCTATGCTTTGGAGGCGGTGAGTGAGCCCGGAGTAGTCTATGGTCCGGAATATGAGGCTGGACGCAAGGCCAGAGCTGAAGCTGGGAGCTCCAAAGGCCAAGTAGGGCTGCATGGTCAGCACACTTCCTACTTCATTAGAGCTAACAATCAGCATCCATAACTGAAGGAGTGAGGTAAAAGACTTTAGAGCAGAATACTAATTAATAAATACAGATGAATAAGGACAGCAAAGTCTTCATAAGGAATACAGGAAGTACAGCAGTAAAACAACTAAGCTGAGATGATCACTTAACACTAAGAAAAATTCTAAGCATGTGACATTCAAACAGCTTCAAGTATCTTCCCAGAACATTTTATTCCTTTTTAAAATTTACTATTATTACTAAATAATGTGTGAATGGGGGACACTCATGCCATTGAATGTGTGTGGAGGTCAGAGGACAATTTTTAAGATTTTTATTTATTTATTATGTATACAGTTTTCTGCCTGCACACCAGAAGAGGACACGAGATTTCGTTACAGATGGCTGTGAGCCACCATGTGGTTGCTGGGAACTGAACTCAGGACCTCTGGAAGAGCAGTCTCTTAACCTTTGAGACATCTCTTCAGTACCCAGAGGACAATTTTTTTGAAGTTGGTTCTCTCCTTCCATCTTTATATGGGTTCCAGGGATTGAACTCAAATCATCAAGTTGTGCAGCAAGCTCCTTAACCTGCTGAGCCATATAACAGCCCCTCTCTCCTTTTTCTTGACAGGGTCTTAATATGTAGCTCTGGCTGGCCTGGAGCTCACTCTGCAGACCAAGCCAGTCTAGAATTCATAGATCTCTACCTGCTTGGCTCTTTCTATTTGGAGACAGGGTTTTACTATGTAGCCTAGATTGGTCTAGAACTCACTATGCAGCAGATGGTAGCCTTAAACTTGTGACAAACCGCCGGGTGGTGGTGGCGCACACCTTTAATCCCAGCACTCGGGAGGCAGAGGCAGGTGGATCTTTGTGAGTTTGAGACTGGCCTGGTCTACAAGAGCTAGTTCCAGCGCAGGCTCCAAAGCCACAGAGAAACCCTGTCTCGAAAAACCAAAAACCAAACCAAACCAAAACAAAACTTGTGACAATCCTACCTCAACTTCCCAATTGCTGGGAGTCCAGGCATAAGCCAGTATATTTGGCTTGATTTCATTTCCAGGGGAAAACTCTATTTATTTATATATACACTTATTTTTGTGGTGTTGGGAATCAAACCCAGGTCCTCATGCATGTTAGGCAAGGTCTACTACTAAGCTACACCCCGACCTGAAAGTTTACAATAGTTACAGTAGAGAATCCTTCCACAGACAACCCTAGCCTCAAGATTAATTAACAGTGCAGGTGCTGGGATGCAGCAGGGCAGACGGCTTCTGTGGTCACCTTGTCAAGGATGCAGACCTTAGTCTCATCAGTGACATTAGACAAATCCAGGCTGAAGGACTCTTTAAAAACATCATGACTGCAGAAGAGCAAGGACATAGAAACTGTCTCAGGCAGACAGGAGAAAGAAAAGGCAAGGTGGGGTTTCTGGGCAGGAACATGTGGCAGTGTGCGCTTCCTGGCCCTGGTCTGGTCATTACTCATGTTAAATGACAGTAGGAGAGGCCGACTGAAAGGTATCAGAGTTTGACCTTTTTTTTTGGGGGGGGGATTTTCTATAAGTCTAAACAATTTCAAAATAAAAAAGAGAATACAATTATTGAGGTAGAGATCAGCAGGCTGCCTGAGGAGCTAGGTGGTACCACCCAGGGCTAAGCACTCATGCATCTTGTCATGACATTCTTCTATGACCCATGGCACTGACTTCGGCCCTATCTCTGCACCCTGGTAGACCAGGAGGGCTCTACCCAAATCCTGTAGGAAACAGTGGCAACTGGTGGCTTCTGCAGATGACACTGACCTGCCAGGTCTGTTGTATCCTGCCTAGCTGGGCTGAAACACACACATGATGTCATGCTGTCCATAGTGGACATGCCACACTGAGTTACCAGCAGGCTTATTCCTGACTCCCCTGGCTGGGACAGCAGTTAAGAGACAGGGCTGAGGCACACTCCATGACCACCTTCATGGAGCCTGACCCTAACCTTGCTCCCATACAGTGTTCTAGTACCTATACTGCCAGCCTGTTGAGTTTGGTCATCAGGGACCACAGTCCCTTCCCAGAGGATGGCAGGAAAAGGAACCACTCAGACCTATGGGTGTCCTACCCTGGCTTAGTCATAAGGCTCGACTCCAGGGTGGGCATGTTAGAGAGCTACAGGGCATGGGAAAGAGACAGCTGTAGAAGAAACTACAGAGCTACTCATGCTTGGAGCTCTTGTCTTCCTCCACTCCCATGTGGATATCATGGGGATGAGCTGCATCAGCACAAGCTGAGGTGCAGGACACCGCCTGGCTCCTGTCTTCTTCTAGCCACACTTGGTTTCTGTTGTCATGCTTCTGATCTTCTGGCAACACGTTCCTGTTCTATTGACGACATGGAATGGAGTCCACACTGAAGTGCAGACCAGGCCTTCCTGCTCCTCGCTTGGAGATCACAACAGACCATGAACCTCACAACCAAGAAGGCAGGGGAGGGCACTGGGCCTTGGGGAGGCATGAGGGGACGGTAGGTCAGTTGCCATGTCACAGCAAGGGGTCTTTATTAGATGTTCAGGGTACATACAGGCAGGTAGATGCTAGATGGTGTAGCACACCTTTTCAGGGTGGAGTGGTGCCCGGATGTCCAGTTTGCGGGTCTTGCTGTCCTTATCAATGATCTCCAGACGCAGTGTGGGCGGACGCTTCTCAGCCTCAGGTGAAGGCAGGTCAGGGCTCTTGAGGAGGTGCTTGTCTGAGTCCTCCACGGTGATGCGCAGGGTGCAGCCCCCTGGCAGTAGGTCTTGCTCATAGGCTGCTGCCAGCTGGTTCACCACACGGCGCTCTACCTGCAGATGGTGGAAGGTGATAGGGCCATCACTGCCTTAGCCTGCACCTGAAGCTGGCCTCTATCGCTTACTGTCTGGGCAAGCCACAAACCTCAGAGCCACAGTTCTCACTTGTAAATTGGGCTTACTAGCAACTAGATCACCAGTAACTGCTAAAAGCTCCATGGTGTTAGTTTTCGAGTCTCTTAGTCCAGGTCCTTTTAATGAGGATTCATACTTATTCACCCTGCTTAGAGACTAGTGTTTTGTTTTGTTTTTGAGACAGGGTTTCTCTCTGTAGCCCTGGATGTCCTGGAACTTGCTCTGTAGATCAGGCTGGCCTTGAACTCAGAGATCCGCTTGCCTCTGCTTCCCGAGTGCTGAGATTAAAGGCGTGTGCCACCACCACCTGACTAGAGACTAGTCTGAATTGATCATCTTTTATTTTTAGTTCTGAAGGGGCTTCTGTTCATTGTTGGTATGGATAATTTCAGGAAGTTGGGTCTGGGGGCACCAGAGAGAAAGGTATAGAGGTTCCCTGTTTGTCTCAGGCCTCTGTGCTCACCTCATGCTTGATGGAGCGGGCGCCATAGTGGACGTTGTAGCCATCAACCAACACATCTGCCACCTCGCGGTCCCACAGTAGTGTGATGTTGTGTCTCTGCTTGGCCTGAGGTAGGTCAGAGAGAGGACTGTCTGCATGTTGCCCAGTACCTTCTAGTTCTAGGTACATTGGTCCGAAGGGGCCTTGAGAGACTGTGCCCCCAGGACCATTGGCTCCACGCCACCTTTAAGGACAGGCAACATTCTTAGGGCTCCAGATATCTTATCCCCACCCATAGACAGTCAGTCCTCTCTTACTCTCTTGGCCCAGAAGTTCAGTTCCTTGTTGACCAACTGGATAAGCTCTGAGTGGCAAAAAGGGAGGAAGTAGACAATCTCATTGATCCGTCCCAGAAACTCATCTCTCCGGAAGTGAGCCTGCAGACAGGTAAAGGGTAGAGGCACTCAGTGATAGCGGGGAGGTTTCTGGACCAATGGGGGAAGATAGGGACTTCCATATTTCTAGAGTGGTTCCTTGTCCCCAAGCCCCAGCAAGAAGCCAAAAGAAAAACTCACTTTCAGAATGGGACGGATCACATTCTCCTTAAAGTTCTTTGAGATGGTGATCTTGTCACTAATCTGGACGTCCCCTGTGAAGACAGATCATAAAGTACCTACCCATCACACTCAGGACCTATGTTGGCCTCAGGTAAAAGCCTGGGCTTGCTGTTGAGTGCATGTAGCCATAGTCTAAGGTCCTGGGCCTTGTCTTGAGCACCTCAGCTAACTTCTGAGGCCCTTTGGCTTGCAGATGCCACAAACCACTAACTCAGGTTTGGTTGGGTTGGGGCAGAAGACAGCTCTGACCCAGCAAAGAGGCTTACAGGCTCTTCCAGAGAAAGGCAGAAACAGCCTCTCTCTGATGACATCTCCATGACCCTTGTATGTGAGGCCTTGCCTACTTCCTTAATTTCTGACCTGGTCTCTAATTTCTGAAGCCATCCTGTAAACTGGTGGACCCAGGCTTTACTGAGGGTGGGGCACTATCTCCTTCCCCCACTACTCTCTGGGATGATGCCTACTTTCTACTCTAAGGGTTTCAATTCCATTTCTGCCCCAGATATGCCTGTGGTCAGATCACCTCCCTGTATAGCCCAGGCCACACATCATACCAAGGTTTTCGGCAATTCGATTTCGGCTCATCTCCAAAGCTTCCTGCCTCAGCTGCAGTGCATGCTGGGCGATCTCATCACTGGCTACATTGGAAGTCATGATGAAGATGGCATCCTTGCAGTCAATGGTCTTCCCTTTGCCATCTGTCAGGCGACCCTGGTAAGGATGAAGCTGGTAGCTGGGTAGGCTCCATCAGACAGCTGTTCCCCAAATCCCTCTGTTGCTGCCTCCCACTTTAAGCTCTCTGGGCATACGACTCACATCCTGACAATGGCTTGATGCCCCTACTTTTGGCACCTAGCATTCCTGGCTTCCAGTGGCCAGTCTGACTCCCAACCAAACACTTCCTTTGGAAACCTACTGTGTTGGAACTTTCTGAGCCTTCTCATGATCCTGGCCTAGAGGGTCAGTGAGATCAGGAAACAATCATCATGATGATGATGAAGGAAAGCCTTGGTCACTGCAGAAGTGCAAGGGAGGGCATCTTAGAGGATGATTATCAGGATCACAAATGGTCGTTGGTGAAGAGCTTCAGGAAGCCAGGCTGGGCAAATGTTATTCCTGTGGCTAATGACATCTGGCAAAGTCAGACAGTTCTTATTTTGTACATCTTTTATCTCTTGTTTTTAAGACAGCATGTAGCTCTGACTATTCTGGAACTCACTATGTAGAACCAAGCTGACCTTAAACTTACAGAGATCCATTTGCTTCTGCCTTCCAAGTCCAGGGATTAAAGGCATGTGCCACTGTGCCTGGCTCTTTTTGATATATAGTGTACACTATGCACATGTGCCAACAGAGGTCAAAAGAGGGCACTAGATCCTTTGGAGTTGGAGATACAGGTAGCTGTGAGCCAGATGAAATGGCTGCTAGGAACTGAAAAGCAAGCACTCTTAGTCATTGCCTAATTAATTACCTGCCTGCCTATCTATTCATCCATCCATCCATCCATCCATCCATCCATCCATCCATCCATCCATCCATCCATCCATTCATCCAACTATCTACCCACCCACCCAACTATCTATCTATCTATCTATCTATCTATCTATCTATCTATCTATCTATCTATCTATCTATCTACCTACCTACCTACCTACCTACCAATCATTTAATGACAGGGTCCCATGCAGGTATGCCTAGCTTCATACTTATTGATTATGTAGTTGACAATGAACTTGAATTCTTGATGCTCCTGCCTCCATTTCCCTAGTGCTGGGATTACAGGTGTAGGCCACCATATTCAGCTTATCTTTGGAGTTGTCCTCCATCCTGGCAAGGAGGAATAGATGGCAAGGTTCCTCTAAGCACTTTAGGATTTTTTTTTTTTTAAATTTTCAGTTCTTTCCAGAAGTGACATTGAGGAAGCCATCTCTCTTAGAGGCAGATACACCAGAGAATAGGAAAAGGAGCAAAGGGAAGAAACAGGAATAAAAGTACAAGGTTCTGAAAGTAGCCAGGTGAAGGGAGCAGAGGTCTGGTCAGACAGTGAACCTCAAGTCATCTGTACACTAACAATGGGCAGCTGTGACAGCAGTGGTGGGGCGCACACAGGCAAGGGCACTGTCACTGTAGTGTTCTACTCCATCTAGGAGCCCCTGGAGAGAGGCCAGGCTGCTCATCACTGTCCAGGGTCAGTACCTGGCCCAGGCACCCAACACTCACCTGCTGATGCCTGAATCTTTACAACCACAAAGAATTCGAGCTCTGAGCCTCATGCCCTCCTCACTGGCTTTCCTTCTAGGCCAAACTTAGTCTGAATCCTTTGCTTATTACTGGAGACAAGTGTGAGGAAGGAGAGAATCTCTGCCTGAGGTTGTCTGAGGTATGACAGAATGAGAGAACACGGCCCTGGGGACAGATCACTGAGCTATGGTGGGCCTGAACCTGTCGCCATGCTTTCCCCTTCCCTGATGGCACCAGAATGAATCAGAGATAGTCTTTGCTTCTATAGTTCATGCACTAGCAAGATTCCCTAGTGCTGGGCCTGCTTTTAGGGCTTGTTTTGCCCGGCCACCCAAAGGGGAGGGCAAGGGAAGCAGGGTCAGTTTGCTCTTGCCCCACTTAACCAGCTCTAAGATAACAGAGTCAGTGGGGGATAGCTTGAACTTGGAGCCAAGTCTGTGTGCTTGTATGACATGACCAAGCATGTGCACATGGCACTTCACTTTGTGTTCCACACTGGCTTTTCAAGCCCATCTCTGAGGACTGGGTTAATGCATTGCTGTCCTGGACCTAGCAATAAGCCAGCAGCAATTTCAATGTGAAAGACCAAAGCTCTGCTCATAACTGGGCCTCAGGATGGTTCCTGGTGGGCCAGGGGAGCAGGTGCAGTGCACAATTAACCCGAAGGTGACTTTCAGCACTCACACCTCAGTTTTCCTAGCAATTAAGATGTGTTCCGAAGATGAGACTGTCCTTGTCAGCTATCTTGGCTGGGGTGCAAATCTCATCCCAGGCTTATGGGCTGCCTGTCTTCCCAGCGAATACTTAGGGTTTAGAATCACTATGAATCCTTTATAGGAAGAGGATTCATAATGGACTCAATGGTTCAGGCTTTTCTGGGACTTATATGCTGGGCTATAGCGTTCTGTCCACAGGAGATAAGCCAAGTATTCATGGTGCTTTGGTAACTGCCATAGAATTCTTGATTTTCTCAGGGCAGGCTTGGGAGGACAGGCCTGGTATGGTTCCAGGGACTTCTATCACCCCATAGTCTGACTCATGCGCCCCTAACTGCTGCACTTGTTACTTTCTCTGAGCACAGCTCCCACCTCAGGCATCCTATCACTTAGCTCATCATTAACACCACAGGCTGTGCCCTGCTGCCCTGCACAATGTCTCATGAATAAAGACAAGAGCCACACTCTGTGGACTGCCTATCACTGTAGTGATTCCTGATTTCCCTCCTTGAACCTTCTCTGACTAGGCTCATAGTTTAATCCCTCACTGTTCCTGTGCCACAGAACCCTGCTGAGATTGACGTGGCATCCCTTTTGAGGCCTCTGTTAGCCTCTGTGCTGAAAGAATCATGAACTGTAGCTTTTGGCCAGAGTGTCCCTAAATTCTGGAGTAGCTATGGCTGGTTCATAGTCATCACATTCTTAGCCACTGCAACTCCCCATGCGTCCCCTTCCTACATATAAGGATCTCTATCTGTTGTTTGGTCTGCAGATTTTCTTGCTTCAGCTCATGGCTCAGCTCTGGCCAGAAATCGGCTCATGTGGACACCATTCTTTCCCCACAGGCAAATGTCTAAGAGCTTTCTGCATCCCATGGAAGTTGCTTTAAGCCAGGCTTCTGTAGCTACAGACAGATTCTGTAGCTGTCTCCTCACTGGACTTCTTCTTGCTAGGGCTCTTTTGCAGACCCGCCTTCAGGGTCTTTGTAGAGTGAAAATCTAACCCTGTTGCTTACAGATCTTTCAAATGTTTCTTACTCCCTGTAGGATAAGTCTATACCCTTTTCCTGCTTTAAATATTATTTGGGGTGTGTGTGTGCTCACGTATGAATGTGCACACATGCCAAGGATAGAACCCAGGATCTACAGCATGCCTGGCAAGTCTGAGGCTCCTTCTAGCTGTGTGTCCCTGACCACCTCATGTGTGCTTTCCACCTGATGGCATTGTGAGGAGCTGTAGACCCCTGGGGCTTTGGGGGATGTCGGCTTTCTCCTTTCAGCCCTTCTCTGTGTTCACCTTATAAGCACATGGTTGTACACACATTTAATCCTAGCACTTGGGGGGCAAAGACAGGTGGACCTGGGTTTGAAGGCAAGTTCCAGGACAGCCAAGACTACACTGAGAAACCCTGTCTCAAAAACCAAAAATTACAGTTAGCTAACAGTGTTTGCTGGCCTGGAGGGCTGGTAAAGGGCTGAAGTGCGCCAACTGAAGTCCTGCCCTCAGCGGGATCCAGGGCATCACAAACCAGCAGACTAGCATCAGCTTCCTAAAAGTGGAGCCCTGTGGCCGTTCCCCCAGGTGTGCTGTCCCAGTCAGCTGGCCTGCAGAGGACATGTACTCGGGCCTGTTGGTGGGAAGGTGGTTGCAGCTCGTGGGGAGGGACATTTGGATCCTGTGACTTGGTGCCTAAATTGTTAATTGCTCTTGGAGAGTCTCTCCCTGTGCTTCATGTAACATGGGAGGCAAAGAAAATCTTTATTTCCCCAAAGCTGGAGGGGACCAAAGACAAAAGTGACCCCATCTAGCACATGATGCCAGCTAGTACAGCTCTTAGCAAGAAAAAAGGTCCCCATCTCCACTCAGCCCTTGGTTCTCACAATCTCCTGGTAGGGCAGGAACCCTGAAATGGGTAGAGCCTAACCTCTCAAGGAGACAGGCCCAGGGAAGTGTTGGCTCTGGGATCATACGTATCCACAGACCAACCATTTTCACAGCTTTATCGCTGTACAATTACCATCTATACCTTCTCTGAACTTTGGTACTTTTGCCTGTAAAAAATGAGCTAATTTCTTCCTGGCTATCACAGTAACCAGCAAAGATGTCTGTAAATCTCTACTAGAGGTACACATCAAATGCACCAAGAACAGCAAGTTCTTGCCAGACGGTGATGGTGCACACCTTTAATCCCAGCACTTGGGAGGCAGAGGCAGGCTGATCTCTGTGGACAGGCTCCAAAGCTACAGAGAAACCCTGTCTCGAAGGAAAAAAAAAAGCAAGTTCTTATTTCTAGCTCACCCTGACTTGTGGAAGGACTGCCCAGTCTGTAAGGAAATGGGCACTATGAATACCAGTAACACCATTTCATTACAAATAACATGGCTGTCATTTTAAAAGAACTAGTGCAGGCCTAGAAAACTGGCTCAGCAGTTAAGAGCACTGGCTACTTGTTCAGAGAACCTAGGTTTGATTCACAGAACCCACATAGTAATTACTATCTGTAACTTCTGATGTCCTCTTCTGGCTTCTGTGGGCCACACACGCGCACACACACACACACGTATGCATGCAAGCAATACTGTAACCTCCAATCTCCTTGTTTGTCAATGATATCTAGAGATGAGCAGTGACGGTTATAAAGTCAGGAGCAGAGCTAGACCTAAACTTCTTGTCTCCCTCACCCCTACCCCATGGCACTTCTGGAAGGCAGCTTGGGAGCCATGAAATCTAGTTGGTTTCCTTTCAAGTGCCTCACTTGGACCTGCTCAGAGAGGGGATGGAGTCACATTGTCCAAGTAACTAAGTATACATGGGAGGAAAGAGCAGTAAACAGAGGATCAACAGGCTCTGGGCCCTAGGCTCCTGTTGTCGGCAACCTCCATTAATGCTGTATCCCTACTATTCACCTTGGCCTAGTCTGCTTTTACCTCATCAAACAGCTGCAGCATAATGGTGAGCACATCTGGATGGGCCTTGTCCACTTCATCAAAGAGGACAACTGCGTTGGGGCACTGTTTCAGCTTCTTGGTCAGCTGGCCACCCTCTTCATGTCCGATGTAGCCTGGTGGAGAGCCAATAAACTTGGCTACCTGGTGAAGGGCAAAAACATGTTAGGATGGTCTCTCTCTGACGGGGCTTCTCTATCACCTCGGATGTCCCAGAACTCGCTCTACAGACCAGGCTCTGAAGACCAAACTCAAACTCAGAGAACGGCCTGCCTCCTGAGTGCTGGGATTAAAGGTGTGCGCCACCACCGCCTGGCTTCTTTTTGTGTTCTTAGCCTACAATACGGGGCCAGTTTCAGCGAGGGTAGTCTCTATCTCTTCAGAGCAAGTCTGCCGTAGAAGACATCAGTGACTCTATTGGGCATGTAACCCCCATACCCCAGGACAGATCCTAGGGCTGCTGATTTTACTGGAAGCCAAAGGCTCAAGTGAGAAATGAAACAAAACACCAAAGTAGCTATGCCAACAGGCCCTCTTAGCCACAATTCCCTGAGACTGTCTCACCTCATGTCGCTCCTGGAACTCAGACATGTCGAGCCGGATGAAGCCCTGCATGGAAAAAAGCAGGAGGTCTGTCAATGTGAGACAGGAGGCAGGGGAAGGGCCCAGGCCAGAGCACTCAACTATCCTAGGCTTTTAGGCCATAGTAGCTTGAGATGTCTGCTATCCTCAATGCACTTTCTCTGTTTTTACCTTCTTCTCTGGTCACTTACTCTACCTCCTGACACCTTCATTTTCTACCTTAGCAAGGCCAGATCACATCTCTGCTTTTCGAGATAAGGTTCACCATGTCCCTTCCCTCAGGTAGCTTCTATTGGTCTCACTGCCGCATTACCTACATACAGCTCCCATTTCTCCCCTCCCACATTCCCAGAGGGTGCTCCACACGCGCTCAGAACTGAAGTTCTCATCTTTGAGGAGTAGCTGTCTGAATAGAGCTGGCAGGCATGGACACGGTCAGCAGTGAAGATAAACGACAGGACTCCACAGCTCCTGGACTTTGCTATGGCACAAGCTATTATTTTAATTTTTTTCCCCCTTAAGTATCTATGATGACCCTGCAGGTCTCCTCTCTCCACCATGGGCATGTGACTCAGAAAGTAGCCCTTTAGGGAGAAGGCCACAGTTAGTGCCAGGAAAGAGATGCTAGGGCATGTGATTTGGCAGAGGTAGAGAACCCCTTCCTTGTCATGGGTACCTGGGGCTATGAGGGCATCATGGGTACCTGGCTATTGAAAACTTCTGCTCCTCTCTCCTTCCCAAACTCTTATATAGAATGTAAAGTACTGCTGCTCCCAGGAGCTGAAGGCGGCATGGCAGCAGGACACTCAGGAGACGGCATCCACAGCTGTATTCTAGCCAGGCCACTGTTCAGGCAGGCACTCAGCAAAGTGGTTTGAGTTATCTGTCACTGTACATAGGTACAGGCTGGAGGGAGGTGCTCAGACCCGGCGCTGTCATTGACTGTGGCTTTAGCCCTCAAGCCAGTCTCTCCCTGGGCAACACTAGGCTCTTGACTCCTCTCCTTAAGTCAGTTGAGGCCTAAGCCACTACGAAGGAAAGGTCTTATAAAGACTATTATTAAGGCTATGTGGGGTGGGGACTGCTCTCAGTTCATGGGGTATGAGCAACATTTCTAAGAGCATCTCATCAGCTCATTCACAGAAGCTTCTGGAAAGGTTCAGAGTGCTGATTGAGAGAGCAAAAATCTGGAAGAGAGTCATGGACACACTTCTGATGATAACAGTTCCCATCTGCTAGGCTTGCTACCTGAGCAACAATGTCCTGAGGAAGCCACTAAATGCCTTAGAACTATAAGCCTGTGGTAAGCAGGAAACGAAGGTCAGACAGGCTTTGCTGTTAAGTTTTTAATTATGACAAGTACTGCCCTTCATTTCCTCCTCTTCCAACCAGCTGGGTTCTCAGAAGGCTTCACTTGATGCTCAGAAGGGCCGCCCCAGGGTCCAGAAGGTACAGAGCAGTGGTTGCTATGGCAAGTGCTCTCACTCCGGTCCAGTTACTCTGGAGTGTATTTCAGAGTCTTGCTAAGTAGCTTGGACAAGTTTTTGGGCTTAATATTCTTGGCTAGAATCTTTCTGGTTACATGTAACACTCCCCACCCCCGGGTTTCTCTGAATAGCAGCTCTGGCTGGAACTAGCTTTAAACTGGCCTTGAACTCACGGAAAACTGCCTGCCTCTGCCTCGGCGTGCACCACCACTGCCTGTTTGGTTACATGTGACTTTAACCTGGTGCTGTGTACACAGTGAGATAACAGCAACCAAGGGCTCATCCAACACGTGCTGACTGCATTCTAGGTAATACGTAATGCTCTGAGTAATGGCGGTCACCATTTCCCATCGCTGTCTCAGTGATCTAATGGGCTATGGAGCAGTATGGAACCTACTACTTAGACACTGGTGAAACAGTCTCAGCCAGTTCCACAGGGGAGGAAACCAAATACTAGTTCTTACCCTGTAACCATACAGACACTAACACTCAAGTCTTTTGGGCTTCAGTACCTGACCTTATGACAATATCACAGAACAAAAGGATTCTCAAGGATTATTAACTCTGATGAGAGCTAACAAGGCTGTCCAGGGGGAGAATTAGTGCAGAAGCCAAGGAGAAGGAAAATCAACAAGCGCACAAGTGGACCTGCTAACAAAGTACAGCTACAAACAATGTCTTGCGAGGCGGCGAGGCACCAGCGTCTCTTCACAACCAGGAAAACGAGGATCGGAGAGGCAGGCCAGTGCTCAGTTCAGTTCATGAGCCACTTTAGGAGGAACAGGAAGAGCGCTCCTGCCTGTGACGACCCATGTGACACAGGGCTCAAACCTAACATTTTTTTGCTTTATGGAGTGTCCAGGAGGTGCTGGGAACACTTAGTCAGCTTACAGTCCAGGGTTCTCTTGGATTTTGAAGGCATGCTTCAAACACAAATGCTCTGTGGGCAGACAATGTCTGTGTAAACACGTTCTGTAATGAGTTGGCCCAGGGGGCTGCACAGATTTTATAGGAGAATCATCTAGGATTTAGTAAGTGTTTGGGGGAGCTGTTATGTACCTCATTTTCCTTTGTGAAGCATTTAAACAGCTTAAACTTCACCCCAGAGCAGCAGAGAATACTGGTACTAAGGAAAGAGTGGAAGGCTGAACTCTGGGGTCACCTCTACTCCAGGGCTTCAGTTTTCTCAACTAAAAAGCAGATCTAAGTCAGCACTGTGCTAAGTTCCTCACAGGATCAAGTGAGAACACACAGCAGGAGGACACTGCTGGGGACAGGAGAAAGGTGAGGGACTGAGCTACGACAGAGTGCTGAAACCTGAGTGAGTTAACGCTCAACACAACCTCAGACAGCTGGAGAGTTCTGCCCTGAGACAAGAAAGCTGATGCTGCAGGGAAGGAGCTACCTAGGGCCAGGAGCAAACAGCTGGAACTCAGTCAAGGGTTCCTGGCTCTGGAGCTTGATGCACCACAGCTCACTGTCAAATAGCAGGTGTAGGCAGGAGATGACTTTCATTCTCGGGAAGGCATGTGGGACACCCTGAATGGGAGTAAATTCTGTCTCCTATTTAGATGTTCCGCCTAAAAAGTACCCGTATCACCGGTCTTCTACTAGGGCCCCTCCTTTCTACAGCAGCAAATCAGCAGATACACTCCAGTGTATATGAAGATATATTAAGACAGCATGGATAAAGAGATTATAATTTGTAATTAAATATTAACCTTTCTGATAGTATTAAAATTAAGCCACTCAGAATTCTTCATCCCTAATCAGGTGGTTCCTGCCCGTAACTGTATCTTTCCTAATAGTCTTGTAGTTTATGGCCCTTTCCAGAGTGCTAATTGTTTCAATCGCTGCCAACCTGATGAACTGTTTAAAGCTGCTATTTCGGTTGGAGAACGTCAGCATGCCACACACTTCTAACCTGCCTGCCTGGCTAGTGGGTCCACAGTGGGTCTGGCAAAGACGAAGGTTTACATTCTTCTGCTAGCTGATCCACAGAAGAGGCCCACACAGCCTGGCTACCTTGTTTCTGTGGCTCCAAGGATCCTCAGATAGATGGCAAGGGAGCAGGCGGGCCACAAGGAAATAGAAGTTCATGACTTGACTGTTGGGCTACTTGGCTGGAAAGGGCCTAAGCAACCCTTCTTTGCATGTGGAGGGTGGGGAAGTGGGGAGATGTTCACGAAACCAGGCAAGCGCATTGAAGTCTTGGGCAACCTCTTGGAAAAGGGAAACTTAGCCGTAATGCTGGGAAGATATTTAGCTTTCACTGAGTATTTTGTACTGTCACCAAGGACTGATTTTTCAAAAGCATCCCCTGTCACCCAAGACCTCTAAAAGCCAGGTGTGGACAAATGGAGCTGGGAATGGCTTTTTGCTGGGGAGAGCCCACGGCACTGGGCTACAAGGAGCAGAGCGGCAGTCTCAGTTAAGGGCACATTCTAGATAGAGATGCAGCAGACACCACATGATTCCTACTTGTTTTCTCCAGTACCTCCCAAGGTTCCTGTAGCACAGCCCTACCTGACTGGAACACCGAGCTAGCCTGAGCTCCTGCAGACAGAGGCCTCAATATAATGTACACTATTAGCTGTGAGGACAGCCAGCAAGATGCTTGGCATGGACCGGGTGCTCAGCTACGTGTGGATGAATTGTCTATTTCTCCTAAGAGCCCTAACTCAGGTAGGCTAAGGATGACCATTTTTATTTCACAGCTGCAGAAACTGCGACATGAAGAGATGAATTCCTGGAGCCAGTCCTGGCTAGAACTGAGGCCTGTTTCTGGGACCAGGGGCCAGCTCTTGGGCTGCTGCTTAGATTTCAGGACAACAATCATGAACGGCAAGGTTTCCCCGGCTCGTAGACTAGACCTTGGTCTTAATTCCTTACCTTTTTGGCATCTTTGTGCATATACTTGGCAGTTTGCTTGGCCAGTTCGGTTTTCCCTAGGAATAAGGGGATGAGGTGGATCAGGCCCAGGCAATACTCTTTGGCATAAAAGAACACTAGGGCCAGGAGTGGTGGCTCACATCTTCTTCACATCCAGCTAGCAGGAGTGGAGGCAGAGGCAGAAGGATCTACATAGTAAGTTCCAGGACAGCTAGGGCTATGTAAGAGACCCTGTCTTAAAGTTAAAAAGAACACTAGGAATGCATGGACCCTGACAAATACTTCCACGGATAGGGAGCTGAGATTCAGAAGCTCTCCCAAAATCGGTCACCCAGGGAATGAAAGGTGAAGTTGGGACCACAATGAAAGTCTGGACTGTCTCCCAATTGTCCTGTGATGGAAACAAGGGCTTTTCCTTGTAGCAGCACCCTTAGAGTGGGGACAGGCAGGAGGACTCATCCTTTGGAGCTCAGCACAAACCTCATCTCTTCCGAGTGCCCTGCTTTTGCCTCTTGCTCTGTATCCCTGCACACACTCAGAATCTAGCCACTCAGCTAGATCCTGAAACCTCGAGCCAAGAAATGGCTAAGGAGGATAGAGTACTTCCCACGGGCTCCATAGAGCTTCTTGTGGCAAAGTGGTATCTTGGAAGGGCCATCTAGAATGATGGTAAAGCCATTATGTGGGTACATAGGGCTTCATAATCAGGGTTATCAACTTTTGGGGATCTGAGGAGAGTCAGATCCATGAAGTTGCTGGGAGGGGAAGAGGTAGTGGTTAGACCATGAGCTACCCATCGAGACCATGGGTGCAGGTGGAGGAAAGGCAAAGAATTATCTCAGAGGGTACAGCCCAGCTGACTACTAGAATCAGTTGTGCTGTGCACCGTGCACAGTTTTCCTGAGCCTCCAAAGGTAAGCTGCCCTAAGTACAGCTCATGTGTCAGGCAATTAAGGTGGTTCAGTTTCCCCAAAAGGAGCCCCTGGGTAGCACAGTATGTGGGTCAGGGCTAACAGGCCCTAGTGGTCTGGTGCATCAAGTAAATTCATCCTTGCACCATGACAGGGTAAGGAATAGTGATTCCAGCTCTTGGTAACATGGAACATGATCAAGAAGCCCAGGTCTTCTTTTCTTGGTAGCTCTGTAGTCTGGGCAGATGTTTCTGGAGCTGTCAGGCTGAGGCCAGATGCTTCTCTAGCTCTTCTGCCCTAGTGGCTAGCCGATCTGCCTGTGATTACCTATTCCAGATGATCCCAAGAAGAGGAAGACCAGAGGGTGCTCCTCATCGTACCAGCCATTCTCCTTCCTCCGGATCGCTACGGCCAAACACACAACACGGGATGGGGAGGGAGACAGATAAATCAATGACACAAAAGGCAGGATAATTATCACTAAGTATACAATATGTTTTACTGCTCTGTGCCCACTCAAAGTCCTCACTACCATTAGTGCTGCCTAATCTGATTAGCTGGCAAGGTCCCTAGAGACACCTAATCAGGTTAGCATGGATTTGGAAAGCTGCCCAGAGCAGATTTCGGATAAAGTTTTCCAGGATGAGCACTCAGCGTTGCTAGGGAAACCGAGAGGCGGGTGGATGGTGAATGGAGGTGAAGGGGGTGGGGGACTGGTGAAGGAGAATCTGAGAGGAATGTTAACTCTCACTGGTCCCCTCTATCACTTGGGGAATTAGAGGGAAGATTTTGTGGTGATGCCTAGGGACCCAGGGAGGTGCAAGATTTGGGGAAACCACTGTCTGCTCTGTTGTGATTTAAGAAGTGGAAACAGCCAAAAGCATTTCTGGGGCCAATCAAGGGTAGTGTAGAGCTTGGGGTCCATCTCTGCTAACTCTGGAAGGCTGGGGGTGAGGAGTGGGGCAGATCTGTACTAAGTTCTTCAAGAGGAAATAAGTGGTCAAGGGCTATGATGAAGGTGAAGAAGCTGAGTCTCAGTTACGGAGTGGGAAGAATCAGGCTTCAAGTGGGACAAGACAGGACCGTAAGAGTATTCTATTAACACTAGGTACAACTGGAAACTTGTATTTATTCAAGACCCACAAAACACTGAAGGAAAAGGATTTTTAACTCTATTATCTGGAACAGGAAACAGAAAGACGGATAAAGAGACTTGTTTAAGTCATATAAGAGTTGCTTCTTTCCCAAAACTTGTCTTTATTTGAAAAAAAAAAAAATCCCAATACAGCTGCTGTAAGAAGCGAGATCGAACTTGGGTTGCACTAACAGAAACACTGTGGTTAGGAGCAGGAAGAGGACAGAGCACTGTGCACCATCAGGGTCTGTCTGCAGATGGAACAGTGTGTCTGCTCTGGTCCCCAGAGGAAAATAAGAAAAGGACATATGTTAGAGTACAAGGCCTGGAAACTTACTCAGTGGAGAAGTCAACAGCCCTAGGGGTGTGCCTGCAAATCTTGAGGAGTCAAGCTCCCAAGTGTTATGCAGTTGAGTTTCAAAGCAGCTGCAGAATTGATGACAGATCTCAGGGGCTGACAGGATCTGCAGAGGTGGCTGCTACAAAGTGAAGTGAACAGGGGATGATGACACATGAACATAAGGAATGGGTAGGAGCCGATTGAGTCTGGACAACCTGTCTAAGACTTTCAGGCTTGTGCTTGTCATCTTTCTCACCTTCCAGAAACAGATGGAAGCCGTGCAAACTCATGGAATCCAGACTAGCCACCTGTGCTACTAGAAATTGTTCCAGGAGAAGGGCCTGGGGAAACGGCCTGATTGCTCCGCTGGGCTGGCATCTGGATCTGCTCTAACTGGCTGGTTGGGACTGTCTGTAGGGCTGGACAGGAATATTCAGAGACTTCATGGGCCTGAACCCAGGGCTAAAGGGGGAAACCCCAAGCCTGCCTGAGTGCCAAGCCCTCGTGCCAACAGAAACATAGAACTAGGGTTGAGGGTATTTGGGGGCAGGTTCAGGTAGTAAAATGGAAGAAGTTAAGACTCTGTGGATGCTATGTGTGAACATTATATATATATATGTAAAGGCAGGGCTGAGAAAGGTTCAGCATTCTCCCAAGCTGGCAGAGATGAGAATCTGTGTTGAGAACAGAGGAAGCCTGGAGCAGGGTTAGGCTTTGTGGGAGGCAGAAGGACCCAGCATCACTCAGACAGGTGGTATGGCCCCCTCAGGCAGGGTAACACATTTGTGAGGTTCTGTTCTTGGCTGTTCTTTTGGGGTAGCGTCCTAGCCCACTGCTGGGCTGTGCAGCACAAGGAAAAAAAACTCACCATGGAGAATGTGGAATTGAATTACGCCTGGGGCCATCTTTCCCCTTCCTTTCTAATAATGCACCTGGGAGAGAGCTCTTTATAATGCCAGGCAGACTCCACTGCACAGCTGTCCCTGGTCAATTCTGCCAGACCCAGGGCATGAGTTTGGGGTGGGCCTGCTCTGGGGTCCCTGTGAAACAGGCGAAATGCCAACCATTAAACAATTATAACTCTGGATATTTCTAATAATATCTGAAGAGAAAAACGGCCAAGCAGATGGAGTCCGACAGAATGAAAAATGAAGGCAGCCAGGAAAAACTGGAAAAGGCGAGAGCCCCAGGGTGTGTGTGGCTGGTTGGGTGGCTAAGGACTAACTAAGGCTGGGGAGCCTGGAAGAGTCCTGGAAAGAGGCCAGATAGAAACATCCATGTGGCCATAGTGCTGATGCTCTTTCTGTGGCTCAGTAAATGTGCAACTTACTTGGCTAGAGCTTAATAACTTATAAAGAACCCCTGTATCAGTAATGTCACATTTCCTCACTATAAAAATATGGGGCAAGATGGGCAGGGAACTTGATTCCTGTTTAGTGGGTTTGTTTTTTCTTTTTGGTAAGTTTTTTTTGATTCCTGTTTATAGGTAAGAATATGTACATAGACATTAGGAAACCTGCTCAGGTTCATAGGAACATAATCAGAAGAACAGGGCTTTAACCCCTGAACACACACTGTGTTAGGAGCACAGCAAAGGGAGGCAGTTCTCCTAGCCCTGACTCACTCTCAAAATTTTCTCTCTGTAGTCCTCCAATCTGCACACTCAGCCATTTAGCACACTGTTCCCTGATCCTGTCTTTCCCACTCATGGCTTTCTCCATAGTGCCAGGGGTAGGGGAAAAGGCTTCTGCATGGGCAACTCAGAAGCTCCTCCCTAATGCCCCCTAAAAGCCCCAACTCTGCAAGTTCCAACCATGTGGTTCCGCTCTTAGAGGCCGTGCTAGTGCACATCTGCTTGTGTCCGTCCCTTCTAGATGCTTTTTCCTGGCTAGGGCTCTTACCGAGAGACCACTGAAGGATGCATCTGTGCCAAGTCTTCAGGGTTAATTCCACCAAAATGGCCCTAGGCAATCGATTCTCTGGTGTGTGAGCATTTACAGGGTGGTGTGGTAGAGATGATGAGTTAGGAGGAGCTAGCTTGGAGTCTTGTGCCTGACTCACTAAAATACCTGTTCCTTTATAGTTTCTGTTTCCTCATTTCTACAGTGAACACAGACTCATATACCGTCAGCTCTGTATGAAGATGAAGTGACTCAATGGTCAGGAGCAGGAAAAAAAGCTGCAGTGGGAGCAATGGTGGCAGTCAGTGTCGGCATTTTAAATTTTTCTATTTTTTATTTCCTTCCTTTCTTATTTTTTTATTTATTTATGTTTTTTGAGACAAGAGTTTCTCTGTGTAGCACTGGATGTCTTGGAACTTGCTCTGTAGAACAGGCCTCAAACTCAAAGAGATCAACCTGCCACTGCCTCCCAAGTGCTAGAATTAAAGATGTGAGCCACCATGGACTGGTGTGGTGTCAGCATCTTCTTTGAGACAGGGTTTCTCCATGTAGCCCTAGCTGTCCTAGAATTTGCTTTGTAGGCCGGGCTGGCTTTGAACTCACAAAGATTCACCTGCCTTTGCCTCCTGAGTGCTGGGATTAAAGGAATGTGCCACTATGCCCAGCATTTTAAAATATCTTTCAACAGTGTAAGGATCTCAAGACGTATGTATTGTCTCTGCTTCATACGGGAGGAAATTAAGGAACCAGACATGGGAAAACAATGTAAGGTGTTTTCTTCTACTACCTGTGCCCTTGAATCTGGGGGAGAAAGTGCCCCCACCTCAATCTGTTCTGGGGAGGCCAGTGCTAGACATGCTGATTCCTTGGGGATTACTGCAACTAAGCCCTCATTGGTTTGATGGTTTAATGTTTGTTGACTAAATTAATTCTTGGTATTTCTGGGACTGTAAAAAGGAAGGATGAGCCGGGCGGTGGTGGCGCACGCCTTTAATCCCAGCACTCGGGAGGCAGAGGCAGGCGGATCTTTGTGAGTTCGAGACCAGCCTGGTCTAC
>JAQHUG010000325.1:1085132-1138006 GCA_028555095.1 Dicrostonyx torquatus | reverse complement strand
ATAGGTGGTTTTTAAACATAAAACAAAGGAAGACAGCCTACAAACCATAATCACAGAGAACTTAGACAACAATGAGGACACTAAGAGAGACTTAAATAGACCTAATATACATGGGAAAGTATAAAAAGACAAGATCTCCTGAGTAAATTGGGAACATAGGGACATTGGGGGAGGGTTAAAGGGGGGAGGCGAGAGGCAGGGAGGGGAGCAGAAAAAATGTAGAGCTCAATAAATATCAATAAAAAAAATTTAAAAAAAGTTGGAGATTGGCTAATGGACCAGATGACGACAAGAGTTTGAGGAAAGTAGCCTCAAGCAAATTTCTTAAATGCTGCACCATTTTCCTCTGTAAAATGGTATTTGATGGTGTCCACCTCATAGCATTGCTATAAGAACTAAATGATCTAAAATATGCCAAGAGCTTAAGACAATACCTGGCATACAGATGTTACTTAGCAAATGATAACCCTGAATATAAACCACATCTCTCTGGCTTTGGGGCAGCCTTGCATCTCTGTGGTGGAGCACAAGCTGCCCTGATTCTCGCCCACCCGCCCAGTGCCAGTGCCGAGGACTCACCAGCACCCACGGTGGCAATGGCACTCTCCTGGCCGATGATGTGTTCCTTCAGTCGCTGCTCTAGTGGGAAGCGGCGCCGTTCTTCTGCCTCACGCTTCCTCTGCTTCTCCATGTACTGGGGAGAAAAAGCAAATGGTTCAGGGAGGCTGGCCTCACCAGGACCCCGGATTAATCTGTGCAGGGGAAAACTACAGAGGTTGGAGCTTCAGGGGTCCAGTGGCTCATGGCCACTGAAGTCTGGTCCAGATCATCCCTAGCCCACTGTTCAGGACAAGCAGGAGTGGCAGGGTCTATCCACAAATACTTTCTGGGCAGAACCAATCACTCTCCTCATGCTTTGACAGTGGTAAGTGCTTCCATCCATGACTGTACTTTTCACTAAAAGTGCTACTGAGTTTCTGAATGTCTGTAAGCCTATCCTGACTCTACAGAGTGCTTCCTAACGACAGGTTCCAGCTGTTTCTGGCATGGACTCTGACCTAGCAGCAGCATCTGGTGAGTGTAAAAATTAATGTAAGGGTAGACACAAAAAGAGAATTAACAGCTAGATGGGATCATGCAGACGTTCAGAAAAGGGGAAGATACATAAATATGGACTGCTTGGGTGGGGGCTTTCTGGGACACAGGACATTGGAAGAAGCTGGAGGACTGGCAACCAGGCAGAGGATGCCGAGGGTGTGGCCTGATAGGGAATCATTTACTGAGGCAAAAACAGGCAGATCCTAAACTGAGAAAGAAATGCCAGGTCTTAAGTGGCCCTAGTAATGTGGGCATCTTTCTTGGGAGAGAGCTGCCTAGGTAAGGCCCTGTCACAGAAGTTGTGGTTGCAAATGTTCTTGCGGACAGAGTGGATGAAAAATACCTGCTGCTTGGGTAGTGTTTTCCTGTTACAGTAGTGACCTTGACAGAAGTTAAAAAAAATAAATAGCAAACAATCCAATTTTGGCTGTTGCTATCAGTCTGTAACTGAAAGCTCCCATCAGTCCTCGGTTTCATATGGAGCAATAATTCGGCGCCGATCCCAGTGGAGTGACGCTTGCCGGCTGGAATCCAGAGTGTCACTGTGCAGCTCCCTCAGGCGCCACATACATCACCTGGCTCTGCCAACTCCAGCCATATATCTGCCTCTTCCTCCTCCCTGCCCACAAGCCCATTCAGCACTCAGGCCCACTGGGCTGGGAGGTGCTGGTGACAAGACATACACTACACTCGCTGGAATGGTGTCAACTTTGGATAGATCCTGAAGGAGCCTGAAGATGAACTTGGTTTGCCAGGATTACCCGGGCACACTTACACACTGCCATGTGCCAGGCACTGCACTGAGCACTTCATCCAGTGACTCAATGTTTAGAATCACCTTCTGTGTGAAGGTGGGCTCCTCTCTGGCTTACAGTGAACTCGTTACATGGCTGAATGACCAAGCTTCTCTGTAGGCAGATATGAACTCCAATGACCTCACCCATTTAAGAACTAGTGACCTTGTTTGAGCTAGTTTTCCTCCCAGGGTCTTAGTTTCCTCACCATAGCTGGAGATGGTGCTCACACCCACCCTGTAGGCAGCTTAAGGAGGAAATGAGATAAACATTTGGCAGAGCCTAGCATGCAGCAAATATGGTAGTCAGAGTGACTCAGATGTCTTCAAAGTACCTACCCCTGTGAAACATTTGAGCATATTTCTCTCTCTTTCCTTCCTTTTCCTTCCAGGAGCAGGGATTGGGTCTATGGTTCTTGATCATGCTAGGCAAGCACCTTAGCCTTGAGCTGTATGCCAGTCCTGGTCTTGAATACTACTTTTCTTTACTCCTGGTAACTAATTGGCTAATCTATTGTCTGTTTTTTGTTTTTAGCAGGGTGTGGGGAGGGAGTGGGGATCAAGTTCAGGATTCCTTTTAATTAATTCAATCACAGGTAGAGGACTACAGACTGAAGGAAGAGGTGCTCTGGCTTAAGTGGAAGCTGGAACCAAGTCCATCTGGGTGTCCACTATCTGGGAAGCACCGTCTGAGGCTCCCTCTCTAGGAACCTCAGTCTCCAGGTGCTGGCTCCACATCGTCCACTTCTGAAGTTTCTTTGACAATGAGAAGCAGCCCACTCTGGCTACCAGTTTTCCTTACATGGCATGGAATTCAGTCTCTGTGTATTTTCCATCTACGCAGCCTCATAGAACACACCTTTTTCCCCTCTGTGCTAGGCAATGCTTAATGAGACTTTTTATTCCATTTTGGTGAGTGAGGTATGACCATTGTGGTTCCCCAAGTATTCTTCCTACATGATGGGGTCATGATTTTATGTTGTTTTAGAAGTTCCTTTACCCCTTTGGATGTCAGTGTGGCAATTTCTCAGAAAATTAAGAAACAACCTTCCTCAAGACCCAGTAATACCACTTTTGGGTGTATAAAGGATGCTCAATCATGCCACAAGGACATGTGCTCAACTATGTCCATAGCAGCTTTGTTTGTCATAGCCAGAACCTGGAAAAAACCTAAATGCCTCTCGACCGAAGAATGGATAAGGAAAATGTGGTTCATTTACACAATGGAGTACTACACAACAGAAAAAAATAACATCTTGAATTTTGCAGGCAAATGGATGGAGCTAGAAAACATCATTTTGAGGGAGGTAACCCAGACTCAGAAAGACAATTATCACATGTACTCACGCATAAGTGGTTTTTAAACATAAAGAAAACCAGCCCACAAATCACAATCCCAGAGAACCTAGACAACAATGAGGATCCTAAGAGAGACATACATAGATCTAATCTATAGGGAAGTAGAAAAAGACAAGATCTCCTGAGTAAATTGGGAGCATGGGGTCCTTGGGGAGAGGGGTAAAGGGGAGGGGAGCAGAGAAAAATGTAGAACTCAATAAAAAAAAATTTTAAAAAGTTCCTTTCATTTCTTGGACACAGGGCAAGAATCTCTAATTACTATAGAAGTGAACACGGGGGAATGGGTATGAATGATTGGTTGGTTTCTTGGGAGCTTCCTAATAGCTTTGGAAAAGGTGCCAATGAAATTAACTCCTGGAACACAGTAGAATCTCCCAAGTGTCAAGTCTCAAATAGCTATTTATTTAGAAAAAAATCTCTGAAAGCCTATCAAATTTATTTGATAAAAATGTACAGGAGGGCTGGCAAGATGGCTCACTGGCTTAAAGTACTTGCTTTGCAGATCTGACCCCTGACTTCAATCCCCAGATCCTATGTGGGAGGACAGCACAACTTTTGAAAGTTGCTCTTTGACTTCCACACACTTGTGCACCATGGCATTCACGGATCTGCATTTATATACATGTCTCATGTATATAACACATATAATTAAAAAATGTGCAGTATGCTAGGGGTTAAATGAGGCCACATGTTACTGCTTTGTGTTTGTTTTGCCAAGTAGAAGCATTTGTACTACAGTGTACTAAATCACATTTAATCTGTACTGCTTTACACTGCTGGGAACAGAACACTGGGCCTTGTCTATACTAGGCATGAGTCACTTTTTGAAGGCATCTGCTCTGAGCCCAGCCTTATGGAAAGTTAGTCAGTTGGAAAAAAAAAAAAAAACAAAAAACCGAAGAAGGAACACTTGATTTGTACTTGTTCAAACTGGGGGAGAGGAAGCAGGAGAGGAGCTCCGAGGACTCCATGGATGCAGGCTGTTGTGCCTGGCTCTTTTGAGGGCCCGTGAAGCAAGGCTACAGGAGTGAGTTTGAGGGTCTGCTTTAGTGGGGCTCCACTTACCTAGAAGACAAGGCAAGTAAGGGGCCAACAGAAGCAGAGGATGCTGAGCTGAGAGGTGCTGTGAAGGGGCTACCAGGAGAGCAGCTGTGGGGAGTGACCATTCTCTTAATAAAAGCCTGGTACAATTAACTTCAGACGCTCTCACCTGGAGCTGGCATCCACCAGCTTCCCATGCTGCATCTTGGCTGGACAATCACAGCCACTGGTTTCCATCAGTCTTGATTTAATATGGCACTCCTCCTGGCTATGAGTGCATTTACAGGAAATGGCTAGAAGCCTAGCTAAGCCTGCTCCACTAGAGGTGAGTGGCAGGGCTGAGTGGCACTGCAGGGGAGGGTTTTGGGTAGAAGGCATATGACAAGCATCTTGACTACTGGGCAGGCCTTAGGGGACAGGCTTGACAATGAAGCTGGTAAGAAAAGGGCAGCTATGGTGCTGGTAGGAGGTGGGCAGAAATAAGTCCCTGGACAAGAATGAGCTTGTGAGGTGTACTGGAAGGAACAGAAGAGAGACCAAGTTTGCAAGCTCCCTTGGAGAGATAAGGCAGCCAGAAAAACTGGCTACTCCAATCCCCTCTGAAGCCTACACTTTCTACGTGGGAGAGAAGTCCCTATCTTCACCAAGTTTAAGGTCGAATTATGGAGACAAGACTTAAAAGGCAAATTTGCTCTCTTTGCTTCTACTACTGGATTACATAGTGAATTTATTGAAAATAAACACCAGAGGGGGTTCTGTTCAGAAATATCTAATGAGTTGAATCAGCAGAACACTAGAAAAACCCCAAATGAAGGACATTCTACAAAATAACCAAGCTGTACTTGTGACAATGGCAAAATCATCAAGAAGAGACCGAGAAAGCCAGGCGGTGGTGGCGCACGCCTTTAATCCCAGCACTTGGGAGGCAGAGGCAGGCGGAACTCTGTGAGTTCGAGACCAGCCTGGTCTACAGAGCTAGTTCCAGCGCAGGCTCCAAAGCCACAGAGAAACCCTGTCTCAAAAAACCAAAAAAAAAAAAAAAAAAAAAAAAAAAAAGAGAAGAGACTGAGAAAACCAGTCCCTGTCAGAGCAACACAATGACTGCATACAATGTAAGGGCCCAGACCTTCTCCTTACAGAGAATTCTGCAGTGCTGGGGAATCTGAATACCATGAGGAGGTTATTTTTATCTATATCAATTCTTGATATTTTGATTTTGATAACTGTGCTGACAGTATGTAAGAAAGTGTGGAGTGAGTGTGTTGCTCAGTGCTCCCGAAGCCCTCTTTAACTACAGAAAAAAAGTTCCCAAAATACACACAACCCTTGTTTTAAAACAAACAACATCCCCACACACAGAGAGTAAAGAATCACCATGAGTACAACCTTAAAACGATTCAGAAAAATTTAACCTATATCTTCATATATAATTATCTATCTATCGATCTATCTCCACATACACAACCACTGTGATAAAAATGTTAGTGGTTGGGGGTCTGATAAAAAGTTTATTGGAACTTGTTATATGATTTCTAAAACTGGGCCAAAATAAAGGGGGAAAGTTAGGAAATGGACAGGCCTCTGGGATTATTTTTTATCAGGAGTGTTCTCTGTGAAAACACACAAACCATGTCTCTGATATGTTTGCCTTCTTTATACACACATATTTCAACGAAAGTTCTTGAAGGGGTGGCAGGCTGGAACTCACAAAAGCTTGTTCCCATGAAGCTCGCGCCTATGTGGCCCACAAGCAGGTGCCTGTGCTGATGTGTAGCTGAGCACATGGGACAGAGCACGGTGCTGAGAGGAGGATGTGCCCTCCCCCCTGGGTGCTCCGCCCACCACTCTTGCAGAGCTTCCCTGAGGTCTGGTGGGAGCAGCCAGGCTCTCAGCCTGGGAAGGTGACCCAGGGGAGCAGCACATCCCCAGCTACCCTGAAGCGAATGAGAAACTAGAGACAGGAACTGTGATTGTGATGCTGTCACTGGGATATGCAAATAAAATATAGAGGATGGGCCTATCTGCCTAATATTCCTGCCAATTCATTCTCTGGGTGTGATTAAAATGAGCAATAAATTCCTCGTGAGTCTCAGTGGAGTGAGGATTGGGAGAGGAGCTGCGGCTGGCATGCGCGCGTCCCCCTCAGCTGAATATTCATCATGGGATAGCGCCCCATATTTTTGTTTTATCTGCCATCATGTGCACAGAGATATATTTCTACCTCTCTTTCATTTCTTAGTTAGGACATGAAAATGGTCTAGGCGCTAAGTATTAAACTCTCCATGTACTGAAATCATTCAAAGTGAGTTCTAGGCTAACCCGTTCTGTGAAGCCTGCCCTGCCCATTCTGCCAGGACGTGGGCAAGCCCCACTTTCCTAAAGACACCCCACCTCCACGACTGCATCCTTCCCGAGGCAAGGAACCTGTCAGTTCTCTCAACAGTGGAGTTAAGAATGCCTGTCTCTCCCACAGTAGGACAACAAGCTAGAGACAGTGGCTGGGCCTCTCCCACTGTGGGTCTCTCCAGGGATCAAAGAAGCTTAGGCTTAGGGGCTGCAGAAAGACTCAGAGAATCCAAAAGCTCATTGTGAGATCATTCGATCCAGTTAAGGTGACAGAGAATCTGAAAGCCATGATATATATATATTTATTATGTATACAATATTCTGTCTGTGTGTATGTCTGCAGGCCAGAAGAAGGCACCAGACCTCATTACAGATGGTTGTGAGCCACCATGTGGTTGCTGGGAATTGAACTCAGGACCTTTGGAAGAACAGGCAATGCTCTTAACCTCTGAGCCATCTCTCCAGCCCCGCCATGATATATTTTAAAAGGAGAAATAAAGTAAAAAAAAAATTAGGATTACGGATAATTTTAAATATGTAGAAATCACGAATAGTAAGGGAGAAGGGGACATTTTAGAATCTGGGCCAAGAGGGTAACACAAATGTCTGGCAGGTGAAGATATAACACAGCAGAGACATGGCAGCAGCATCTATCCTCCAGTCCCTCCCTGTCACTGTCCCATTTGCCATTTGGCAATAGATGAAGAAAATTCAACACCACAAGTCCTGTGTCTTTAAATTCTAGGTCGACATATAAGACATTGTTGCCAGCAGGTTTAGGTAAATCTATGTAAAGACAGGCGGCTGTGGTCTGTACAGCACCATCGAGGACTATGTAAAGACAGGTGGATGTGGTGTGTACAGTACCATCGAGGTACATCTGTTTAAAATCCTAACAGACAACTTGATTTTCTGTGTGTCACTTCCTTCCTTTTTTTTTTATTTATTAGATTTAAAAAAAAATACCAATCCAAGTTCCCACTCCCTCCCCTCCTCCCATTCCCTCCACACACCCTCTCACCCCACCCGCCTCTAATCCTTGGAGAGGATAAGGCACATTGCCTTGTGGAAGGTCCAAGGCCCTCCCTACTATATCTAGGCTGAGCAAGACATCCATCCAAAGAGAATAGGATCCCAAAAAGCCAGTACATGCAGTAGGGATAAATTCTGGTGCCACTGCCAGTGGCCCCTCAGTCATATATATGGCCCCCAGCCATATATATCTGTCAACCACATTCACAGGAACTAGTTTGGTCCTATGCTTGTTCCTTCCCAGTCAGGCTGGAGTTGGTGAGAACCCATTAGCTCAGGTAAACCGTTTCAGTGAGTGTCCCCATCATGGCCTTGACCTCTTTGCTCATATTCTCATTCTTCCGCTCTTCAACTGGACCTTGGGAGCTTAGTCCAGTGCTCTGATGTTGGTCTCTACTTCTGCCTCCATCAGCTGCTGGATGAAAGTTCTATGGTGATATTTAAGATAATCATCAGTCTGACTACAGGGCAAACCAAGATCGGGCCCCCTCTCCTCTACTGCTTAGGGTCTTAGCTGGGGTCATCCTTTTGGATTCCTGGGAATTTCTCTGAAGCCAGGTTTCTGCTAACCCTATAATGGCTCCTACTTTCTTCAGCTTTCCCATCTGGGAGAGAAGAGTGTCATGAGCAACCGTGCACGTCTGCTACAGAAACAGAGAAAGCATGTTAAGCATGCAGCACAGCCTAGGTGCACTCAGTAACTGTTAGGAACAACAACACAAGGAGCACTTAGGCACAGGCAGTAGGCAGGACACTTTTACTTGAGATTGGGTTTAGTTGACCTCTATTCCAGAAGCCTTTCTTAACTAGTCAAGGCCACTGATTCATCGCCTGTCTGCCTGCCAGACTGTGAGCTCCTGGTGGGGTTGAGTGTAGGAGGAACAGAAGGGGAGCAAGACAAAGTCAGAGAAGTAGTAACTCACGCTGTGGTGGATAGTTTGTGTACACTTGACACAGGCTGGGGTCATCTGGGAGGAGGGAACCTCAATTAGGAAACTGCTTCCAAAAGATTGGACTATATGCCAGGCCATGGTGCTGCACACCTTTAACCTCAGGACTTGGGCGGCAGAGACAGGCAGATCTCTGAGTTCTAGGCCAGCCTGGTCTACAGAGAGAGGTCCAGGACAGCCAGGGCTACACAGAGAAATCCAGTCTTGAAAAAAACAAACAAACGAACAAACAAAAAGATGGGGCTGTAGGTTAGCCTGTAAGGCATTTTCTTAATTAGCGGTTGATGGACGAAGGTCCTACCCTGGTGGGGCTGAACTCTGATGGGCAGCTACTGCTTACTACCTGGCAGAGAGAGATGGAGCTCAGGTCAAAAGCAGAACTTTCCCATAAAAATCTGCCTTAAAGAGCTAGGTTTTGCAGTTTGGTAAAAAATAAACAGAGGAAAAGGGAGAGCAAGAAGAGATGGAACAACCAAGCCGAGGATAACACAGACAGCAGAACAATGAGTGGAGACACTGAGGGCACCTGGCACTAGATTAATAATACTGTCGTCACCTCCCTTAGGTGACCGTGTGTTATGAAGTGGCCTTCAGTAGCTCTAATGATCTGTGCTGACACTAAGATGCTTGTCCCCTTTGAGAGAAACCTTGGCATGACCAGCACCAGCTCTGTCACACACCTGACACACTACAGGTGTTTTTGGCCTAAAGAGAAGATGATAGGTACAGTTCCTGAGGCTCTCTGGAACCAGCAGGGATTTCATCAAGGCACGTGGGGAAGCTGGCCTGAATGGCAGTGCAGCTGTTTCTAGGGGCAGAGAATCTGGGCCCAGGGAGGGAAGCAACAGCCCCTTGAATTTAGTAACTCTTTTTGGTCCCAAGAACCAACTTGGATGGGCTGCGAAAAGTTAGCTATCATTTCTTAACCCATCTCTTAAGAAATTATCCTAAGACAACAACTAAGTGTATCAGAGACACCCTTTCCATGGCTAAGGCTGATCACCAAGTTGTTCCAGCTCTCCTATGTGTATGACAGGATTACTTTTTTTTGCCCTCGTTTGACTTGGTAGGATCCTGTGGCTAGTTCTGGCCAGTGAGTTGTAGGAAGTAAAGAGTTCTGCTTCCAGGTGGAGTAGTCAACTCTGAGTGTGGCCATGAGGGTAGCGGTCAGAGGGCAATTCTGGGGAGTTGTTTCTCTCCTTCTTCGTTTTATGAGTTTTAGGGATCCAACTCAGGTTGCGAGGCTTGTGTGGTTAAGTGCCACCTTGCCAGCTCTCACAACTGAAAATTTAAGACCCTTCAGAGTATACTTTACCATTTGGCAAGCAACCAGTGGCTGGGTGTGGGGCAGGGTGGAGAGAGAGAGTGCTGTAAAGGTGGTATCTGAGTGCCCTTGATGAGCAGAGCCCACCTTCCTTCTCCAGCAACAGAGAACAGTAGCACAAGGCAAAAATACATGTTGTTCAAACCACTGAAATTTTGGACGATTATAGCAACACAGTCCAGCTTATCCTCATGGATAAGCAAACATACACCTAGCTGACCCTTAGGGACTATTTAGTTCAGTATTTCTCTTCCCTGGAGATTCACCGAGGCGTCAGTGAAAAAAGTGCTAGTTCCAAGGTTACACAGGCAGAATGATGGAGCTAGGCTGAGAACCAAGTCTGTGCTGTCTCAGACAGGCAGAGCATCTGCCACTAGGTGGGACCTGTCACGCTGAATTATCTCTGTGGACAAGACCATGTTAGAAAGAGCAAAGAAAGAGGAAGGATCAGAAGTCTGGTGTTCCAGGCTAGATCCTGCCATGGAACTCATCAGACAGCTGTACCGTACCTCTCAGCAGCTGCCTGGCTTCTGAGGGAAGAGTGGGTTGCATGGGTAACACTCGGACCATCTTCCCTTCAACCAGAACAGCCCCATTCCTTTCTGATTCATTTGCTTTGCTTTCCTAAGATTTCCCATCACAGGATCTGATGACTGTCCATGTTTCTGCCAGGTCTGAGATTTGTGACTCTGGTTCTTGGATTCCACCCAATTGCTCCCAAATTGTAAGTTCTGTAGCTGGGGAAAGCAGGACCTTAGTCTTACTTGTCAGGAAGTTCGAAAATGTGGCTGAGAAACTAACATGAGGATGAAGCTGTTTCTTATTGAGAGTGTGGAGCGTCAGGGCGAAGGAGTGAGGATGGGAAAGGATGCTGTCTATGAGAGGCTGCAGGACAAGTGAGGTCCGAGGAACTCTTCTTCTTCTCTCTCTCTCTCTCTTTTTTTTTTTTTTTTTTAAATTCAAGACAGGGCTTCTCCGTGTAACAGCTCTGGCTGGAACTCGCTCTGTACAACAGGCTGGCCTCCAGCTCAGAGAGATCCACCTGCCTCTACCTCTCAAGTGCTTGGAAGTAAAGGTGTGTGTGCACCACCACCACCCAGCTAGTTCACTCAAGACTTCATTTGGCTTCTGCTGAAAAGCAGCAGGGAGGCTGTCACCTTAAATATAAAGGAGACTGTTTAATTCTCAGAAGCTACACATGGCTTGGGCCTCTCCCTCTCCATGTTCATGACAGGAAAGCTCTTTATTCTTAGTAAGACCAGAGCTGGATGTGAATTGAAATAGACAGTAACCATCAAGGGTTGGCCTAGTGATCCATGCCTGCAATCCCAGCACTGGGGATTATTTTAAGGCACTTCAGCCAGGCTGCAGACAAAAGATCCCATATGCTAGAAAGAGAACAAGACAAGGGTCAGAAAGCCAGGTATTCTGTGCTCACTGCTACATGGAATCTACTATATATAGTCTCGTGGTCAAAAGCATTTGCTTCGGTCTTGATAATTTACTCTAAAAGTGCCAGTCTTGTATATAGTAAGATCAGTGGCCAGAAAATAAGATCACCTAAGGAGTGTTCTTGGCATGGAACTTGAAGCAACTGACAAAAATGGAAGGTTATGGGCTGGAGAGATGGCTCAGCAGGTAAGAGCCTGGCTGTTATTTCAGAGGACCTGGGTTCTAGTCCCAGCACCCATGTAGCAGCTAACAATTGTCTGAACTCTGGTTCTAGGGGATCTAATGTCCTCTTTTCCTCTCTTCTGGGCACTGCATGCACATGATACATATACACAAACACAGGTACCCCCCAAAATAGTGGAAGATTAAATGACATATGGGGTACCCACAGCCTCTTCTCTCTACTTACCTTGGTCTCGGAAGCTTTCAGAAGCTTCATAACCTCTCCTTCCCGGGCATAATCCAAGGGTGTGTGTCCCATCTCATTCCTCTGAAGGGGGTTGGCTCCTGGCAGGAAAAAAGGATAAATGGTCAGGGGCTATATGAATGGTTCCTCAGCATTCACATATAGGTGGCTTGGGAGTCTCAATTTCAGTATGAATCTCCATGTAAATTTATCAGATTACAGAATGACAGGATAAACATATTAAGTTACATAGGAAGGAGAGATATGTGGCCCTCCATAATGGAGGTCAGGAGACTAGGGGCTTCATACACATGTACATGCAGCTAAACATGCTAACAAAACTCGGCAAATAAATTCATAGATTTATACACCCAACACAAATGCCAACACATGCATTCACATATATACATTCATTAAAATGTTCACATTTTCCAATATAACTGTACATCAAGGAACAATGATTCACAAAGCCATATAATGGGTTCCTTTCTAAAACAGCCCAAATAGGAACTTAAAGGTCCTGCTTTGCTTTTTTTCTCCTTAATATCTTTTATTTTTCTCTTTTGAGAGTATCCCTGGCACTTGCTTGTGGAGTAGGCTTCCCTCGAGCTCAAGGCCTCCCATCTCAGCCTACTAAAGGGGGGTTAGAGTATGACTCACAACACCCAGCTCTCCTCCTTCCTCCAGCCAGACTCAGCCAAGTCCTGGGGAGGATGTGGACCTGAGGACTGTGCCTCTGCCCTGCTAGCTGATGATGAGAGTGTGCGTTCTGATGACTGGAGGACAAAGGTTAGCCAAGAGCCACGTAACTAACTCTAAGTGCACAGAGCAGTCAGTATATGGCATGTACTTAGCAAGGCTTGAGATGATAAGGAAAGACTCCTCTCATCCTCAGTGCTGCCAGAAGCTTTTTCCCACAGCCAAGTTTTGGGAAATGCTCTTCCCAACCCCAACTGTCTCTTTCTAACCCTAACCCTCTGTTTCCAACCCTAACTCTACACTCTCTTCTCAACCCTGGCCCCAATGTCAGCTATCTGGCTTCTGTTTTTGTGTTTCAAGACAAGGTTTCTCTTGTCTGACCATTTACAAGGCAGAAAGGCTGCCCCAGAGTTAGCTCAATAGACCAGGCTAGCCTCTGTCTCCCAAATGCCTGGATCAAAGGTGTGCGGCATGACAGATTTTTTATTGTTGTTGTTTCTGTGTCAGCTACCTTGCAAACTCTGAAGGAATGGAGCTTGAGGACAGAAGTGGACTTGCCTCCTAGGCTTGCCTTCCAATACCATCAGAAAGAAGCCTAGCAGGCTCAGCTATGTATGCATGTCACCTGCAGCATGTGGCAATAACTATCAGTAATTCCTGTGCTCCTTTCTTACTAGAGAAATGCACAAAAGTTAGGAGGAGTTTAGCCTAGTCACTGCTATAAGGACGCAACGAGGATCCACACAGCACAGGGCCTTGCTCAGAGTGGGTATCTGATCACTGGGGATAAAAGCAAAAGCCAGTTTCCCTAAATCTGCCTGTGGGAACACTTATGCTTTGAAACCCTCCCTCACTGAAGTTCTGCTTCTTTGGAATCCACAACTTAGCAACGATGGTAAAATCACTAAGCTCTTGCATGTGGCTGTCTGAGTGGGAGGAGGAAGGACACAGGGAAATTTCAAGTAAGAAAACAGTCAGGCTTGTACCTTTAATACCTGCACTCGGGAGACAGGGACAGGAGGTCCAGGGCAGTCAAGGCTACACAGTGAGACACTATCTAAACAAAACAACCACACCTCCCATACAAAAATGAAAAATAAGATAATTTCAATTAGGAATAAATACTAATATATATTTTATAATACATAGAATATGGAATTCATATACCATAAAATTATTGCCCCTCCCTTTTTAAACAGTGCTGGGAGTAGGACCTCATACATGCTAGGCAAGTGCTCTACTACTGAGCTACATTCCTAGGTTCCTAAAATGCTAGTGTCTTGTAAATGAAGAGGCCAGGGGAAGGTGTCTGGTTCCTTGGAAGTGGTGTTAGGGCTACTACATGGATGCTAGAAATCAAAGCCAGGTACTCTGGAAGAGCGGCCAATGTTCCTAATTGCTGAGCCATCTCTCTGGCCACAAACCTACTGATTTAAAAGATAGCATTTGATGTTTAATCTCAAGTTGTGTGGCCATTACTACTATCTAATTTACCCACTCCAGAAAGAAACTCTATACCCATTATAAAACATCAACAACAAAATCAACCAACCAATCAAACAAAAAAACTCCACAATGGTTGACTTCCTCTTTTTATGGGTATTTTATATAAATGGAATTACATGACATGTGGCATTCAATGTATGGTGATATGGGATTCCCCTCTGTATGCTGTGAATATGTTTTATTACCATTGGTTAATAAAGAAGCTGCTTTGGCCTATGACAGGGCAGAATATAGCAAGAAGGTAAATCCAAGCAGAGATAGAGGAGGAAAGAAGGTAGAGTCAGGCAGATACCATGTAGCCACCCAAGAAGCAAGAGGTAACAAACAATGAGCCTTGTGGGAAAATATAAAATAATAGAAATGGGTTAATTTAAGATGTAAGAGTTAATTAAGCTGGTTGGTGGTGGCTTATGCCTTTAATCCCAGGACTCCGGAGGCAGAGGCAGGCAGATCTCTGTGAGTTCAAGGCTAGCCTGGTCTACAAGAGCTAGTTCCAGGACAGGCTCCAAAGCTACAGAGAAACCCTGTCTTGAAAAACAAAAACAAAAAAACAAAAGCAACAATAACAAAAAAAGCCTAAACTAATAGGCCAAAGAGTATGTAATTAATAACTAAGCCTCAGAGTGGTTATTTCATAAGTGGGTGCAGGAGCTGGTGAGCGGGACCTGATGGGTGCAGAGAACCTGGTCCGGGGCCAGCAGAATGGAGAGTATTTGTAGCTAGAAAATGGCTTCTTCTTCTTCTTCTTTTTTTTTTTTTTTTTGGTTTTTCGAGACAGGGTTTCTCTGTGGCTTTGGAGCCTGTCCTGGAACTAGCTCTTGTACACCAGGCTGGCCTTGAACTCACAAAGATCCGCCTGCCTCTGCCTCCGAGTGCGGGGATTAAAGGCGTGCGCCACCACTGCCTGGCGAAAATGGCTTCTTTCATGGCACCTGTTTTCAATGTCTTTCATGTGGTAGCATGGCTGAATACTATTCTGTTCTGTGACATCACATTTTCTTATCTACTAGCTGCACATACGAGCTATTCCCCCCTTTGGCTATTGGGAACATTCATAAACTGTACAAGTCTCTGTTGTACTTGCTGTTGCCTTTTATTTTCCTGAGAGTCTTACTATATAGCCCAAGCAGACATCAAGTACCCACTCCCACTTCTCTCTCTCCAACTGGCCTTGAACACCTAAGCTCACCCATTCCTCCTACTTCATTCAGACTCCCAAATACTGGGACTAGCTGTGGACACGGCGTTGCCAAACTTGGTTGTACGCTTCCTGTCTTTTTAGTAGATGTCCTCATGTGACAGGAACCGTCTACTGATCATTATATTCATGCTTGACTCTGTACTTCTTACATGGGTTCTTTTCTTTTAATGTTCAAAATCCTAAGTAATTAAAACCGCCAAGATACAGACATGGAAACTGGACTGAAGATCAACCATTAGCCACAGGCCTATTGTTTTGAGTCTGGAGTCCACTCTAGCCTAGTTAGTATAGCCTCCTTTGTGAGGGGGTGTCTCAGGAGGGACCTTCCTGCCTCACCGTGGGTGTTTACTGAGCTCAGGAAGGCTCCCTCCAGCCAAACTGAACATCACGTATTTTTTTTTCCAGCACCACTGTTTCTAGTCTCTTAAGAACTCAGAGGCTCAGACAGAGCCTTTCTTGGAAACCAGTTGGTGCTTACTGGGTACTCTAGCAGTTCTGTGTGCAGGATGGAGACCGGTAGGGCCAATGAGCAGTTCCTTCTATATATTTTTAAAGATTTACTTCAACTGTGTATGGTGTGTAGAGGTGCTTACAGAAGTCAGAGGCATAGGAGCCGGAGTTAACAAATGTGAACTGCATGATGTCTGCTGGAATTGAAAGCAGCGCCCTTTCCCTCATCCTTTTGTTTTTTGTTTAGAGGGGAACTGGCCTTAAGTTCACTATATAGCCCACCCTATCCTTGAACTTGATGGAGTTCCTCCTGTCATGTTATCCTGAATGCTGGGAATGTTTTTTTTGTTTTTGTTAAATCTCTCCTTACTGTTCTGTAGTAACTGGTAACTGGCCACTGACTCCTTTGAGCTTTTTAAGAACTCTTTTCAAATGCTCCCCTCAATCCTGTGACCAGTCTTCTTGTCTCCTTTGCAGATGTCTTTTCCTGTTTTTAGGAATAAGTCTCCTTTGAGTTTCAGTCTAGCACAAACTCAGCTCTCCAAGAGCTTATGAGGACATGATGAGCTCATGACAGTATCACAGACTGAGATTGGCCACTGTGCTGAAGGAAAGGCAGAGTTCAAGAAGGACAGGGTTAATTCTCTTGGCATGGCATTGAATGGGGTCCTGCAAGGTCCCAGGGGCCAGTGCCAGACAACATCGTCCTCATTCCGATAGCACAGCGGGGCCAGAAGTCTCAAAGGAGTAGTGGAGAGGTCTCTCCTTTCTCTGGCTGCCAGGAGGGAGTTCTGCTATTAGCTATGTGCTCTGTGGAGTGGGGATTAAATCTCTAGGAGGGAGAGGAACTAGGGAAGGGAGGAGACATGATCAGAGAGGGGAGGAGGGAGGGAGAGAAGGTGAGAGAAGGCAGTGGAAGAAAGAAGAGAGGGTGAGATTAGCTGCTTCAAACAAGTGCTGTCAGTGATCTATATTTGCTTACAGAATGAAAAATGTGTGCCATAAACATTGGCCACTGAGTAATTTCTAGCAGGAGCCGTGTCACTTCTCATAAAGCATGGGGTGGGGACAGGTAGGACATCTCTGCACCTGGGCCAGCTAGCACAGGGGCTTCCTTTTATAGCGGTGCTGGGCTTTGGCTCCAGTCCAGAAGACTCTCAGGTCAGGCTACTCACTGGGGAAACCAGTCGGGTTCTCCAAGGTTCTGGAGCCTAAGGGCAGCACATCTGCCCCACTTTAGGAAGGCTGAGGTGGGGCACCTGGATAATGTCCATCCAATATTACTCCCCCAGACTCATTTCCTCCCTCTGACTTGACTAATTGCTCTAATAATTGATAGAACCTGACTTCTACCACTGATCGATTTCACCTTCACGACCAATGGCCACAAACCATTACACTCCAATAAATAACCACGCTGGGCCTCACCCGACTGCCCTCTCCGGGGGCATCAGGATAGCCCGTGCCCTGGCCTGACCTCCCCTTGCCTCCCACCCAGGGCCCCTCCAGGCCAAGCAGCTGGTCTTGAGGGCCAGGCCTCTGGGAGTAAGTGACAGAGCTGGGAGGAGGTAGGATCACTAATCGCAGGCCATCCGTCACCTCCCACTGGCTGTCTGGGGCTGGGGCAAACACCTGGAGCACCCTAGGCAGTGTGGTGCAGGACCCCTCCTTCCTCTCCTGCTCCAGATTAGTTGTCCCAGCTTATAATATTTGATAAATAGCAGTCTGGCTTCCTGGCAGTGCGGCTGCGGCTGCGCCTGCCCGCTACAGCTGTGGAAGGTCACTCATTGGGGAAATATGTTTCTGTCAGTGGTATTGAAAAAAGTTTAGTGGAGTGACAGGCCTCAATTTTTCAAATTTTATTAACTCCATCCTCTTAACCATTTGTCTTGAATTCCTTCAGATTCTGGGGGATCTGTCAATAAGGATCGGGCCCAGAAAGTAGGGTAGGGGTGGTTGGCTGGTGCTGGTTGGTGTTGCTGTGGCTGGCTGAGATCTCTTCACCCAGGAAGGTTAAGGTAGTGGAAGGGGTGTTGGTGAGAGAGGCCTGGCTCACTGGTGCCTAGGGAGCCTGCTGCTTTTCTCGGGTCAACATCTGCTTTTGATCTGACATAATCACAATGCTCCAGATGGGAAAGCACCCTCATCTCTCTGCTGCGTCTGGAATAGATAATCCCCTGGCTCCACTGACTCCATCTTTGAAGACTGAATCTGTCTTCTCCAGAAGGCCTCCTTACTCCCTCCCACAGACTGTTTGGAACTGAAGAACTCAGCAAAGGTTGGGTACCATCGTCTATACTCCCATAGCTTTCTGCCTGTCTTCCTGCAAGAACTGCACTATAGGCTGTCACTATGCACTGTCACTGTCTTGCTGGACACCAGCGCAGGGCCAGCACATGCTTCTTCATATTTGTCAGAGAAGACTGTCTTCTCCTCTGGAGTTATCTTTTGAGGCTGAGAAAACACGACAGTTGTTCTGTCTGCTGGAAAAGCCTTCCTGACAGCAACTGTGTGATCATGTCCTTGTTCCTGTAAGGGAGAGCCCCTAGACTTTTTGCTGGCCCCAGATGCCTCTCCATCTGAGAGAAGAGGTGAGAAGAGGAGAAGCACTTCCCCTCCTAGCTGGGAGCGGGTGGGTGAGGAGTACTAACTGCTGGCTGGGCACTTCTCTACTCTTCTGGTGGTGACTGCGGTCCTGTCCACCTCTATGGGTTTTCTGAAGATTGAATGAGGCAGAAAGTTTGAACATGACTGAACAAAAGATTATAGTGATCTCTGTAAAGGCTTTCTCATCTACTCCTCCTTTTCACATTTACCTCTGCTTCTCTGATCCCTTCATCCTGATTTTCATGACTCTGGCAGTCTCTTTCCTATCCCCAGTGAGAGGTTTTGGTGAGTATTAGAGATGTCCTCCATGATAAGAGGTACCCAGGCAGACTAGTATTTTGGAAATAAGCTCCCTATCAAGGAAACACTCAGAAAGATGGCTGACAAGCATCCATGACAAGCCTTCCCTGTCACCACACTCATTCTGTCATGCTATCTGTGTAGTTCCTTCAGCCCTTGTCCCCTCTGGCTCCTTGTTCTTCTTATTCCCTTTTCGGGTCATGGCCTGCCACAAGCCAGTTATCACATCAGTCTCCATACCTCGGAAGCCAGATCTCCTGACCAGCTCTTCTCTGTGTTCTCAGAGGCAGACATCTAAGAGGCTGGCTGAGAGTGACAAGGGAAGCGCAGTGGAGGAGCAAGAGAGCTCCATCTTCTGAGGACCACTGCTCCACACGTGCACAATCAGACACACTCTCACAGATGTGCCTCCCCTCAGCTAACAACAGTTAGAAGGCATGTATCCCAGGCTGCATCTCCTGCTGACTACACCCATGAATTTAATCTTGCAATTGGTGAAGGAAGTAGAGGAGTTTGCTCCCCCCCCCCCACTTTACAGATTGCCTGGGTCTGGTGGAAGAGTAAGAACAGGGACACATGCTAACACTTGCTGGGTATACAGTCTTTACATACTGTGCCTGAATAATTCATACACGAAGAGAAAACAGGCTCAGAGTTGAAATAATTTGCCCCGTGGTCATATAGCAGGCAAACAGTGAAGCTAAGATTTAAAACGGGTTCATTTCTCTTTCATAAATGTTTGAAATGTTACATTTTTTTTTAAAAAAGAAGATAGCTCTACTCCCCCCACTCCACCTCAAAGTGCCACCAAAGGTCTAATGACTCCCTTCCAAAGTGCTCTAGGGCCAAGCAAGACAGAGGAGTTCCTTCTCATCATGGGCTGAGGACAGACATCTCTGTAGAAAGGATATGGCAAAGCATTTCTTCTCTTCCCATTCAGGGTTCCCAGTCTGGGGCAAAGGAAATTGTAAGCTATAGTAACTCAACTTCCTGAATAGCATCCAGAAACCTTTCCCATGATACACAGCCGGAGGGGATCCACAGACTTTAGGAATCTGGGGGACAGAAGGCTACCTCTTCATGGCCTCACTCAGACACAGTCCCACAGCACAAATAGGCAAGAACTGGCATACAGTGGAAGCAGCAGGTCTTCTATTCCAACAGAGCCCAGACTGGAGGGAGACAGACGAGAGAGACTGACGCTGTTGGATGGAGGAGTGAGGAGCTGGATTGCCCTTCTCCCCTCATGCACCATGGGTCTGGGGAGCTGGGACCAAAGCTGAGAGGAACAAAAGACAAACTCAACGCATGGGCTCAGCAGGTAAAGATATCTGCCACCAAGTCTGATTGCCCAAGTTCGAGCCCAGGGACGTCTATAATGGAGAGAACCAACTCCCACAAGCTGTCTTCTGTCCTTCACACGCATGCTGTGCACACATGCACACTGCAAATAACTGCAACGATTTAGGCAGCCTTTCAGCCATTTCCTTTGTCGAGTCATTAAAGCACTCATCTCACCATGAACCTTCCACACATTGCCTCATCTCCAGAATCAAACATAGGAGTCAAGGGGGCTTTGTGAACCTCTAGAAGAAGAAGTGGGGTGACTGCTGGCAACTGATGGTCTCTATTAATCATATGAAACTAGCCTCTTCGGTATCAGGGTTACCTGTGAGCTCAGCCAGGTAGTGAGGGCAAAGGGTGATTTCATCAGACATTTGATGGGATGTCTCAGGAAAACCCTGTGGTCACAATGAAGACACTGGATGTCAGCAACACATGGAATGTCAGTCAGTGACTGATGGACAACCAGACCCCAGGGGGAAAGGGTAAAAGACCGACTAGAGAAGTTTCCAGTGACAGTAAGTGGGTTTGGTCGTGTTCAGCATGTTTATTTCTCATATGGATATCAAGGGGTGGGCTACTCATTAAATCCGTAGATGTGATTAGGGTGGAAAGGGTACCTAATACACCTGACAGAAGACTGACAGTAAGAGGTAAAGTGTAAATGAGGAGTCATAGGTTTTGGAACAGAGACAAAGTAGAGAGATTGTTCCGGGAAATACAACGGTTGTAGAAAAGGGTTTAGAAGCCATGTGAGAAAAATAGCTCAGGGAACCAACTAGTTGGTGGTTTGGGCTGGAGAGAGAGAGAGGAAAAAAAAAGGTCAGGAGACCAAGCCTGCTACCATGCAGAACTGGGAGGTTAATAATAAGACCCTTGGATGCATTCCATGGCTGGCTTGCTAAGCATCAGAAAGTTTGAAGGTAGAAACGGAGCTGCAGATGGTTGTGAGCACCATGTGGGTGCTGGAACTTAAACCTTGGCCCTCTGCAAGAGCAGCAAGTGATCTTAACTACTGAGCCATCTTTCCATATTAACTGCTAATTATCTAGTCACTTGTTCATTCAAAGATACTGAGAGTCCTTTATACGTCTATCAGTGTGCTAGGTATGAGGAAGACAGGCAAGGAAGAAGATGCTGTCTCTGCTCCTAGGGAACTCCTGATCCTGCAGAGGACAGAGGACATGTCTATCTCCAACAGTAGCGTGAACTCTGACTGCAAGACTAGTACAAAGGAAGTCTAGCTTCAGCTCAGATTAAGTCAAAGAGTTCTGGTGGAAATTCTCACACATTTGGCTGCCAAATCCCCCAAGCAGCTTAATCAGGACCAGCTCACTCACTGAAACTCAGCACACTGTCTGTGGGATAGAAGCATACAGTGAAGCAGAGCTTGTGAATTTTTGTGCTTGATATTTTGCTCTTACAGCTTGAGTTGTGGTCTTTGGTTTATGTACCTACAGCTTGTCTTACAAGTGGCTGTGGTGTCAGGATGAAGTGATTTAGCCAGCAGGGCTACCCAACTCTCCATTTCTTACCCACCCTGTGGGGACTGCTTCAGCACAGACATAAACATGCTCCTGCCGTTACCTTATTGCACTCGTCACATGGGGAGGCTAGAAGGCTTGATTCGGGGATATGATTGGATTTTAAATCCCAGTCTCACAGGATTTTAATTACTGGTCTGGGGCAGCAGGGATAGGCGCTGGCTGCCTTTGGATGGAGGAGGTCGATACACCAGTCCACAACATATTGAGCCACAATGCCTGCAGACTCTATTGCTCTATTTAATCATCTTTTGCAAAATTTACAGTGGAACAGGAGGGATCAATACGGAATTTATCACATTCTCTTGTAAATATGAGCCAGGAAAGAGTTCCAGGCAGTTTGTTACTGAGTGGGAGGGAACATGTCTGTGTACAGCTGGGCATTAGGAGATGAGACAAAATCCATACTTCTTGGCATAAGCTACTCAGCCAAGTTCAATGGGAGGAACACTGATCCATTCAACCAACCAATCATCCAAGCAATATTCCAGAACCCACTTTATCCTGTAGTGCGGACTGTGGAATATGGCATGTAAGAACATAATCAAAATATAATACAATGATCCTGCCACTTATGAGGTGAACCTGTGCAAGTTCCCAAACAGTCTGGGACCCTTCTTACACACATGGGAAATGTAAGAGTCTATCTTGTGGTTAGCTAGTTATCAGAAGAGATAAGCCTTGGCACGTAGTGAGATTACAATGAGTGACAGCTACTGCCATGTTTCCCCTAACTGCCTTCCTACATCAAGCACCATCTATGAATAGGTGTGGTTCTGGGTGGTGAGCAGGGAGTTGCCTACCTTACTTTACAGCAGACAGAAGGGGGACTGGGTTTTCTTCCTTCATTAATAACCTGACCAGGACTACTGGTGGCAGAATCTGTGGAGCCAAGAGAAGGGTGCAAGGAGAAGATGTATAGGGATCTGTTTTCCAAATCTTTAAAACTGAACATTTTAAGCTTTCTCAAACTACTGTGGGGAAAGAGGGTGAGAAGTGAGTCTCCTTGTGTAAGCATAGGGAAAGTCTGAAAGACAATGTAAGGAGTGGCCTCTAGAAGGCTAAACAGACTTGGATAGCTGGAGAAGTAGGAAAGGGTTTCCCATAGGGACAGGTGAATGAGGAGGACTGGAGAAGGAATCTAGACTGCTAGGGCATGAGTGGTTTAGCAGGCCTTTGAAGACAGCTCCTGCCCATTTCCCAGACATCCTCCTGTGGGCCTAGCAGGTATTGGTCCCAGTCTCAAGCAACCATCTTTCCTGCATCTTAGAGAGAGAATGGCAGAAGACTCATGGTGGATTGCAGTGTACAAGAATGCAGGGTTGGACATCTGGATTGACCTTGGAGGTACTGGAAATTGCTGAAGGTTTTAGAGCAGGAGAGCAAACAGTTCTGCAGGGCAGAGGCTGGGTTGAAGGAGATCCTGGAGGAACGGAGGGCAACAACGAGGCTGCTCTAGAGCTATAGGCTCTCTAAAGCCCCAACTAAGGGGAAGTAATAGGGCTTGTTAAACACTGAGGCAGAAGGCACCAGACTTACTAACCATGCCTTGAAGGTGGCAGATGGTGACAATGCCGTTCACCAAGCATGGCGAGCAGAAGACAGTGGAAAGAGGGAAGGTTTGGACACACCGCATGAGTTTACAGAATATTGACATCAACAGAGCTACTGGCAACATGAAAATGCCTTGTTTGTTCTGAGGAAAATATGCAGAACAGGCAAGTTAGTGTGGTCAGGAGAGAAGGTAAATAACCAAAGGAATGAGTGCCCACATATATGACACATGCGGAGCTAGCAAAGCAAAAGGCAAGTCTCCTGCCTCAGACTCCAGCTCACTGCAAACCCGTGGGACTATGACATGCTAATGACACTTGGGCGCCAGAAGCTCAGTTCATTTTTTAAAATTTGGACAAGTTTTCTGAAGTTGTGGGTTTCAGACTAGCCCTATTCTTCCTCCTCCCAATCCAGGACACTACTTCCAAGGTGTCAGTGTGCTCTGGATGAAGCAGAACTCAGAGCAGACTATAAAAAAGCCTGGGTCCCTAGGCTTAGTCCTCTCCCCTCCCACTCTTGCAAATAACAGCTGAGACTGAGGAAACCAAGCTCAGGTCTAGGCTAAATTCAGCAGTTGTAATTATACTGCTGATATTTGTGGCAGAGCCACAGGCTGCAGGAGGCGGCATCTTTTGTTTATGCATTAAAACCACATCATCTTCAAACATGCTAATCGCATGTCTGCTTTCATCTAACAACATTGGAGGAGGCTGAGGAAAGGGCACACAATGCCCACATCTGGCTAATTCAGTTAGAAGGCCAATCAATCTTGATGGGTTGTCTATAAAATACTACTCACCCCAAAGGGCTGAGCTGACCAGATTTTTAAGCGTCTGCTGACCAATCCCAGCTGATGTCCATAGCCGTGGAGAGAAGGCTTCCACTTACAAGTCTGTTTCCCACAGCTCAATCCAGACTTCTGCTTTGAAAAGTATTAGCAGTTAAAGCAATGGCTGAAGCTGGTTGTGGTGGCTTATGCCACTGGAAAGACTGAGGCAGGAGGACTGTTATAAGTCTGCACTAGACTAGGCTAGACATCAACACATCGTTTCAAAACAAAACATAAAAGCAATGAGTGAGCCTTTTAGATTCTGGAATAAGGCACATTCATAGACTTCTGCTCTGCACTTCAGGAAGACTTACGCGTAGTTGACTTTGCAAACAAGCACAGGAACATCCCAGTGGGATCTTCTTAACTGTACTTACCACTATGAAGAGAGTCGCAAATGTGGGAGAGGTGTCTTTTATATGGTATCAAATGTCATAGGCTATGGGTCTGGGCAAAGGAACCATTTATCTGGTGTTTCTCAGCCTTCCATCAAGGCTGAAGGAAATACTCATCTTCCTCATAAGACTGCTGCATTTCCCAACACAGAGGCTGCTGCCAACAACTCTTTCAGTTTATGCTCTACACCCAGCAGTTATCAGGTGGCTGTCTCGAAAAATAAACACAGGAGAGTGTGGGAGAGGAGGAGTGAGGGAAGTGGGGAAGGTAGGCCCAGACACCAAGAGGACCACTTTGATGGAACTCCCTGCCTGGGCTGGATTATTATTCAAAAGTATTTTTCCCTAATGAGTTCTGAGGACTTGTCTGTCCCAGAGCTGAGGCTGCAGGATGAACCAGATTTGTGGCATCAGGTAAAGGGCAAATTAGAAATGACCCTACTTCTAGCTTCCCTGGGCAGCTGCACTCACACGGCACACTTTCATCTAGACAAATAAAAATAAGTCTTAAAACAAACAAACAAAAAACGTAAGAGAATATTGTGTATATCTATGATCCCAGCACTTACAAGGCTGAATGACGCAGGAAGATTGCTGAGTCTGAAACTAACCTGAGCTACAAAGTGACAGCACCAGGTCAACTGGGGCAGCACCGCAAGACTCTGTCCCGAAAAACAAAACAAAAATAACGAAGAAGAAAAACAAAGACTGACCTTTAATCCCAGCACTCAGGAGGCAGAGACAGGTGGATCTCTGTGAGTTCGAGGCCAGCCTGGTCTGCAGAGCGGGTTCCAGGACAGGCTCCAAAGCTACACCAAGAAACACTGCCTCAAAAAACCAATACCACGCCTGTGTTTCTGTTGCCATGATCCTTACCATGAAGGTCATGGATTCTAGCCTTCTGCAACCATGAGCCTCAAATTAAACATTTCCTTTTGAAAGATGCCATGTCATGGTGCTTTGTCGAGGTAACAAGAAAGGTTTAAGCTAAGACCCTACCTAGTCCACAATGTCAAGGAGCTAGACGTGCTGCTGCTGAGCAACAAATCTTACTGTGCTGAGATCGTTACGTTTCCTCCTAAACTGCAAAGCCATAAGAGAAAGCTACACAGCTGTCATTAGAGTTACCAATCCCAATGCCACCAGGCTGAACAGTGAAGGAAGGGACAGCTCACAGGCATGGTTAATTTTTGTTCAAGTGAAATCACAAAAACTGCAAAAATGAGGAGGAAGAAAAGAAGCTCAGTACTAGATTTCAGTCTCTAAGGCAATTGCTCATCAAAAAAATCCCAGGCAAGGCAGAAATAGGTGGACACAAGATGAGCTTCAACTGTCTTGCTAATGCTAATGCTAAAAGAACAAAAGGAAACATGTTGGTGCATACCTTTAATTTCAGCACTTGGGAGGCAGAAGTAGGAGAATCTTAATTCAAGGGCAGCCTGGTCTATATAGCAAGCTCCAGGACAGTCAGGGCTCTGGAGAGACCCTGTCTCCCACCTGCCAAAAGAAAACAAAAACAAACAAACAAACAACAACAAAAAAGAAAGGAAGAAAGAAAGGAAGGAAGAAAGAAAGGAAGGAGGGAGGGAGGGAGGAAGGAAAGAAACAGATAGTGGAATGCTTCCTGGTAAAATCAGAGACAATTTTAGCACGAATATAGTTAAGGACAGTAATGAATTACAGGCATTAAAACAGTATGTATCAGTGAGTACACGATGACCAATATAGATATATTGGGGGGAAGGGATTTTGCATACCACAGAAGAAGGCCACATGCCAAATGGTCACTATTGGGTGTATGTTGGCATTAGAAAGTATGGAAAACATCTATCTCAAAAGGGTTGTATAAAGACTGGTTTTGGTTGGGCAGTGATAGTGCACTCGCACTCGGGAGGCAGAGGCAGGTGAGTTCAAGGCCAGCCTGGTCTACAAGAGCTAGTTCCAGGACAGGCTCCAAAGCTACAGAGAAACCCTGTCTCGAAAAACAAAAAACAAACAAAAAAAGCCCAAAAATTCCTGCTCTGCTTAATTGCAAGGAGGAAAAAGAAGAAATACAACAGAGAGACTGGACAAGACTTTGGTTGAGGCTGATGTGGGAATTAAGACTTTTATCACTGAAAAATCTTGAAGTCTGTGTTATGTGCAACTATTAATTGTTCAAAAACAAGAATAAAAAAAAAGCATGCATAAAATATCTCTGAGAGTGTTCTAGGTAGAGTATGCCCACAAAGAAGTTCCCAAGTCCTGTGAGCCTGTGACTATATCATGGGGACATGAACGGGCTTGAACGCTACAGACACAATTAAGTTTGGTTATCAGTTGGCTCCGAGATACCTTATGTTATCCAGTTTGGTCCAACATAACTACAGGGTCTTTATAAAGGGAGGAAGAGGGGAAAAGAATGCCAAGGTGATAAAATATGAAAGAAACTCAATCGGTCATTGCTATTTGGAGATGGATGGTTTCCAAAGCATGGAATGAAGGCCCCTACAAAGTGGACAAAGTGAGAGAACAGGTTCTTTACTAGAGTATCCCAAAAGGAAGGCATCTCTGAAGACACCTTGATTTTACCCTAGTGAAACCCACTTCACAACTGCACGATGACATACTCACTAACTACAGCCACAGAGAGGATCGTAGGAAAAGTTACAAAGCCTGCTCTGAGGAGGACCAGAGATGAGGCAGGGACACCTCTTTCCCACTATGTATCCTCCTTTGATAAACTCCTTTCCTAAAATGCTCCATGAAACTTTATACTGTATCTTTTTAAAGATAAAAATCATCATGGTCAAAGATACGCACATGACAATCACTTCAAAACTGTTTTGACTATAAATTTATCCTGGTTCTTTTATCCATCCTAGAGGCCTTCAGCACTCAAGTCTCCTTAACAGTCCAGTGGGGGCCATTTTCCTATCATCTCTACACAGCATACAGGCTCAGGGCTTGTTTTGGTTCCACTTCCTGGAGTAGCTTTGTCCTTTCCCTTTCCTGCTTCAATTATGTGGGACCTGTGCCTGCAGTTCCACCTAACCCTCAATGCCTGTTTCACTGCCAGTATGGGTCTTCCACCTCCTTGTCCTCAATTATCATGAAAGAAGACAAGAGAAGAGTCTATATCTCATCTTTTATGCCTTTTATAGCCCGTGCTTATTTCTAAATTTAGTCAACAATTACTTATTGTCATGTGGGAAGAGGAGGTGAGACCCTGAACATAAGCAACCACACTGTCCGTCTGTACTCTGCCTTCGGAGAGTGTGGTTCAGTGGGAAGGAGATATCTCAGTTCTGAAGAAGCGTGGTGAGAAAAACCAGACAGGATGCTTGAAGAGCACCCAGAGAAGCCTAAAACAGAGATGATGGTGATCAGCTGCAGAAAAAGAGATAATAGTTGCTGAATAAATAGGAAAATTTAGATTTGCATGCACTTGAGTAAATCATAAGGTAAATGTTCTTTCAAAGTTACAAAATATCATAATGGAAAGTTTGGGTACCACAGGCTAACTTATTTTAGGACAGGCAAATTGATGCTATTAAAAAGGAGGTTGGACAGGGTGTCAGAATGACGTACATGCCAGACTCCAACACCCAGGCAGCACTTCCTACCACACAGGGATCCATTACTTCCAAGGGGGTCCCTGAAGGCTTTCTCAGTGGCAAGTTCCCTTCTGTTATAATGAAAAGAATTCATTTTCAACATGCAGTTCAGAAAGGAGCATGTGGATAGAGAATATCCTTTCTGGGTTCTTCTACGACACGGTCAGGCTTCTGTGCAGAGGAAAGAGCACAGGAATGCTAGAATCAAGACTCCTTTTGGGGAGGGAATCATGGTTCCCACTCATCTCTAGTCTACCCTTTTGCTGGTATTCTGTAGGCACTGACCTTCAATTTGATACCTTCCCTTCCTAAAGCAGGGTCTCTCTTTTTCCTTTCTAGGACACGCCCTAGAGGGGTATAAATAAGCCAGCAAAGCACAGCTGGCCTTGGGAAATGTTTCCAGGTACAGTGCAGGTGAAGGAATGGAACCCAGAATGACCTGCCTAGCCAATGCTGACCTTTCCTTCACCCAGGGGAGGCCTGGCTTCCAGCTGCTACTGATGGCAGTGATGAGCTCATGCCGGATGCCAGCCAGGCTCATCTGACGACTGCTTGGAGCCCATTAAAGCCTTGATGAAATGCGGGTGCCTGGATGGCAGATGGTTCTGGAAAGCCATGGTGACCAGACTCTTGTCTCCAGCTCAGCCACTCACTGATTCCACAGGCCCTGGGGATACAGAAGTACCTTACCCTGGGGATGAGCAAGGGAAGTTTCATTCTGACCTGGTTGAGTGCTGAGGGTAGGACTCAGGGTCATGGTGGTCGGTCCTACACTACACCTGATCCAAGATGTGGACTGCAAAGATAATACCACAGAACAGCAGTTCTCAACCTGTGAGTTGTAACCCCCTTTGTGGCCACATATCAGATATCCTGAATATTAGATATTTATATTATGATTCATATTAGTAAAAAAATCATAGTTATGGAGTAGTAATGAAATAATTTTATGGTTGGGGGTCACTACAACATGAGGAACTGTATTAAAGGGTCACAGAATTAGCAAGGTTGAGAACCACTGCCGTCAAACTTCCCTACTTGCTAGTGTCCTTGGATCCATGATTGCTGGTCCCTAAGGGTGACTTATGGCCCTCTCCCTCCACAGGGTTGTCTCAAGCTAGATGACATTCAAGTATCTACATTTCAGATCTCAGTACACGCGGATTTGTTCAGAAGACTTCCCTCAGCTCCCTGGACTAGATTAGGTTTTCATTATCCTCTTGTAGTACCTTCTACTCTTCTGTAATAATAGTACTTATATTATTAGCTAATAATTTAGTAATTATTTGTCTAATGTTTCTACTCTGACAGATTTTAAGCTTTGCAAGGGATGGGGTATGCAACAGATATTTGTTAAGATAATATGAAATTAATCAAAATGTCATTAAGAGTAAGAGAATGTTTACAGTTAAACCTTTAACAGCATTCTTTAAAATATTTTTATTTATGTGAGTGTGTGTGTCACATATGTATAGGTGACTGTGGAAGCCAGAAAAGGATGTAGGATGCCTTGGAGCTGGAGTTACAGGTAGTTATGAGTGTGGGAACGAGCTCAGGTCTTTTATAAGAACAGCAAGTGCTCTTAGGCGGTGAGCCATTTCTCCAGTCTCTCAATAGCACTCTTGAAAAAGAACTGATATCACTGGCGGGTCATCTCATCTGCCATGCTAGATGAGGGGCTGATTCCAGTTCTCTTGGCTTTTTGACTTGTTTCCAAGTAGCCAGCCCATCCAAGCCAGAATTGTTAAGTTTGGAATGATATGGAAGATTTTTTTTTCTTTTTCAACAGCTTTACTGAAATATAATTTACATCCTATGAAGTTTTCCCATCCAAAGTATGCAATTTAATGCTTTTTAGCATAAAGACAGTACCATACAACTATCACCATAATCTACTTTAGAATATTTTCATGCAAACCTTGTGCCTATTACCTGCCCCCTACTTCCCCTAGACAACTGTTAGCACAAAGGTTTTGTATCTGTCCCAAGCAAAAGGAGGCATTTTTTGTTATCACTATGATCTCTTCATTTTATAGCTAAAAAAGTGATGCCAGAGAGGTGCTGTGATACAAAATGAGACAAGGCAGAGCTGGGGTGGATCACAGTTCCCAGTGCCTGCAGCCTCTGACCCCTCTGCCATATGATCTTGAGGGCAGAGGCTATCTTATCTTCTGCTCATCGGTCTCCCCTCTGCCCAGAGGACCAACCAGCACAGCAGTGATGCTTAATGTGGGGGCCATGAACTAGTGCCATTTGGTGAACCGACATTCTGTCCTCTACATACTGACTTTCAGAGTCATTTTATGTCTATGGACACTAATAACAAAGATGGGCATGTAGTTGGCATTTCTTGAGAACATCCCTTTTTCTAATAATTCATTTTGATTGTACTTAAGTATTATTGTTTCTCAGCATAATTTTGGCTAAAATCAAGTGTAGAAGATAGTGGTTTGTGATGAACAGATTAAAACAGAGACCAATCTTTTGCAGATGATGTGAGATGCACTGCCTTAGTGCAGCGCCTTCTCCCATTTCCTGGGCCCTTGCTTCGTTCCTTTTCTTGGGCTTGCATCAGTGGGGCCCTTCAGCAATACTACCCATGGACAATGTGTAGCCTTAGCCATCCTCAAGAGAATGACAGCCAGTCTTCCTGTTCAAACCTACCCAGGCCAACTGCCTGCCCTGCCGGCCATCTTGACCGGGAAGCACAAAGTTCCTTGTCAGTAACTGTGAGTCGCCTTCCCTATGCTCACTGTGGACTGTCTGTCTATGATCGTAAGAGAAATAAAGTCTCTGTGGCCACAGGACTCCATGTGCTGGCAGGAAAGAGACAGATAATAACAACGCAAACAGATTTGCAGGTGCCAAATTAAGTGTCATGAGGAGAGCAAAGTAGGGTAACAGGATAAAGTGGCACTGGAGCAACTTTCAATAGGGTAGCTTGGGAGGGTCCCTGAGATAGGACATTTGAGTAAGGCCTGAAGATGGGGTGGCCATCCTCTGGAGACAACGAGGGCTAGTGTTTCTGAAGAAGACTGACATCCAGGGAGAGCAGCGATGCGAGGTTGCAGGGCTCTAGGTGACAAAGGATCTTTTAAGGCTCTGGTAAGGTGTCTGGCCTTTGTTGTTACCTCAATGCTGAGGTCAAAGATTTTTTTTTTTTTTAAGTAGGAAACTGTTTTTTAAAGTTGTCTGTTTGTTTGTTTTTTTTCCAGACAGGGTTTCTCTGTATAGCCCTGGCTGTCCTGGAACTTGCTCTGTAGATCAGGCCAGCCTTGAATCTGCCTCCTGACTGCTAGGATTAAAGGCATGTGCCACTGCTGTCTGGCTGGGACATGACATATTAAGGGCAATCCTTTTGGCTGTGATTTGGTGGAGGCTCGAGGGGACAGGAATAAACTGTGAAAATAGTCTTCTCAGGGCAGTACACAAGAAATGATGGGCCAGGGACAACCAACAGGACTTACTAAAGTGCTGTCCATGGGATGGAAGAAAAAAAGAGTTCAAGGATGACTTAAACTTTGGATCTGAAAATTAAGGCAATGACGGTACTACCTTTTAAGTCATTTTTAACACTGATGTTAACACTTGAGGTTCAGGAAACAAGAGAAGCTGAGAAAGCAGAATGATAGGGGGCAATTATCCTTTGAGAATTTTAGTCACTACAGCATGTAAGAAATCGGATGAGCTCTAGAGGTAGCTATGAGGCTTGTTTTTCTTTTTAATGAATGAGATGAAGGCACATTTTCACACTGGTGAACATGAGCATCTAGGGAAGGAGAAAGTAAAGCAGGAGAGGAAGGCATGAATTGGGGAGCAGAGTTCTTGAGAAAGAAGAACCAGAGCCCCTGAAGGGCTGGTCTCAGGAGGGACTGCAGCCAGGCAGGTGGAAAGGATGGCAGCAGGGAGGAAGTTCCCTTCTATGTAAAACAGGAGAAGAAAACAACTTGGGAGTTCATAAGGGAGGGGCTTGGAAATCTGAGGAGAGAAAAAAGGAGGGAGGAGCTGTCTTGGTCTAGAATAAGAAAGTGCTTTACTCAAGAAGTGAAGTGGAGGCGGCTTGGTGCCCCATCCCGCATGATGTGAGATTTATGGTCATATATGTGGAGTGAGTTCTGAGTTCAAGAAGTGCAGGACTCTCAGAGAAAAAAGCAAAAGCATGGAAGGGTACAGTTCAGTGCAGTTCAAGATAGGGACCCTAGAAGTCCCTGCCTGTCCTCTTCCAGTCATTCCAATGGTCTCAAGGTCATCCTCTGCTACAGAGAAAGTTCAGGCTAGCCTGGAACACATTAGGATTGTGTCTCAAAACCATCCAACCAAACACTTCCACAAAACCTGTCATGTTTCTCCTGAAAATTGTCATGGTTTGCCCTAGAGGGAACTTCCTTAGCACAACCCTTCAGCAGCCAGTTCTTGCTTTCCATTCTCGTCCTGACACCTGGGCCCTTGCTCTTCTAAACTACCTGCATGCTATGGAGAGTGGACTCTGCCTCATCTTCCATGCTTTGAACACATGCCCCTCTAGTTACTGCCCTTGCCAGCCTGGGGACCATGCATCTACCCTTGCAGACTCAGAGTAAATAACAACTCCTAGACCAGGCTTTCCTTGCCTTATTGGAGACTCAGAAAGCTCTGTTTTGTGGCAAGGTCTCGTTGTACAGCCCAGAGTATCTCTGAACTCAATATATAGTCCTGCTGGACTCACACTTAGGATTCTATTGCCTCAGGCCTCCAGGTGCTGTGATTACAGGTGTGTCTTACTACAACCCCCCTCACCTTTTTTAGGCAGGGTCTCATATATCATAGCCCAGGCTGGCCTCAAACTCTGGATCCTCCTGTCTCTATCTCCTAAGACAGGTATTCAACAACATGTAGCTTGAGATCTCTGTGATTCCCACAGCATTCTCTAGATCTCCACTATCACATCAGAGTTATTATTATTATTTTTTTTTTTTGATTTTCAAGACAAGGTCTTTCTATAGCTTTTGGTGCCTGTCTTGGAACTAGCTCTGTAGACCAGGCTGGCCTTGAACTCACAGAGATCCGCCTGCCTCTGCCTCTACTGGGATTAAAGGAATGCGCCACCACCACCTGGCTCAGAGTTATTGTTAAATGTCTGGTTTTCTCATAAACTGAGTTCCTTAATGGCAACACCCAGGTCTGGATCATAGTTATTGGTTATAGGTTGAGGCCTATGACAGGAGAGGTGGTCAGCAAATGTCTCCCTCCCACTCCTGTCCTTTTTACATGCTTTGTCATATCTTCCCCACCATAATGGTCTAAAGCCTCGGAAACTGTGAGCAAAGTGAATTCTCTCTCTTTAATACTTATACTGGTATTTTGCCACAGCAATAAAAAATTTAACTACTATAGCAAATGCTTGATAGATGATGGAAGAGACTTAGCAAAGGCTAAGAACACCAGAGCTGGAGGAGGTTCCTGAGAACAGCTGTGGTAGCTGCTCTATTTTATGGACAGTGAGAAAGGATTTGCACAAAGGAGAATTGTGGGTGGCAGAACCAGAACTTCTGATTCTTCTCTCCACTGATGGGTGTGAAGTTTCAACAGAGGGAAGACAGCCCCAGGCAAAGAAAGCTGCCGGTGCAACATCTGCTGGTGTAGACAGATGGACAGACAGTGAAGTGGAACAAGAAACGGAACACTGACGATGGGCTAACCACAGGCTGCTGCAGGAGGGCGTCAGCACTGGAAAGGCTCTTTGCTTCAGGCTATGAGAATTTAAGGACTCAGTGGATGCTGGCAGGTTAACACCAACAATCCAGCCAGGCACTCAGAGAAGGGGTCAAAGAGGAACCTTGAAAGTGGAAAGGAAAGGCTGAGGGAGGATGGATTAGATTTCAGAAAGGTCAGGCATTTCTGAGGTAAGGAGTACCAGTGATGAAACAGGGAGGAGCAGTGGGGAGAAGAAACAGAGACAGAGGTAGTTCAGATAGGAGGCAGCAGGACACTAAGAATGGGTGGGTCAGGAAGCCATGCAGGGCTTTTGGAGAATTGTTAGTGCATCCAAAAATATACTCGGTAGTTTGCCAGTGTGTAGCTAAAGAGATGGAGATGAAAAGCTAGGTAGACTCTTGGTGTACACTCTACCTTAGTTTAGTAAGTGATGCTGTACTCTAGTCCCAGGGGCAGGGAAGATGGAAGCAGACTGGGGATTGGCTGGTAGAAAGAAACACACCAGCCTGAGAAGGCCCCAAAGGGGCACAAAGGGCAGAAGGAGCTGCACAAGTAGTGGGGCAGTGCTGGGAACATGGGATGGGTGCTAGAGGCTTGCAGGAAGAACAGCCAAGTGTAAGGAAGATACAAAATGATATTATCACCTCTTCCAAGAATGTCCTTTACCTTGTACCATTTAGATGCCTCCAAGAAAAGTGAGCTCCTTGTATACAATGAATACCTCAGGGCTTTAGGGCTTATTTGTCTGAAGTCAAAGCCCCACGTGATTAGAGGTGTGCTTCGGCAGAGCGCATTCCTGTGAGGGAAGTGTCACTGCAGATCACCAGCTCTGGGTGTGCTGAGATGCGTCTATCAGGACTTCCCTGCCAGTCAGTGCTCACCTGCCCTCCTCCATCTTTCCTTGTACTTGAAAAGTACGGTAGCACAACCTTCCTGTTCTGAGTAAACAACACAGAGGCAGCAGCACCAAGGATGAAAACATACAGTCAGTACACTTCTTGTAGGGTAGTAACACTGACATCAGTTAATTCGAATCCTACAAGAGAACTATCTCCCTATTACTCTTGCTGGAAAGGATCACCCAATCCTCCAGGAGTCTTTCTGTAACTTGTCCCGCTTCCCTGCTCAGTGACAAGGAGGCAATTCCTCTTTCATGCACTCAAGAGCCCCTTATTCAACCTCCTGCCACAGCACCCACCCCACTACCATGGCCAGTTTACACATCTGTCAGCACCAGAGTCTTATGGTCAGAGATGGTGTGCCTGACCCTTAAGATGTCCCGAGGTTCATGATCTCAGAGATAGCATATAGTTCAACATGTGATGTAACAGAGACATGCTTTAAAGTCAAGTCTGTCTCCAAAGCATGTACCTTTTCACAGCTATGGGGTCATTTGAAGCAGAAAATTGATCCTGAGCAGTCTGTGGTAAGCTCTCGGACAACACTGCACAGTTCATAGGAGGAAGTACCCGAATAGGTGGACAAACAGAAAAGGCTTCCCAAGAGAGGGATGGTGCAGGCAGAGATGCAGAGAAGAGAAATGGAGTTATAGCTGCCCATACAGAGTGTAACTCTATCTCAGTCATCACGGTAACTGCTATGGACAACAGAAACACATCTGTCTTCACGCAGCTACATAAAAACATTTACATGTACAGGCCATGAAAGTCGAGTGAAACTGAGGAAATGAAACAACTAGTATGACAGCAGGAGGGAGAGAAACGCATTGGGGGTTATGATCCAAGAACACGATACGTGAACCCCATTACTACATACAATCAATACACCCCAATAAAAATGAAAAAAAAAGTAACTACTTGTCACAGAGCATCCACCACTTGTCTGCCAGGGACTTTACACCTGTTATTAATCTCCACACAGTCCTATGAAGGAGGTGCCATCTGATGAAACAACTAAGGCTAGGAGAGCTAGGAAAGCCTGTCGGTTATCGGAAGCTGGGATCCCAACCCAGATTAGCTGATTCTGAAGCTGGGGGCGTTTTCTACTACTCCATGCTGCCTCCTACAGTTTGGAAGGTGTCCACATCCTCAGCTGGATGCTGTTGCCTGAGCCTCTTCACAGCTCAGAGAACAAGCAGCAGGAGTGGCTGCTCCCTCTACCCCTAACGTAAATCCCTGTAGACCTTGTGTGCAGACAGTCTTTGTGCCTAGGCCTGCCTTGGGTCTTGCAGAGAGAACTTTCCTCCTCTGCTACAGCAAAGCTGGTGGCCAGAGCCCTACGATAAAGCTGATGGGCAGGAAGGCAGACCCTTTGGAAAAGGTCAGCAGAGGTCAAAGACTTTGGAAATGTTACAGAAAAGAGCCCCTAGGACAAGAGAGCAGGATCCTGCCTCTTGGTTGGCTGGTCACACACACTAGTAGAGTAAGGGAGGTCAAGAAGGGGAGAGGGGTCAGAAATTGGCAGGCCTGCAGGCCCTGAGTGACAGCAACCTGTTTAGGTCTAGAAGGGAGAAACAAGTGGGCTAATGGCTTTGACCCTCGAGGCTGGGAAACTAGGGCAGGGGTATAAATGGATGACCCCTAAAGAGGCAGGTGGGGGAAATGCTGAGGTGGGGGCTCAGGGTGTCCGTTCCAAGTCACTGGGCAGGAAAGCATGTCCCCGGAACAGCTCAAAGGGCTAGCCTTGGCCTGCGGGGGGGAGGTGGACAGAGCCTCATAAAAGGCCCTCGCTTCTTCATTTTAAAGGTGTTCGATCTGCAAGCGGGCACGAAGGCCCCTTGTAGAATGAAAGCTGGTGGCTGTCTGGTGGCTGGGGAAGCAGGAACAGGAACCTCAGGAAGGGGACAGAGGCCCCTTGTATAATGAACTGTGTGTCTGGTGGCTGGGGAGCAGGGACATGAACCTTGGGAAGGGTGCGAAGGAACCTTGTAGAATGAACGCTGTCTGTCTAGGGACTAGGGGAGCAGAAACGGGAACCTCAGGAAGGGCACAAAGGCCCCTTGTAGAATAAATGCTTTCTAGGGGCTGGGGGAGCAGGGATATGAACCAGGAGACAATGACTGGGCACATGGATTGGAAGGCATGGGAGAGAGATGCCCCACATGCATGTTCTGACGCTTAGCTGCAATGTTTCACCAGAGAGTTTCCAAAGGACAGAGTCACCTTTACTCTAAAGCATCAGTCTCTACCTGGCAGAGCATGTTTCCAGTTATATTTACAGACCAAGGCATGCTTTAGGGCTGGCCCCTTGAAGGGTGAGGGCACAGGCAAGGCCTGGTTATGAAACCAGTGTGCCTACGGCTGACAGGTGGCAAGGCTGGATTCCTGGGAAGTGTCCCAAATCAAGGACATGACATAGGCTGGAAGATCATTGGGATCCTGGACCTGGAAGGCACAGGCTCAGGGACAGAATAAACTTCCTGTGAAGGTTGACTGGAAAAAGTGATAGAAAATACAAAGTGACCACAGCTCATTAAAAAGGTGTTCCCACGGTCACTGCAAAGCAAAATGGAGCTGACTACCTGAGGAAGGAGTGAGATCCCTCAGCCTACCAATCTTGGAGAGATTTCTTCTGTGAGGGAGAAAGAATCATTTGAGTGACCCAGAGGGACTCAAAGGATGGCCTACTTCTTTTGGTCCCCATGGAGAAGGAAGGAGGACCCAAGGTTCTAGCCCCAAGAATGGGTCTGGCCTTCAGAAAGTAGCAGGGAGTGAGTGAATAACATTCTCACCTGGGATCCGGGTCCTCCACATGCTGGCTCTAATATTTCCGAAGCTGGATGGGGATAAGGGAAACTAAGAAGGAAATGGCCATATGAAAGTGTCTGGCAGTGAACTCTGTACCAGACTTGGATAGAACCAGCCCAGCCAGAGTCTGGAGCATTTTATTCCTGTAATGAAACTGACCCTTGAAAGGGAGGCCATTCATTGTTTAGCAGGTAGTTATAGAACACCCACTACAAGTCATGAACTAGGCTGGTACTAAGGATACTTAATAAGTCAATATAGTCTGTACTCTAAGGGGCAAGTCAAATGAGAGGCCTTCTGCTTTGGTATTGTTACTAGTTTTGGAGACAGGCTTAGTTATAGACCTCAGATTAACCTGGAATTCACTATGAAGCCCAGGCTGCTGGCAAACTTTAAGATCCCTGTCCCAGCCCCTGACTACAAGTGTGAGTGTGAACAGGACACCACAACTCAGAGTAACAGACCTACGTGAGAATGCAGTGGGGCTGAGATCCAGAACAGCAACTCTGTGACACAGGTTAGTAGGGCTTTGTTCCCCTGGTCCTGCTCTGGAAGTCACAGGAGAATGAGTCGACACATTTGGGAAGAGCCATCGATGAAGAAAACTCTCACACCGGGGCTGAAGAACCAGCTTAGCAATTAAGAGAACTTCCTGCTCTTCCAGAGGACCCAAGTTCAGTTCCTAGTACCCATGCTGCTTTGGTAATTCCAGCTCCAGGAAGATCCAATGCCACTCAGCTCTGAGGACACCTGGACTCAGGTGCACACACCTACTTCCCCACATAATTAAAAAAAAAAATGTCTTAAAAAAAAAAAAAACGCTCACAGCTTATCACAGACAGGTGGAGGAAAACCCCCTCCCTGCCCCCAATACACACATACCCGCCCAAGAACATACAACCAGCAGAGGGCAAATCACACACTGTCACAGCTATTCTTGTTCACTGCCCATCCCTTAGCTCAAGGAGAGGAACAGGATTACTTTCCCCTGCCAGCCACAACCCACAGCTCTCACCTCCATCCAGTAGCTCCTTGACAATGCGGTAGTCGTCGGCCAGGACAGCATAGTGCAAAGCTGTGCAGCCCTTGAAGCTAGCACGATTGTTTAGCCGATTGTTGAAGTCATCCTCTCGAGTGACTAGGACTGAGGAGCCAAAAACAAAACAAGATAAAACAAACCAAAAAACCCAACAAGCAAAAAACAACAAAAACCCTACAGACCTCCATTAGCAACAAATGAGTCTGTATGTGCTCATGATTTCTGTCTACTTTCCCTACTTGCATCTCCCTTTAGGTAGGGTGGGAGGGTGGGTGGGTAGGTGTGTGTGTGTGTGTGCGCGCTTCCTTGCTTGCTTGCTCACAGGGTTTCACTATGAAGAGTAGACTGGCCCAGACCTCTCAGTGCTGGGACTAAAGTATGTACCATTTTGTTTTCCCCCTGAGACAGGGTCTCACTATGTATCCCAGAGTGGTCGCAGTGCCACTCCTGCCTCTATCTCCCACATGCTGGGATTCCAGGTGTGAGCCATTGTGTCCAGCTTTATCTGCTTTTGGATTTCTTCATGTTTCTGAGGTAACATTTCTTTGTGTACCTCAGGTTGGTCCTCTTGTTTTAGCTGATTGAGTGCTTGGTTCTTCAATATTTTATCTACGTACTTCTAAACATTAAGTAGCATCTACACTGTGTGCCTGGCCATCTGGGCTAGGCAAGAGGAGGTAAAACAGCCTGGTTTGTTTCATGAATGTTGACTGACATGTAGGATTCATCTTTGGGGACATGAAATGAATCATTACGGTCCCTGACCTCAGCTGACTGAAGAGGCAGATAATAAACAGATGTGTAGAGTGTTGGGGTAAAATGGGATGACACAGAAAGCCAGGCTAAACTCAGCTTGAGAATAAAGAAAAAATAAAGAAGGTGGAGGTGGGATGGCGAGAACAGGGAAGGGGTGGGGTGATGGGAACAGGGAAGGGGTGGGGTGGTGGGAGCACGGAAGGGGGGTGGCGGAACAGGAAAGGGGAGGGGGGAACAGGGAAAGGCAAGAGGTTGTTCGAGGCGGAAGAGTCACACACTGCTACTGCTTACAATTCAGTAAGTAACTTAAAGCTTAAAACTTGATTTACCAAATCAAGTAAAAATTGAAACTACACAAGGGAACAAAGAAGAAAAAGGACCACATATTTCAGTGACCTGAGAAGGAACAAGCAACATCTGGTCTAGCTCTTCAGGGATTGCACACTGTGCCTGGGTGTGCATTCCCTACGAAGTCGGAATTTACCGTACCTCTTATTTGCTTTTCTGTCTGTTTTGGTAGTGCTGAGTGTTGAACCTGGTGTTGAACACATCCTTGTGCATGACAGACAGAGTTCTACCAATAAGCTCCATCCTAGCTCCTGCAATCTGGTCTTCTACCGTTCATAACCATCTATAAACACCTTCTGAACACTAAGGACAGACATTTCATGGGAGCTGAGCGTGCAAACCCACAGGCACTTTAGTCCTACTATTCATGTGCCTTCTTTTCTCTCTCCTGTCTTATTAAAATAAAACCTGAAACTGTTCTCACTTTCCAAAACCTCTGGGTTGGTGGATATACACATTTGCTTATGAGACTGATGATGCCTTCCATTGTTACCCAGACACTTTTAGATCAGCTAATAAACTAGAAGGTTCAACCCTCTGGGGCATCCCCCTGGGAGGCAAGGCCCCACAGAGCAGCTTCAAGCCTGCTTGGGTTCTGAGGTTTCTGTCTCCCTCATCTGGAAACTACCCCAGAATCCAATTTTCCTTAATGCAATCTCCTAGCTCATTTTGTTGGGAGTAGAATCTAGGATCCAGGATCTGCCTGCCTGTGCCAGTTCTCTCTTGTCCCCTGGCACTCATCATGTAAAGGGCAGACTCCTGTTGCCTGGAGGGATGAAAGGTCGAGCACAAGGCAAAAAGTGACCTTGCCTAGATAGCAGCACCAAGTAATAATTCCTCCGTCACTCTTTCTGAGTGTTTTCAGAATGAACTGAAAATGTGTTCCCACTTGGAATACTGAAGACACTACCTAAATACAGATCTAAAAGCAAGGCTGCCCAGTAGTTGTAATCTAGTCCCAGTGTTTAGATAAGAATTTGAGAGCTCAGCTCACTTGGCTCATTAATGGTGTGTGAGGAGCCCAGAGGCTGAGGTGGAAGGGCTGCCTGAGTCTAGCAGTCAGAATCACCAGTGGTGAGAATCAGAACCAGGGTGAGTCCGCATTCTCCCCTCACAGTGCCAATGAAAGAATCCAGCACAGAGAAAGCCGAATCTGGAGGCTATACCAGCCTTAGACTCTTGCATTCTTTCCTTTTCTTGCTCTGGCAACATGTAAGACATTTGGTGGAAGCGGGCATTACCGTATGATAGCCTGAGGTGTGTAGCCAGCACCCTAACAAGCCAGTATGAGTGGAAACACTTCAAATCTTTGGCCAAAATGAAGATGGTGGAGCTCAGAGCTGGAGACCAGACCACACTACTGACTCCTGGATGTCAAAAACAGGCAGCAAGAAAGTAAGCAGCTAGGGTTAGATTAGCCTCTGGACACACAAAGGGCCTGGTATCTGGATTAGCCTAGCCTTTGGGCACATGTGAGGGGTTATCTAGATTAGCCTGGCCTCTGGACACACCTGAGGGGTTACCTATATTAGCAAGACCTGTGTGTGTGTATGTGTGTGTGTGTGTGTGTGTAATGTATCAATGCTTTTCCTGTGAGACCTGTGTGTGTGTGTGTGTGTGTGTGTGATGTATCAATGCTTTTCCTGTGCGAGCCCTTTGAGAGGGACCAGCCCTTAGTCACAAATCCCACTAGTTACTTTTAGTTACCCCATCATACTGGGGATCTTGTTTCTAGCCAACTGCAGGTTAGGAGAAGTAAATAAGGCTGGGGTGGACACTTCCGAGTCAAGCAGATTGATCACAACCAAACGCTGGCCAGGCAGGAAGGGAAAAGAACAGGACAATGAAAAGCTGAAAAAGGATTCCGAGCACAGCACCTCAAAAGGCCCTAAGGGCATCTCTGAACTGCCACACAGGACATTAACTGCTGGATATAATGATAAACCTGAAGAAAAGTGATAGTTGGCTCAAGAAAGCAAGAAGGGTATAATCCATTTTACAAAGAAAACCCATCACTCATTGGGCAAACAAGTGTAATGAGTGCCTGTGAATGGTGGTAGCTTCTGGAGATGCAATCATGAATGAATAGGGCAATTTCTGACTTTACGAATTAACTGTCTGATTCGAGAATCAAATCAATAATGTGTTTTCACAAGTGTGGTGACAAGCACACAACGGGTGCTCATCACAAAGAGCAGGTGACTTCAAGTAACACAGAGGAGGCCACTTCAGGTACATGTCAGCAGAGAACCAGTATCACAGCCCTGTGAGAGCCCTGTTCCTCAAGTGGCCTGCTTCTCTGTGGCCTCACCTCTCACCACTGCCTTCCTAATGCTCGTTCTTATCTTGGAACTTCTGATCCGGCTGGAATCCTACCCATCCTTAACTGTCACTTGGCTGGCTAATTCCTTACTAGGACTCCAACAAAGGGCCACTTCGCCAGGTGACCCTACATGAGCTGAGGTAGCTATTGCTCTGAGGGATCCTCTAGCATCTGCTCCCTCTCCCACAGACATTCCACAGTAACCACCTGCTGTTGTGGCTGTGCTTGCCTACCAGCTGGAGGACAGACTGTCACTACTTCACCAGGTACACTCTGGGCTAAAGCCTGAGCACAGCAGAGTCGAGCTGTGAACTCTTGACAAACGCTTGTTGAAACAGCAAGTAGATATAACCTGAGTGCCTCTTTTATGAAAATCAAAGATGTAAAATACCCCAAAATCCAAAAATTTTTTTATTCCAAACCCTTTTTCAGTGCTGACAACTTTCTGATTTTGGTTGGGCCTGGTGACACACGGGAAACAGAGGCAGAAGGGCAGAGGTAGAGGCAGAACTTGAAGCTATCCTGAACTACATACAACTACATACAATGACCTTGTATCAAAAAATGTTCCTGATTTTAGGGCATTTGGAGTTCATATTTTTGGATAAGGGGTGTTGAACTAATAAACTCTATACACAAACATTCCAAATTTCAAACAAACTCCTAAATCTGATTTTCTTCTGTTCCCAAGCATTTTGGATTAAATAGATTCAACATCTCACATAAATAAGGTCCAGATATTTCTGTTTGTGGAAAACAATAATAGTATCTATAAACAAATGTCTAGTGAAGGCAGCACAGAATGGCTGGTAACTGAGCAAGCTCTGGAGCCAGACCATTTGTGTTTGAATCCTGAATTTGCTGTGCAGGTTCACATGGTTTGCTTGACCTCTCTGTGCCAAACTCTTGTCTGTAAATGGAAAGAGAGAACAGGAAGCTCTTGCCAGGCTGCTCTAGGTGTGGGAACACAGCATCTGGTGTCAGTGCCAGCCGTGATCCTTTTTTATCTAGTCTCTCAGGAAGGCACAGGAGCAGGACACTGCAGGTGGGAGAACCACCGCCTGTTCTGCATAATGTCACCTGGCAATGTCTGCTTAGTGCTGTGTCATGCTGGTGCTCACCCCTTTAATCCCGGCACTTTGGAGGCAGAGGCAGGTGGATCCCTGTGAGTTCGAGGCCAGCCTGGTCTACAAGAGCTAGTTCCAGGACATGCTCCAAAGCTACAGAGAAACTCTGTCTCAAAAAACCAAAAAAATATAAACAAATAAAAACCAAAAAAGCAAAACACACACACACACACACACACACACACACTCACACACTCAACCAAAGATCACTTCAGAACTGCTGCCCCTGGAGCTGTAAGTTTTGACATTTGGTGGCAAGCAGGGATCTTCCAGTTCAGCAGGGCCAATTCTGTGTTTGGCATAAAGCTTTTTCTGCACTGCCCAGTGTTAGCAGCCTGAGGTCCTTAGCTGGTAGAAGCATTTTGGGAAGATTAGGAGGCGTGGCCTTTGGGAAAAGAATGTCACTGGGGGTGGGTTCTGAGGTTTCAAAAGCCCAGGCCTGGCCCAGTCTTTTTATCTCTGCCTCCAACTTGTAGGTAAAATGTAAGCTCTCAGCTACTGCTCCGGTGCCATGCCTACTGGTCTGCTGCCACGCTTCTTGCCATGGAATCACCCCCTAAAACACCCACACACACTGAAACTGTAAGCAAGTCCCCAATTAGATGGTGCTTCGTTTTTGCCTTGGTCTTGGTGTTTCTTCATAGTAATAGAAAAGTAACTAAGACACAACCCCACTGCTAACTGCTAAAAATGTCCAATCCTGAGATCTCACTCTTCTTAAGCCACAAAAGATGATGAAGGTAGAAAGGGGGTGGAGAAAAGGAACAACACCCCACCCCCACCCCTTTGGCTGGAGAGTAAGCAAAGCCATCCAAAGGAGCATCCAAGCCTGTCTCACCAGCTGGCCACCAAGGTGGTCTTCTGAGACCCAGCCAATCACCTCCTTCTCAATAAAGACATCTTCCCACCTGCAGAGGGTGGTAGGCTTCTCTCCCAGATGCTTTCCCTGCCTCTATGGGAGGTCCTACACTCCCTCTGGCCACAGGAAAAGTGACAGCCACTATTCTGCTCACTTCTGCCCCTACCCCTGCCTCTGAATGTCTATGCCTCAGGGGTCCACAGCCAGAGCCAGAGAGTCAGCAGCAATCAAAGAGTCCCCAATGCCCTTCATGTAGCTCTGGCTGCTTCTCAGCACCACCCAAACACACACACAGCCCTGCTTATCTTCGCTCTGTCATGTGCTAAGTACTATGTAAATGGTATGACAAACAATAATTTGAGGGGTAGTGAATAGTTAGTGCTCATTGTACTAAAATACCAATACTTACAATTAATTATGTCTAAAATTTTATAATACAAAATAATTATATGTTTTTTAAAGATAAAATTCTTTAAATAAAATCTGACATATATTGGAGGGGTGTCAATATGTGCCCCAGGTGGTACAAAGTACTCAGGAGTAGAGCCAGGTCCATATCTGAGTTCAAGGCCAGTTTAGTCTGCATAGTGAGTTCCAGGTCAGCCAGAGCTCCAACAGGAGAACTTATCTCAAATAAAATAAATAAATAAATAAAATTTAAAATTACACAAATATTTATGGCCATGCATTTATAAAAACCCAAAGGTAAACAATATAATATCCATCATATGATGAACAGCTAAACAATATATAGTAGGATACTATTCAGCCATAAAAAGGAATGAAGTAATGATAGTTGCCACAATATGTATGAAACATAATGCTAGGGAAAAGAAGTCAGTCACAAATGACCATATGGTGTGGTTCCACGTACACAGAATGCCCATTTTAGGCAATCTATAGAGATTATTATAATCTATAATAGTAGTCTATAATAGTAGACTAGTAGCTGCCAGGGACTTGTGGGCAAATGGAGAATAACTGATAAGCATATGAGGTTTTCCTATGATGTGATGAAAATGTTCTAAAATAGACTGGGGTGATGCTTGTATAACTTTTTTTTTTTTTTTTTTGAGACAGGGTTTCTCTGGAGCCTGTCCTGGAACTAGCTCTTGTAGATCAGGCTGGTCTCAAACTCAGAGATTCACTTGCCTCTGCCTCCCGAGTGCTGGGATTAAAGGCGTGCACCACTGCCTCCCAGCCAATCATAGTCTTATTAAATATATATATTGCATTGTTATACATAAACACATGGTTTTAAAATTCATAAAAGTGATATGATGTTCATGTAACATTTATCAATCTGTGTTATAAAGAGGAATAAATAAAAGCCAAGGTTTCTCTGTGTAATAGCCCTGGCTGTCCTGGATCTAGCTCTTGTAGACGAGATCCGCCTGCCTCTGCCTCCCGAGTGCTGGGATTAAAGGCATACGCCACCACCGCCCGGCGCTTGTATAACTCTTGTGAAAGAATACATCACTAAGTTATATATTTTACAGGGTGAACTTCTTATGTGAATTAAATTCAATAAAGCTGCTATATTTAAAAGTATAAGCCAAAACAAACAAACAAAAAGTGATTGTCAGGTGTAGTGGCACATGCCAGCAATCTCAGCACTTAGAAAAGGAAGAGGCTTGGGAGCTCAAGGCCAGCCTAGGTTACACAGTGCATTCAAGGTCAGTCTGAGTTGCTATCTCAAAAATAAAATGTCTGTAGGAAGCTGGGCATATTACCTGGCATTCAGGCAAGAGTCAACAAGTGCTAAGTTTATATCATGCTCTTTCTCCTTCTGATGCCATCCTGCCATGCTGGAACCACCCCTAACACTAACAATGGAGAATGGCAGACGCTCATTCATACTCAGTAGAGGGGAACAGGGATGTCACTCCAGTACCGTGGTAAGAAAAGAATGGCTTCTATTAATTGAATTCTATGTGTAAGAGATCAGACCAGGTACTTGATCAACTATTTTCCTCACAAAAATGCACTAGGCTGCCATTTAATAAACAAAGAAACTTGTCTTGGCTCATGCAGGTGGTTTAAAGTGGCACCATCAGGCAATGCTTGTCCAGCCTAGACGCCTGTCTTTTCTGTGGGACTATGACTTCCTTCTTCCTGACAGTGGACTCACACTTTATGAACCAAGCAGCCTGAGGTCATTATCTCCCTTCCTCTATGCATTGTAGTAATATCTAGTTCACAATGCATTAGGTGACATCTCCTGCACGGGCCTGTGTAGTCTTACATAGTTTCATGCATTACATTCCTGATTCAATAAATACTTCCTCAGTGAGATGTTAAACTTGTCTTCTTAAGCAGAAGCTAGGTTCTTTCTTTCTTTTTTGGGGGGACAGGGTTTCTCTGTAGCTTTGGAGCCTGTCCTGGAACTAGCTCTTGTAGACCAGGCTTGGTCTCGAACTCACAGAGATCCACCTACCTCTGCCTCCCAAGTGCTGGGATTAAAGGCATGCACCACCACCGCACAGCAGAAACTAGGTTCTTAAAGTATGGATATTGTTATCAGCTTTATCCTTTGTAGAATGTATGAGCCCATGGTGACCGAGGCTGGTTTCAGGTCCAGCCTCCACTTAAAAATGTTTTTCACAGGTAACATGCTCTCTGTTCATGGACTCCTGAGGAACAGGGTCCTTCTTGACCCACCACCACTCCTCCTAAGTGTAATGACGGAGCTAGCACATACTGGCTCAGAAAAGGTGTGATGGATTAAAGGGAAGACTGACCAGCAGCCTTCTGACAGGAAGCACAGCTCATCTCTTCTAATCCCATGGAAAGGAAGGTAGAACAGAAAGGCTGGCAAGGAACTAAAGACGGCTTACAGACTGCATGGCATACTCCTTGGCCCAGGACTCCTTTACCAGAGAACCTGGTGAGGCTTTCCCGACCCACGTCACATCTTTCCCATCATCAAATGTACAAAGAGGGCGAACTCCTGGGTCTGCTGTAGATATGTATCAGAACTCAAACATTGCTTCAATTTCTTTCACTTCTCACCTTTCCTGACTCTTAGAGAGCATGGTGCTCAGTGGTCTCTGGCTCCAAGGATCCTAAGAGACAAGCTGGCAGCAAGCGCAAGAAGCCTGCTTCTGAGCAGCTATGCAACCTGGCTGGTCCAACTTGGTCCCTCAGTGATCCCCGTCTCTGCACCTGCTTGCCTCTCTTCTGCCTTTTTTTCCAAGATGTTAAAAACTTGCAATAAAAAACAAATACAAAACGCTGTAATTAATAGCCAATTCCAAGCCAACCAAGCATCTCTACTAATAAACCTCAACACTTGCAAAAAGAATAATAAATTCTGCCCCTCTCTGGTTCTGAGGTGGTCTCTTTTATATACTCTGTGTTGTGTGTATGCATGTGGGTAAGCGTGTCTACATATATATTTATTTTCCTTTATTTCCCATCCAGGGAGGGGCAGAATAATGAACTGCGTGCGTCAGAGAAGATGAATCTGAGATACTAGGGAGCAGTGCAGTAAAAAGATTAAAGTGTTATTATTGTTGGTTTTTTTCCCCCATGGTCCATTGTGACAGCTCGACCGTCATCTGTAAAAAATGTCTCAGCGAGAGATAATCATCGGAAACTCAATAAAGCGTCAGGGGGAGCCTCAGCCCCCATCAATCACTGGGTGCCTGGAAAATTTCAGCCCTCTGTCTCCCTTCCTGCTATCCATATAAATGTCTCTAATATATTTTGTGTGGTGTGTGGGACCCAACCCTGATTTGGAACTTTTGATGAAAAAATATTTATACACAAAATATGTAAATCAGCTAAAAATCACAAGACTAGCTCTTTGCTACCCCATCATACTTTTCTTATTTTTATAAATGCATCGAATTTATTCTTTTTAATAAAACATGTCAACTACTCTCTCTCTCTCTTTCCTAAGAGAGAAAGACATATATATCTATGTAAGTTTGGAAAGCTAAAAGAATAGAAACAATTAACCTCACTGGGTAATACATTTCATCTTGAAATTGGCCAAAATGCCTGATGGAGTGACAGCCTTCTGTCCACCCTGCTGATTCTGTGGCAGAGCTGAGAAACGGTATATAAAACTACTGGCCCTGGAGGGGTAATGAGACTCTTGAGTGGACCTGGACAAGGATGAAGAAGAGTCAGGGCATTAATAAAAACAACTTGCCTAAGAGCTTTTAGCCTGCTGATTTTCCAAGCCTCTGGAGAAGCCAGAGGTCTTGGCATACTCAGGGAGAGGCACGTGCAACCTGGTATGGTCTCTGAGCTCTATACAAGGGAAAGAAACAGTTTTGTTGACAATGGACATCACTGCTTCAAGAAAAAAAAAGATTTATTCTTATTCTTTGTGTGTGAACATGCATATGCTGGCGCACATACTTAGCCTCTGAGGCCAGAAGAGGGTGTCAAGTCCCCTAGAGCTAGAGTTGCAGTTATCATCCACTTGATGTGAGTGCTAGGAAACCAATTCTAGTTCTCTAAAGGACAGCAAGTGATCCTAAGCGCTGGGCATCTCTCCAGTCCTTGAACATCACTGTTTTTGCCTTAGTTTCCTTTACTGAGCACATAATGTTGAACACAAGATCAATATATATATTGCTGCCTTAGCTATTGACATGGTACAGCCTCATTATCACAACCTCCTTTGCTACCCTTTGAAGCAATCCTGCAGCCCCTCACCTCCAGGACTTTGGAGTCTGTATTTGATGATAAAACCCTGGTGTCTTGATCTCTCCCTGTCTATCAATGCTGTGCTGCTATGAGGTTTACTGCTTACTGAAAGGAAATCTTCTGCTCCATGATGGTGTATCCTACACGTTCATTCTTCAGCTGGAAACACAGCTGCTCTATTCTGCACCCTGAGGGTTCTGGACACAGCACATCCCTACTCCCCTCACACCTACCCATACCCAGCTCTCTGTCCTCTGGCAGCTGCCTCAAATCTTCCCAGACTTTGAGAATCAAGGTTAATTTTATTTCCTTGATTACTTCAGCCCAACATTCTTTGTTCTGAGCTCTGCTGTGATCTGTACCGTGACTGGACCCTGGTCTAATGTGGTCTTGACTGTATCCAATCTTTATTATCATTAGCTGCCATTCTTAGTATATCGTATTTGCTTTCATATCATACAAGTGCTTTCATAAGTACATCAACTAATGTTTTTTCCCCTGGTGTTGGGAGAATGGGTCTTTTCATAGGGCCTCACAATGTATCTCAGGCTGGCCTTAAACTTTCATTCTTTCTGCCTCCGCCTCCTGAGTGCTGGGATTATAAGCATGCAACACCATACCAGCAATCAAATGATTGTTATAACAAAATATGTGGTGTGAGAAATATTCTCTATAGATGAGAAAACTAGCACAGAAACAGGATGAACTGCCCAAGATCATATCATTAAGTAGCACACAATCCATTTCTTAGACTCAAATTAATATTTGGCTCTTTAAGGATAAAGGGTCAAAGAACCTGTAGTTTCTGAAGGACATAATTAGACTAACGATCACGATGAGGCACAAACAGAGGTTTCCATTCATGGGATTCCTCTTTTGTTCCAGGCTTAGGAGAGGGAGAAATACATTACTCCCAGCTCTCTTAATAACTTTTATTTTACAAATTGGGAAGGAGAGCTTCTGAGAAGTCTTGGGAACTGCTCCAGGTGTCACAGATACTAAGTGGTCTACAAACCCACCACGGCTTAAGTATATCTATGAATGAAGCCAAGAGTGGTAATCTAAGGTCTCTTCTCTAGGGACACCAAGGCCAAGATGTGTCAAGGCATCTAGGCATTAGACTACAAGTAACACCCATAGTCTGGATTGTGCTATTCATGGGCAGGAGAAGTGGGGCTGACATGCATGCAGAGTCAGGTCTTTGGGGATAAGACCCAAGCTCTCCCCTGGGAGTCTCTGGATTCCTATTAGTCTGGATTTTCTGGGGTTGTTCATTTTCTACTGTGCCAGGGAAGGTTTGGGTACATGGTGTTTAACTTATACACTGGGTGGTTAGCTTATATAAAGAATGAATGTTGGAGAGTACACCTAGCTCGGCCTGGGGATGTGAAGAACTATTATAGTATAGAGAGCAGTTCCATTACCGCCAACGGGGACTCCTAGCCACCTCCTGAACTCCAGGGCACTTGTCCACTGGTTTGTGATGCGCCAGCTTGCACAGTCTTGTCCCCCATCTGAAGGCAAGAGATGGGGAGGTCAGCTGGAACAGGCCAGGCCCTGTTGCCCCTGTGGGAAGGGGTTCTTCGGTGGGAGGGCTTGGCTCTGGTAGGTCCAATCTGACAAGCTTTCATCCTAGAAGAGCCCTATGCCAACCCAGTTTTTCAGGACTCATCTTTATTCAGCTGCCACTTGAAGCTGAGAAGAGAACCTGACTTATAGCCTGTTCTGGCCACGTTTCTACCATGTTTTATTGTTTTAATTGTACATATGAGAGGCACTCGGAGTACGTGCTTGCATTTCTGACAGCACCAGACACTGGATGTTTATAACCATTACTTATAAGCAGCCCGCGGCACCCATGGCTGGGCGACTTGTTTACTGTTACCACTAATTTAATGTTTCCTCCACCTGAGGATAGGAGCCTACTGCCCAGCCACAAGGGGAAGTCTCCTGGAGTGAGCAGGTTGGCTGAGGCTCTGAAGGGACTGTGATCCCTTCAGAGGAGCAGCTATAATCCCACCTGTCTGTCATATCTGTCCCATCGGTGTCCCTTTCTTAGATGTATTTCCTTCTCTCTTCCTCTTAACTCTGAAGCAGCTCAAATCCTCTTTCCTCTGAGCTTATTACTTGCTCTATGTGTAGCTGAGCATTCAGAACCAAAGAAATCATACAGTTACCAAGACCTTTGGCCCATATAACCCAGGGATCCATGGCAAGAATCTCTTAAGAAAGTCTTGACGGGCAGACATCCAGCCTGTTCATGCTCCTTGATACCTTGCTCACTACTTCTTAATCAGGTGCCCTGACTTATACTGAGCTCAAACCTACCTTCATAGAGGAACTTCATTGCCACTGACTTTTACATACATACAATTATTGTTAATCATCCTAACAGTCCAATAATGGGTACTATTGTCCCTGTATTACAGAAGTCTGAAAGTCAAGGACTTTATGTCATTTGTCAAGATTACATAATTAGTCAGTGACAGGGCTTAGATGAACTATGGTTGCCTGGCAGTATTTCCTAAGCTTTTTATTATTAGTATTTATTATTTTTTAAAGGACATCAGACTCTGAAGACACCACTCTGAGGGCTTCAGAGAATAGCAACAACAGCCAGGCCAAGAAGATTTCCATGCCAAGCACTCCTGGGTCAGCTGTGCTAGCAAGCCCAACATCACCCCAAAACACCAACCTTGATAAGAGGGCATGAGTCTGCAATGTACCTAGCTAAGCAGGCTTTCTCAAGAAGCTGTGCTGGCATGGAAGGCAGGGGAAAGGCTTTCCTAGAGCCTCAGTAAGGAGAGCAAAGACCATCCTGTCCTCTTTAGGCTGTGTGTGTTCTAGGCAAGCAATCCAACTCATCCTTAAGACCCAATCCAAAGTCACTCACCCAATGACATGTCCAAGACATAGCCTGATCTTAGAAAAAAGACCATCAGTACCTCATTCTGGGCTGCTTACATTCTTCATACCGCTAGCTACCTTTACCCTTACCACTACTTGGCTAGCAGCACTACTGAGGGGCCAGATCATATATATTAATTTAGATATTCCCAGCATCTGGCAGAGTGCCTGACACGCAGTAAAATCAAGCTGAATTATAAATAAATGGAACTAATAAGCAACTATAACTGTAGAGAACTTTGCAATTCACACGTCACATTATTTTATATCTTAATCAACACAGCAATACTGAAAGGCAGACAAAGGGTATATATACTACTGGGTTAAGGAAATTGGGCCAGAGTCACAAATTACAATCCACCATCTTCCCTCAATACCAAGGATAGGTTGAGATCCACAGAAATAACAATTATAAAATACAGTGAACTTTGGTACTGATTCTGACAGCAAGGACTGTCTAGTTGTCTTAAGCCTGTGACTTTTCTTTAATACCAATACTTGCTCTTCTAAATTCTTCCTCACACATCTCCCAGTCCCTCCACCCCCAGTACATCACTCAGAAGAAAACTGAAGCACAGGGATGGACCTTACACTTGTATGTCAGCACTGAGGATGGCGCAGAGCTGGCAGGGCCTGGCTCACGGCAGGCAATGACAGCTAACAGAAGGATGAAAAGACAAGAATTCTTCAAATGGAGAAAAGGTCTGAAAAACATGGTGAAGATGAAAAAGGATGCTGAAGATTTCAACCTTTTGATACTGAAACCTGACATGTGCTCTAAAATATGTTGGCCATCCCCATAATTAACCTGGCGGCTAGAGAAGAGCCCTGAGATGAAATATATCAAGTGTCATCATCCTAGTCCCATCCAGAAAGCAGAGAACAAAGTACATCTAAACAGATATACCTTGAAAATAATCTGTGGCAGACAAAGGCAGTCAGTGAAGGGGAGGAGATATTATATGCTACTAGTACTGAGTTTATTAATGATTCCTAACAAGATATTAGAATTCAAAACAAAACAACAAAACAGTGCTGGGGATGGAGCTCAAGGCCTTGTGCAAGTGCCCTACCACTGAGCAGTATCTCCAGCCCTAGGATGCAGTTTTTGTTTATTTGTTTGTTTTGAGACAGAGTTTCTCTGTATAGCTCTGGACTGTCCTAGAACTCACTCTAGACGAGGCTGGCCTCAAACTCAGAAATCAAACCTCTTCTGCCTCTCATGTGCTGGGAGTAAAGGTGTGTACCATCATGCCCAGCCCTAGGGTGCATTTTTTAAAAAGCTTCTTAAGCACTCTGATGATTACTGAGCACCTATAGGGTCCCTGAAAACAAGTCATTAATGTGCAGGAATAAGCAAAGGTCATTAGAATAAGGAAGAAAAATAAATGCAGGAGACATTTTTTATTTTAACAACAAATGGTAGAAAAAATTTTTCTCAATTTGTAGACAAAGAAAGAGAGGATGGGAAAGAAGGGGCTTGATGACAGCTGCAGTTAACGATAATACATCAAAACTGCCTTGCCATATGCTGGAGAACTCGCTCTAAAAAGTGTAGGGTGGTGGGGAGTGTGTCTGCCTGGCAGAGTGCTAGCATGGTGCGGGAGATGTGTCTGTATTCTGTCA
>JAQHUG010000325.1:1055610-1074420 GCA_028555095.1 Dicrostonyx torquatus | reverse complement strand
TTTTTAATCAACCTAGTGTAATATTGTCCTGCGACAATAATGTCTTAAAACACAGGCTATTTATTTGACTTTTTTTTTCAAGAACCACATTTATAATCCAGTATCTGGGTCATACATAAATTCTAAATGTATGCACCCCCTTTTCATGCAGGCCAGAAACATCATTTGCCTCAGTTGTAGAGAATTCTAAGATTATGCTGTGCTTGTTTCTTGGTTTTAAATTTTTGAGACAGGGTTTCTGTACACCCCTGGCTGTCCTGGAACTTGCTCTGTAGACCAGGCTGGTTTCACACTCCCAGGATACTCCTGCCTCTGCCTCTGCAGTGCAGGGATTAAAAACATGCACTGTAGTAATCTATTCTGTCTTTTAACTAATCTTTTACTGAAAAAGAGAATGTCTTTAATATTTTGATGACAAGCAGACACATTGCTAGAATATATAGCCCTAGGAGAAAGCATAAGGAGCTTTCTCTCCCTACTGGAACAAAGACTTGCTATGTATGTAGCCTTGTGACAATCCTCCTGCTTCAGCTTCCCGAGTGCTTGTATTACAAGTATATGGCACCAAACACTCTAGGATAAGCATTCAAAGGGCTTTGGGAGTATTACTGAGCTGCCTCTTTCAGATGGGACTAATTTTTATTTTCACAAGCTGAGTATGAGGCACATGGGAACACTGTGCCTTTCCTCCCTCAGACATGTTTTCTTCTTCTTCTTTCTTTTTTAGAGCAAAACATGGAGCCAAACTACTACTCTTTCATTTCTCTGATTCCTAACCAAGCTGAATTCCCAAAACCTAGGTGTAATAGTCCTCTGCTCCCTATTTCATGATTTCCTTGAGTGTCTCTGCCAGATTTTCACTTTGTAAAAGGTAATTTTTACTTTTTCTTAACTGACCTTCAAAACACTTTGAAAGGCATAAATGGCAGGTGCGTCAAAAAAAAAAAAACAAAAAAAAAAACCCCTGGGATTATCAGACTATTAAAAAGCCAGACCTCAGTTTCAGTTTTTTCTCGTTTCTGCAGTATTTGCAGCCAACCATGCTGCTGGCTTTTCCATGTATCACTTGGTTTGGACGTTGTTATCTTCAACAGGCACAACACTTGACTAAGTAAATTCTGGGACAATCTAGGCATGATTACATGAGTAATGACAATAATGGCTTATAACTTGTTATAATTACATAAATATTTTCTTTAGAGGGAGACTGTAGTGATGAGGCAAAGTTAGGAACTGGAGGAGTTTTTCTTAAAGAGTCAAGGTAAACTTTCTGGGGAGTGCAGGTACTATCAGGTAACTTGTGCTTATAGTATATTTATGTCTATACAAGTTTTATAGCTCAGCAACTAAGATGCAATTCTGAGTTCACACTTAATCTCAACACTCGGAGGATCTAGAGTCAAGGTCATCCTCAGCTACAGAGTGTGTTCAAGGCTTGCCTGGGATGCAAACAATGCCAGGAGTACTTAATGCTCATGCTAGTAAACTCAACAGCAGGGACACTGAAGCGGATGATTTCAAGAAATTTAAGGCTAGCCTGTAAGTTTTTTTAAGTCACTTTTATTTTTGAGCTAAAGTCTTTTTATTTTAAATTTATTTTATGTGTCTTTAAAAACATGTATTTCGATCCTATTCATTTTCCCGTTCCTTCACATCCGCCCTCTGCTCTGTACCCCCCCAAAATAAAACAAAACTTAAGAGAAAAAAGAAAAAAAATTAAAAGGGAAAACAAAAATCTCATCATGGATGCTGCAGTGTGACATAGTGAGCCATGCAATAAGCCCCTTTATCCATATATCTTTACTTGCAAGTGCTCATTGCAAAGAGTCATTGGTCTGGTGCGAGGCCTCTGGTTTCTACTACACTATCGATGCTGGGCCCTCACTAGGACTCTTCTTGGATATCCTGTTGCTGTCATGTATTGTGGAAATCCCGCAGCTTTGGGTCTGGAGGCCAGGTTCCTTCACATGCTTCAGCAGGTCACAGATGGGGCGGATGTTGGGGCAGACCAAGTCATAATCCTGGGTCTGGGTCTGGGCAGCTGTAGGGTTGGTCCACCAGATGAGAAACGGGGACAGCTCTCCACATCTGCACTAAAAGGGTTGGCTCTCCTGCTCTAATGACCACAATGCCAGCTCTTCTACCTGCTCCAGTTGTTGGGGAGGGTGGAGCAATTCTCCCCCAGCCCATGCTGCCACAAGACAGGTGGATAAATGGGGACAGCTCTCCCATGCTCACGACTTTGGAGCTGGCTTACTCACACCTCTGCTAACAGGGTTGAGCTCAAGTCTTGTGGAGCCCAGACTAGCATATGACTGGCTGCATAGTCGAAACTGGTCTAAAATTGCTGAACCTACCGCCTCTACCATCTGAGTACTAAGACTACAGATATACTACCCTTGGCTGGGAAAACTCCCTCATAGGATGATAATTAATAGCTGGAGAAAGTTATCATTTAAAAACTTAAACTCCTTTATTTGTGTGTACAGCTGTATATGCTACAGTATCACATGGAGGTCAGATGACAACTTTCAGGAGTCAGCTCTGTACCATGTTGGCCCCAAAGATAACCAGAGAAGTTTCGAGAAGTACAAGCTAAAAAACTTAGCTGAGTAGGTAGCATTGCATGGCACTTTTTTTTTTTTTTTTTTTTGGTTTTTCAAGACAGGGTTTCTCTGTGGCTTTGGAGCCCGTCCTGGAACTAGCTCCTGTAGACCAGGCTGGTCTCGAACTCACAAAGATCCGCCTGCCTCTGCTTCCCAAATGCTGGGATTAAAGGCGTGCGCCACCACCGCCTGGCCAGCATGGCACTTTCTAACATGCATAGAGACCTGGAGTACAAATGCAGTTCTGTCATTTATAGATAGTGTCTGGGACAAGGCACTCCACCTAGGGCCTCCTTTTCCTTACCATAATAACAGAGGTAGCAAGGCTTCCTAGCAGACTATGAGGAAGTAAATTCCATAGTGCCTACAAGTATATGGAGAAAGCTGCACAGACATGAGCCTATTCTCAAGGTTGACACAATTATAGCAATAACTTGAATCTGGGACCAAACTGATCATTCCCAGGATGTATGCCAGCACAGCCTTACACTAAGTAGGCAGCTCTTCTACAGTCTGCACAAGTTGACATGTTTTCAAGTCCAAATGAGAAGGGTTTGTCAATCTAAATTCAAAGGGACATAATTTGGTTAATCCTCAGCTGCTGCGTCCAATCACTGTTCAATCACACCCCCTCTCATGGCAGGCTGTCCCTCCAGGCAGCTAGTGTCACTAATTGTGCTACCTGGGCCTCTCCAGGTTCACGAGTATTGATTCCATCTGTCCAATTTGCAGGCTGCAGGATGTGTCCAAGCAACCGTGTATGCTGCCTTTGGCCCTGGAGAACAGACAGTGGTCTGGCAGGATGGCGAGAGGAGAGTGGCTGGGAATCAGCCCTGGGGCTGCTAACCCAATCAAAGAAATGGGCAATTCACTTCGAAAACTTGGAAACTAAAGTGGGTAAGCAATCCAAGGCAGTGACTCATCTGCAACCTTGAGAAGATTCCCTTCATTTCTGATAGAATTCAAAAGGCAGCAGCCCTACTGAGGAAAGACAGGCCTTAAGAAAGAGATACAACCATGTCTCCAAACACCTTGTCATGAGATTTTTCTCTCCAGCAATGCTCACAACTTACAGAGCACCGATCTTTGGTTAGCACTTCCTTGTGGAAGCCAGCTCAGCCTGGGTTAGAAAACGGTTCACCTCTTGCTCGGATGACCAAAGATCCCCATTGCATTTGTGGGTATAGCAATACAGGCTGTGAGCCAGGCTAGAAAAAGCAACCACAAGGTTGCTGAGGACAAGTTTAGCTGTAAGCCAGATAGAATTTCCAAAAAGTTCACAGCAATGAAGGGACTGGGAAAGAAGTGATGTCTGTTTCTTTCCTGCTACAGGGAAAAGAAATTCTCTGGTCCAAAGGATGAGTGGGAAGAGAGGCGAGCACAGGGAGACGGTGGGTCAGCTGGTAGGAAGAGTAATGACAAAAGCTGACAGTCCAGGGGCAGGCAGGGTCTACCAAAGGGAGAGAGACCTCTCCTCTATTCTGGGACTGGCATGCTGGCTGCCAGGTTGCAACCACCACTGCCTTATATTTAAGTCTGACATACACTGGATTTTAATCATTTGACTAAAGGAGGCAGAGGACATCATTCAATTCAACTGAGTTTTTTCTAACCTTTCATCTCTATTCAAAGGAACTACTCAACCCACCCTTCACTGGCTTTGGGTTATCAGTAATTCTCTCAGGCAGCTCAGGATCTGGCCTCTGGTGGTCTAGAGAAAGATCTGCCTATCTCAAAGCTGGAGATCATCCCTTATTAATAGAAAGAAGCAGAGAATGTCTATTGCATGAGGTTTGGTACAGAGCCCTCACTTCCTTATACTGACTCTCAGCTATCAGCCTGTAGTACATTTGGACAGACAAGCTAAGACTGGGGAAGAGACCAAATAAATAAATAAATAAATATTAAAAAAAAAACAAAAATAAAAAAACAGGACAAGGATATGAAGCCACTTTCCACAAGAGGCCACCAGAGATCAATTAGGAAGTGAGTTCATCTATTATTAGAGAAACAAACTAAAACAACAATGTACTTCTTTTCTTTTTCTTTCTTTCTTTCTTTTTTCTTTCTTTCTTTTTTTTTTTTTTTTGGTTTTTTGAGACAGGGTTTCTCTGTAGCTTTGGAGCCTGTCCTGGAACTAGCTCTTGTAGACCAGGCTGGTCTTGAACTCACAGAGATCCACCTGCCTCTGCCTCCCGAGTGCTGGGATTAAAGGCGTGCGCCACCACCGCCCAGCAACAACGTACTTCTTTAAGCTCAATATATTGACAAAAGTTAGAAAGCTGAAAAATACCAAGTATCAGTGAGAACATGGGAATCTGTGGTTCTTCATGCACTGTCAGGGTATAGACCAGTGCAGTCATTCTGTTCTGGAAGCTTCTCTTCATCAAATTAAAGTGTCTCATCTTGTGTCACATGTGCTCCTGAATATGTATTTCCTAGAGAAAAACCTCAGACAGGCCCATAGAGGGAAATACAGGACTGCTCACCACAGCATTCTGCAGCAGTAGGAGTTGCCTGGAAGCAAGTGTATATCCCTGGGCAATGGAACTGAATGTGGTAGCTAGGACGTGATGCAGACTGATGCTGATGCACACACAGCAACACAGACATATGACTTTTTAAGGGGAACTGAGGATCACTTCTATTTACATATTGACCCTGGTCATTTGTTGCAAGGGTTATTCCTTCTAGGAAGTTTCCTCAGCTATAGAATTCTAAGTCCTGACTGATCGTTTGGACTGAAGAATTAGGGACCCAATATAGTCAGTAGACTCACTGAAATATATCAAAGGTCAAAGATACCACTTTACTGTTTCTTGCTTCAAATGACTAGTGATCTTTCACCTTTGGGGTACCAACTAGCACCATTATGAACTCAGTGATGCCCTCTGCTCCCCAACTTGAGGTTTCATCCTTCCTCTTTGCACAGCACCCAGATGGCCTTCATGGTTCACAGTTGTCTGACTTTTATTTGCTTTCCTACTAGAGTACAGAACAAGAGCCATGTCTTCAAACTTATTTCTCAGTCCTGTACTTAGTGCAGGCACTTAGATCTTATGTATATTTACTTTGAAATATGTAACCATTTGTCACACTAGCCAGTGTACTAGGCACTTCACAGATTGTTTTCTGAATGAGTGCATAAATACATGAATGAGAAAGGATACAATCTTTTATTTGATGGGAAATGGAAGAGAAACTTTGGAAGGGCTCTGTTCTGCCTAACCTGTAGGTCTGAAGTGGGCTGCAGGTGGTTAGCTGTGAAAACCTGCATCTCCCTTTCCTAGGCACCAGGCCCTTCCCAGTTTGCAGACAATTCCTAAACAAAACTGGGGATATGCCTGGGAGAGTGATCCTCAAGTGGCAGTTCCTGGGACTCCGGGAATTCCCTTTGGAGCTACAGCTAATTAATTTGTTGATCTGGCAGTAATTAGATTAGAGGTGGGAGTGCTTGTCGGAAGTTGGCTCATTCTGACCCCAGTGAGCTGTTGCTTTCAGGCCCCAGTGAGGGAGAGCACTTACATTGATCAGTGTTAGGAGTTGCTTTCTGGTTTCAGTGGCTGTAGCTGTTTGGGGTTCTTACATTGTTTAGGGGAAAGAAGAGAAGCCTGTGGTGTGAGCTGGGCAAGGTGTGTGCAAGATGGCTGCTAACCAGCTGGAATTGAAGCAAGGGGCAATGACCCCAGATCCAGGTCATTCCTATACACTGTTAAGCTTCACAAGATACTCCATATCCTCCTCCTCTTCCCTGTCCCACATCTAAAGCACATACAGGCCACTGTGATAAGTGTCACAGGCAGGACAAAGTAACCTATTCTCAACCCAGCCCACAGTTCCATGAGAAAGTCAAGAAGTCCATTTGGGAGCTGAGCTGGAAAGTCAAGAGTGGGGACGATCAGTAGCCTACTGACTGACTGACTTCCCAAGGCTGGGCAGCCTGACCACAGAGGCCCTGTGGCACTCAATGCACATGAACTGGGAAGGCAAAGGACAGGGAGAGAACAGTTTTCTTTGTAAAGCTGGCTTCTTTACAAATGAATTAAAGAAAGATAGCAAGTAAGATGCCTGTGAAAAACGTGTTCCAGTTTCTCATAGGGCAATAATAAACTTCTGTAGATTACTACGAAACCAGAAAGCACCTATCATAAGTACCAGTGTACTAGGCACCTTACAGAATCACTAGTTCGGATCTTTATGCATCTTGCAAAGAACAATACTATTTTGTAAAAGAATAAACTGAGGCTCAGCAAGGGTCAAATGTATACACTAAATAAGCCAAGATGCAAAAATACAGGTCAGATTTGGTCTAAAGCCAGGCATGTTCCTTAAGCCTCAGTGGCTCATTAGTTTGTTGTACTAACTCTATAGACCAGGCTGGCCTTGAATTCAGAGATCTGCCTGCCTCTGCCTCCCAATGCTGGGATTAAAGATGTGTGCTATCACCACCTGCCTAGTTGTTGTACTATTCCAGTCACTGACCCGTTAGGTAACTGAAGACTGTGATATTTTCAGATGGTAGTTAAAGCAAAGCAGGTCACAGCAGCTAGCTGGGACAAAGAGAATGTGCCCCAGATAGACAACGGTCAAAATCAGTGGTGGTCCAAGATGGGTGACACATTTAGACATGAGGCTAAAAAACAGCATGGCACAGTAAGGTGAGAGCCAAGAAATGAAGATCACCCAGCACAGCCTTCCTAGGACAATCCCTGACTAGTCCTAAGATGACATACAGTTACCAAACTTTATCAGGACTTCTTTCTGCAGTATGGGTCTAAATTAGACTCTTTGGCAAATGACCTATCAGAATATGACAGGGCTGGGTAAAAATAATGACTAATGAGAAATGCTACACTACCGACTCACACTGGACACCCATGCACACAGTCACTTGGGACACAGAGATTTTAGTCATTATTTACCTAAGTATTACCTTGGATTTCACAGCAGTTTTGGTTTTAACTACTGACCTGTACATTTACCCTCTTATTTTTATTTCTTTCTTCCTTTCTTTTTCTCTTTTTAAATTTATTTAACTTTGTTTTATGTGCATTGGTGTGAAGATGTCCGATCCCCTGGAACTGGAGTTACAGACAGTTGTGAGCTGCCATGTGGTTGCAGGGAATTGAACATGGGTCCTCTTGAAAAGCAGCCAGTGCTCTTAACCGATGAGCCATCTCTCCAGTCCCAGCCATCTCTCCAGCAACCCTTTTTTCAAAGACTCATTTTATTTGTACGTATGTATACCAGTCTCTCTGTGTGTATTTATGTGTGCGCAAATGAGTGCGGATGCCCTTGGAGGCCAGAAGAGACCATCAGCTACTCTGTAGCTGGAGCATTAGGTGGCTGTGAACTGTTGGCTATGGATGCTGGAAGCTAAACTCAGGTCCTCTGCAATGCTGCCGGCAATGACTCCTAAGTCATTTCTCCAGTTCCTCTATTAATGTTTTAATTAAAAAGAATTCTTAGAGGGTAGGAGAGAAAACTCAGTGATTAACAGTATTGGCTCCTCTACCAGAGGGTTCAGTTCCCAGCACCCACATGGTGGCTCACAACCACCTGTTTATTATTTTTCTATTGCTGTGATAAAGTACCATAACCAAGGGAAACTATTAAAGAAAGTATTTAATGGGGCCTATGGTTCCAGAGGGCTAGAGTTCATGATAGCTGAGTGAGTGCACGGCAGCATGGTCAGTTGAGAGCTCACATCTCCAAACCAAAAGCAGGAGGCCTGCCCCCAGGAATATGCTCCTCCCAAGGCTACACCTCCTAATTTTTCTCAAATAGTTCCACCAATGGAGAACCAATTATTCAAACACAAGCTTATAGGGGTTATTTGCTTTCAAACAACTCTATTTCCAGATCTGACACCCTCCTGCTTCTGTGGGCACTAGGTATATATGCAGACAAAATACCACACATAAAAATAAATCTTTTAAAAAAATTCTTGGGCTAGGGAGATGGCCCAGTCAGTCAGCAAAGTGCCTGCTGTGCAAACCTAAGGCTTGAGTTCAAGCCTTAGCACTCACAAAAAGCAGTTCAGTGTGGCACATGCGCCTGGACTGCTAGCACTAGAGGAGAGGTAGGAAAAGGCAGTCACTAGTGCTTACTGGCCAGCCCATAACAGCCACATGGGGAGCTCAGGTTCAGTGAAAGACTGTGTCTCAAAAAACAAGGTTTACCAGGTGGTGGCACACGCCTTTAATCCTAGCCCTCAGGAGACAGAGGTGGGCTGATCTCTGTGATTTTGAGGCCACCCTGGTCTACAGGACAGCTAGAACTGTATGTAACACAGAAAAATCCTATCTTGAACGCACCTCCCCAGCAAAGAAAAAACAACAAGGTTTATAGCCACAGAGGAAGACACCCAATGTTGACCTCTAGTCTCCACATACACATTCATGCACACACACAAACATGCACACATATATGAATTCTTTCTGCAGTGTTGAGGACTAAATCCAAGGCTTTATACATGACATACAAACATTATAACCCTGACCTATACCCTTGTATCCATTAATTTTTACCAGCATGAATTTAATCATTGCTATAAACCATTAAGGTAATGTTCTTTCATTTAGCCTATCAATACGTCTTTGTATATCATTTAATCTGCCTGTTTGATTGGCCCCAATGAAATCAGTGATGTAGTGATGAACAGAACATAGTCCCATGGCTCATCACTTGATTCTGGCTCTGTAGTCTTATGTCCACTCATAGATAAACAACTAACCAGGTCATTCACTACTTATTAAACATATTGTTTCCCACACCATATTTTACGCATGTAGCTGTCACACTGCTGAAACTCGGACATACTGGCTTTATCTAACTCTATCCTGCCCCTCCAGCCTATGAGTCCTATTCAGATAAGTAGCTTAAGGCACAGATGCACTGGAAGATGTCTCAAAGAAGAGGAATGGGTCTGGACCGTATCACATCCCCTAAAATGAACAGCCTTTCCTCAGCAGCTGAACCAGATGGTATTGGAAGCCGCCCTGCCCCAACTGACACTCTCCAGAAGAAAGAGCACTGAACATACAACTCCAGAATAGAATATAGAATTGAAGTGGGGTGGGGAGGGGCTGATACTGTCATGTTAGGCAAATGAGTTGGCACAGTTTTCCATTGAGCAGTGTCTTGGGTTGCCTGAGGTCGAGGCATGCATCTGCCAAACGAGAAACGGGAGTATGCTGCAATGGAATATCATTACCACGAAACAGGATTATCATGAACAGTGACTCCAAATGGGATTAGAAATGATTCTTTGTTACTCAGAGATAATCGGCTACAGCAGCAGTAGTGGAGAACCATCAAGCCCTGAATACTTTTCTGGGGGCACGGCACTGGCATTCCAGGCACTTGGCTAGTACCCTTGCCCACCCTTCCTTGCTGGGAAATACTGGGCACTGCCCTAATTGGGCAGAGGACCACCTGGGACAAAAGCCAACTATGTATCAAGGAACTTTACTCAAGGGTCCCCTGTATAGGCCCAGCTTTAGAGGGAAAGGGGTGAAAAGAGAAACCCAGAGCCCTACTGGTTCTTAGTCACCTAAGAGTTATAGACGAGGCAGGTACTATTGCCACCACATCTAAGGTAGTGGCCTTTCTGGGGAAGTCAGTAATAATAATGGAGGCACTCAAACCCAGCACAGCTTACTTTATGGCAGGACACTGTTCTAAACACTTTATGCCTATTTCTACATTTAACCTCACAGGCTGAGGTAGACCTGCTTATTATCCTACTTTACATCCAGGAAAATAATCACAGAGAAGTCAAATAAATTGCGAAGTACCTAGTGAGTAAGAGGCAGAGTTTGAATTCAAACTCAGGTACCTGACTCCAGAGCCCACAACTGTTTACATACTAGCCAGGGATGTCCAACCTTGTGACACCGAGATATGAGTTGTCATCTTCAAATGTCTTGGGCTGCACTCATAGATATCCTAAGAGGAAGACTGGATACACCTGTGCTGAACAGGAGGTCACAGCCAGAGACGAAGGTGCCAATGCTTCCAAGTAAGGTCTCTGTGATGAATAATTTATGTTAACTTGACACACACAGTTTTTAGTGAACTTGACTAACATCATCTGAGAGAAGAGACCCTCAAAATGCCTCTATAAGATATGGTTGTAGGGCATTTTCTTAATTAGTGATTGATAGGGAAGGGCCCAGCACATTGTGGGTGGTGCCAACCCTGGACCGATGGTCCTGAGAAAGCAGGTAGAGCAAGCCAGAGGATTCAAGCCAGTAAGTAGCATTCCCCATGGCCTCTGTAACAGCTTCTGCCTTCAGGTTCCTGCCCTGTTTGATATCCTGCGCTCACTTCCTTTAATGGTGGACTATGATGTGAAAGTGTAAGCAAGATTAAACGCTTTCCTCCGCAAGTTGCTTTAGGCACGGTGCTCCATCTCAGCACTAGAAACCTAACTGAGTCTTCCCTTAGCACTCTCTGGTCCTAGATCCTGCCAGCTATTCTTCCTGCCAAAGTATTGGGACAGGGATGCCTTGCCTGCTCTCCCTCGGATCTAAGCAGCAGCAAAGGAGGCTGCCAGGGAGACTGCCAGAGTCAAGCAAGGGAAGCACCAGCTTGCTGGCTCCAAGACCACCTGTGGAGCCTCTGAGTGCACAACAGAGAGGCCTAAAGAGCCTCCCCTATGGGACAGCACCCTGGCCCTGGCAGGACTGCTGGTTTCTTAGAGGCAGGACTTAATGGTCCCCATCCCTGAATGAGGCGGAGGAAAAATAAGCAAATGCTAAAAATAAATGACTGCTCTGAAAGAGAATTAAATGGTCGCCAGCCAAGGATGGCAGCATCTGAAAATTAACAAAGCCCAGGTACCACATCCAGGAAGGCCTTGGCAAATGCGTGTTATCTACTCATTAGCTCAGTTCCTCAGGGACGCCAGCCAAGCAGGGCAGGCAGTGCCGGGAACCAGTCTTTCCGATGCTGATGAAGTGCACTTGGGGGTGGGGGTGGGCAAAGGCAGTAAGAGGAGGGAGACTCTCACGCAGAATTTCAAACAGTTTTGCTGGGTCTCCGCTCTCCCTAGGATTCTCACCTTCTCTGAGGCAGGAGCTTGCAGAGACACAAGACACAGGCAGGCCCCAAAAGACTCACATCTGGATGTTTACACCACAGGTCTCTTTCAGAATCCTAGTAACAGCCTCATTATTTAGGGGTTTCACTGGCCTGAAGCCTAGGGGTAAGGAGCCCAAGAATGGAGGGGGAAAGGTAACACCCCCACCCAATAGTTCAGACTTTCTCCTCACTGGAATGAAGAGTCATATACCTTGTGAGCATATGTAAACCCAAAGCATGCTGGGACAAAGGTGACTCTCATGATTCATCAGCAGCAATACTTAATGATGTCACTGATCTCCAGTCTCTACTAACCATCAGAACGTAATATTCTATTGCTTGATACCAGCAACAGAAAGAATCAAAACACTCCAGGTAACCAACTACAATACCACAAACATGAATTCTCTCAGTACACCACTGGTCACAGCTAACAATGAATATTAGAGAGAGGTGACAGTTTTTATTTATCTATCTCACTATTTAACTACTTGTTTTGTGTTTTTGAGACAGGACCTCAATATATAGCTCCAGATGGCCTTGTGCTTACTGCATGATCTTGCCTCTGCCTCCTGAGTGCTAGGATTACAGGTGTGCCTATGCTATATTTTGTTTTTTAAAGGTTGGGTTTCACTCTAGCCCGGGCTGGTCTGAAATTCATTCATTATATAGCCCAGACTGATTTCCAACTTGTGGGAATCCTCCTGCCTCAGCCTTTCAAATGCTGGGATTGCAGATGTGAACCACCACATCCAGCTCTGTCTAGGATGACAGCTTTTAAAATTGCTTTCCTAAGTCAAGTTTACTGAAGTATCATTTATTTTACGCTTTTGAAGTATCATTCTAAATATGTCTTTTAAAAGATTATATATGTATGTATATTTGATATATATTTATATTTTTATATTTTAAAAAAATATATTTTAAATAAAATTTTAAAAATATATTTTAAATAAAATATATCTTTATTTATATATACATTTTTGTATATATATTTATATTATATGTACATATATATGTATGTATTTATATTCTTTGAGACAGGGTCAATGTAGATATAAATCAGATTGGTCTTAACCTCACTTTGTAGCCTAGGACAACTATTCAAAATGTATGACTTAATGCATTTTAATAATGACGTAGGTAACCACATATAATCACCACAATCATTAAGATACAGAATATTAACCAGGTGATGGTGGTGTATGCCTTTAATCACAGCATTTGGGAAACAGAGGCAGAGGCAGGCAAATCTCTGAGTTTGAAGCCAATCTGGTCTACAGAGTAAATTCCAGGACAGCAAAGAGCTAAATACTGAAACCTTGTCTCGAAAAACCAACCAACCAATCAAAAAAAAATATACAGAAATATTGAATATTTCTACCATCCTAAAAAGTTCTTTAGCTGGACAGTGGTGGTGCACGCCTTTAATCCCAGCACTCAGGAAGTAAGAGGCAGGTGGATCTCTGAGTTAGAGGTCAGCCTGGTCTACAGAGCGAGTTCCAGGACAGGCTCCAAAGCTATACAGAAAAACCCTGTCTTGAAAAAACTTTTAAAAAAAACCACAAAACAAACAAAACAAAAACCCTTTGTACTTTCAAACCCAACTATTCATCTGATTTCTGTTCCTAGAACACTAACTACCTTTTCCAGAAATATGGCATAAATGGAATTTTAAAATAGGTGGCTTTTGAAGAAATCTTTTTTGTTGCATATACTGAGTAGCTCCTGTTCTTCCTCTATGTGCAGGTGGACAAACTTGTGGCTGTGCATGCAGAAACTGGAGGGGCACTTGGGTGTCACCCTTTGTCACACTCTGCTTTATTCCCTTGTTGAGTCTCTCATGTACTTGAAAGTGGCATTTCATTTAGGCTGAGTGAGCTCCAGGATTCTGCCTGTCTCCAGCTCTTCAATACTGAGGTTATATGGATATGCATACATGTCCAGTTTTTTTTTTCTTAATGTGGGTACTTGGGATTAGAACTCAAGTCCTCATTTGCACAAGCAAAGGCTCTTACTAATAGAACCATCTCCCTAACCACCTTGTTGTCTTCAAAAATAAAAAAGGACTTAAGTTTATTGCCAGGGGCATGGTGATGCACACCTTTAAAGGAAGCAGGAAAAACATCTTGTTTGAAGCCAACTGGGGCTATAATGACACCCTAAACAAACAAAAAGATTTATTTTGAGTTATGTGATGGAGGTGGGTACGTGCAGATGCATGTGGAGTCCAGAAGGGTTGCAGCTGGTGTTATAGGTATCTGTGGGCTGCCTGACGAGGTGATGGGACTGAATGAACTCAGGTCTGTAAGAGCAAGATGAGCTCTTAAACACCAAACCATCTCTCCAGCTTTCCTTGCCCCGGCACCTAAACTATGGAGTATTATTCGATTAAACAGACGTACCACAATTTGTCGATTGCTACTTGAAGGACACTTGAGTGATTTCCAGTCTTTGGTTGTTTTACAAATTAAGCAGCTATAGATATCTGCATCCAAATCATATTTCTCTAGAACAAATACCTTATTTCTCTAGGAGCTGTTATTTCTGTGCTATGTGGCATGTTTGCTCAAGTGTTTTCCGATGTGGCTGTATCATTTTATGTCCTAGAAGCAATGCATGGTAATTCTTTTTGCACCCTTGCCAGGACTTAGTACTGTTAGCATATCATTATAATTTTAATTTCCATTTCCCTAATGACCAACGCGTGTCTTTTCATGTGCACATCTTCCATCTATCCCTTATTTAAGTACAACATCTCAAGTCTTCTGTCTACTTTTAAAAAATTTAGTTACTTGTCTTAATTAAGTTGTAAAAGTTCTTTATATATTCTAATACTGCTGCCTATCGTCTGATGCTTTCACAGCTTGTTTGTTTTTTGAGAATTAGAAACTAAAATGATCTAATCCATGCCATTTTTTTTAAAAAAAACATACTCCTTCTCTCTGCACATGTACTCTGATGAAGGGAACAAACAAAAAAGACTTAAACTTTTAATTTGCGAATATCATTGGCCTATTGGATCTTATGATCAAGCTACACTTGGTGTCTGCTAATAGAAGACTATTTTTATCTCCACTGGATGCTCCCAACCACCCTAGACCTTTAAGGAAAGCTACATCTGGAGAAATGACTGTCTTAAAACCAGCCCTCCCATCCCCACTCCCCACTCCTGTCCTGTACTTTCCAAAGCCCTGTTCTGGTTCGACAGGCTTCTGGAATGGTCAACAGTCGTCACACTCCATCAGTGGCCATTGTCCACTGGGAAAGGTGGGAGGCTCCCAATCCATCCTCCAGTGAAAGAGCAAATAGTGGAGCCTGTGCCTGCTTGGACATCAAAGTTCAGCAAACAGGCCTGGCAGACCCTGCTTCTCCGCCTACGTATCCTGCAACTGCCATCTGAAGGAGCTTCTCCAAGCAGGTCATGACTTTCAGCTTGTCATCCCACACATCAAAGTTTCCACCACACACGAACTGGGTGCACAGGTTCAAATCAAGTTGCTCAACAGTGGATACTCGGACATTGTGCCTAGCTTTAATCCTGTGTTTTCCCAAGTAATTAAGCCTTCTTGCTTATGAACTTGTGACTAAGTAAAGCATCACTGAGAGGTTGTAACATCAAAGTGCTGTCCACCGTCTGTCTGTGTTTGGTAAAATTGGATTTCTTTTCCTTCTCAAAGAAAGAGTAATTGAATTTCACTGAAAGCTCCATATATTTGCACTAGCTGGTGAAGGCTATTCTAAGTCGAAGTGATCATCCCAGGACCGTGTGGCTTGGCCTTTAGTTTTGCTGGGTCAGAGGGCAACAAGAATGGGGCACCCAGACTCAGGCTAAACAAGTGCCTTGTGGCAGGAGGCTCATCAAGGGTTCAGAAACTGGTGACTGTACTGTTAACATTCTGCCTACACTGTTGCTAGTGCTGACCAAGGGCTGGTCCTAGGAGAATGTCAGTAAGTCTTTGGCAATTGAGGACCATGGCCATTATGTTACTCAAGTCCTTGATCATCAGCAGTCAAACTTTGTGTGTGTGTGTGTGTGTGTGTGTGTGTGTGTATGTGCTATATATACATGGGCACATGTGTGTGGAAGCTAGAGGTTGATGCTGAATGTCTTCTTCAATCATCTGCCTTATTTTTGAAACAGGATCTCACTGACCATGGAGCTCACTAGGGTAGGCCAGCAAGCCCCAGGGACCTGCCCAGTTTTACCTTACCAAGGCTGGGATTGCAGGCAGCTGGGTACACTGTCCTGCCCAGCTTTTTATGTAGGTCTTCTTACTTATGCAGCCAGATTTACTGAGCAAACCATTTTCCCACTCTCAAGTCATGTTTTGTAGGATGAAATTTGTGATTGCTTACACTCTGTATCTTCATGTGGCTCAGCACATCAGCACCTGACACATGATGGTTTGATGTTTGCCAGATGAATGAAATGATAGGAAAAAAAACTTCAAAGTTCTTTAAACTCCAAAGTGAATCTCTCCAGAACCAAAACTCTGGATTGATATTTGGCTTCATTAGTTACCTAATTTACAGTCATACAGCAAACTCCCACTGATATTAAGTATGACTCAAGAACTAATCTTTAGATAGAAGGAATTCAAGAGACTGCCATGTTCTCCTCAATATTATTTTTACACAAAAAACCTACTTTTAGAAAAGAAAACCTCTGGTTCAATATCCTGATAAAATTACCTTTCCTTTTAAAAATATTATTTTGATCTTGATCCAGTTTTTAAGTTTTTGATATATATTTGTATTTAATTAAGTCACTTCAAAACCTTTTCATAAATAAAATAAAGGAGTAAATCTTAAATTAAGCTTCTGTGCATACTTATAAAATTTACAGAGATGACAATGCATTTACTATTCAAAACTAAATAAAATAAATGCATTCAGAAATCCCAACTGGTGAGTAGTTAAGCTCCTTAAAGATTTGAGGAGATTATGTTCTAGATCCCTACGGATTTAACATGTTAAGCTGATGCCTGAGGGTGAACTGGGCTCTCTTTGGGTCCACAGGCTGCAAACATCTAAAGAAAGCAGAAGTCCTCTGCTGTCAGCCTTGAATGAAGGGGCGGTACTTCCCTGCTTTCCCTTCATACTTTCCTAAGAAGAACTGTATATGACAGAGATCTGTTTATCGCTGATGTTATTTCAAGTACCTAGCAAAACGTAGGGACCCCAAACTTTTGTGATATTAATAAATAAACCTAACCAAACAAATGCTATTTTCAATAAAAAGTTGTCCCACTTGGATAACGGAAGGAAGAGGAGGGCACAGAACAGATGTTTAAGAACCTAGTGATTGTGCTGAATGGCTCAGGAGGTAAACAGTGCTTGCTGTGCGGGCATGAGGCCTGAGTGGGGCTCTGGGTACCCCTGTAAAGGCTGGGTATGGGACCATGTCTGTAACTCCAGTACTGGAGGAAGCTGAGGTGGGTGAGTCCAGGGGCTTGTTAACCAGTCAGGCAGTCAAATCAGCAAGTTCAGTAAAAGACTGAATGAAATTTATGCCCTGGCAATGCAGAAACATGCATGGAGAGCCCATACATGGTGGTTCTGTTGAACTTGTCCATATTGGATTTCATGGTCTAAACTGATGAGGACAACTAACCAGGTCTCTTTCTCAAGAGAGCACCAGTGAGAGGCTACATCTCAAAAAATACAATGGAGAGTGATATAAAAAGATATCCAACACCAACTTTTTTTGTTTTTTGTTTTCCAAGACAGGGTTTCTCTGTGAAGCCCTGGCTGTCCTGGAAATCACTATGTAGACCAGGCTGAAACTCAGAAATCCACCTGTCTTCTGTCTCCCAAGTGCTGGAATTAAAAGCATGTGTCATTACCAGCTGGCTCAACATTGACTTCTAGTCTCTGTAAGTACATATATTAATGAGTGCACCTGCACACATATGCACATGCTTGTAAAGAACTGTCTCACCCACCCATATCTAAAAAACAAAATGCCAGTGATTAGGCTGGGCATGGTTGAGATAGGAGGATCAGGAGTTCAGTCAGTCTGGGCTACATGAGACCCTATCTCAACCCATACCTCCATCCCAAAAGAAGACTATAGGTTCAATTTCAAGCATTAGTTAAAAAACAAAACAGTAAGGGATAGGTCAGGTCTAAGTCCAATATAGAACACACACACACACACACACACACACACACACACACACACACACACACATTTACAAAGATAAAACAAACAAACAATAAACCCAAGCCAACTAGTAATAAATAATCTTAGAAGCCAAGTAGGTAAAAGCCAACACTCATTTTGCTCAGCAGGCGTCACTGAATTGTTACTGCCCTGGAGAAGGATAGAGTAATCAGTTAAACCAACCCCATTAAACTCAGAGAGCAGTGTCCCCAAAAGCACATTCTCCAGCTATCTGGCCACTAATTGAGAGTGTTCTTAAGAAGAGTGTTCAACTCTGAAAATACCACACACAGAAAAAACATCATCTGCTTCCCCACCACTGGTTATTCTCCACATATGGAAAAACCTGCAAACTCAGCAAGACAATGGGTAGGTGGGTATAGGTAGAATCAGTGGTGGAAAATAATGTGTGTGATAATGTGTGCTTGTACATAAAGAGATGACATGTGTCGTTGGTCAACAGAGACTATTAACTCCCCATTTGTAACCTGAGGCAGACACTTTTTTTTTTCTTATAAGAAACAGTGGCATAAGAACAGACAGGAGGACCAATGAAACCGAATAGAAGACCCGGATATCAATCCACACATCTTTAAACAACTGATTTTTGATAAAGAAGCAAAAAATATCAAATGGAATAAAGAAAGCATATTTAACAAGTGGTGCTGGCATAACTGGATATCAACATGTAGAAGAATGAAAATAGACCCATATCTATCACCATGCACAAAACTCACATTCAAGTGGATCAAAGACCTGAACATAAAGCCAGCCACACTGAACCTTATAGAAGAGAAAGTGGGAAGTACACCTGAACGCATTGGCACAGGGAACCACTTCCTAAATAGAACCCTAGCAGCACAGACATTGAGAGAAACAATTAATAAATGGGACCTCCTGAAACTGAAAAGCTTCTGTAAAGCAAAGGACACGGTCAACAAGACACAA
>JAQHUG010000325.1:1023075-1048433 GCA_028555095.1 Dicrostonyx torquatus | reverse complement strand
TCAATTCCCGGCAACCACATGGTGGCTCACAACCATCTGTAATGAGGTCTGGTACCCTCTTCTGGCCTGCAGACATACACACAGACAGAATATTGTATACATAATAAATAAATATTAAAAAAAAAAACAAAGTAGAAAAGATCTCAGTTCAGATACAGCCATTGCCACTTACAGAGGGAGGGCCCAGGATAAATGTGTGATTTGACCTCTCTATTCCTCCCAAAGCAGTTCCTGCTTTCCGTCTTTTATCTGTGGGAGGATGAACAGAACCTGGGCCTGTAATTAGAAGCTGGGGCAGGAGTGCCATGATCTCAAGTTAGTCAGGGCTATATAACAAGATCTCTCAAGGAAAAAAGTCTTCCACCAGCTTTCCTGCATGTCACACACAGGGGTGTCATCAAGAGATAATAAGTCATGATGGCTAAAACACTTGGCATACAACTTGCTTATATATTATTAGCATCATTGCCCATTTTACATTAGTGATGGGGGGGGGGGTAAATGGCTCAGTGGACAAGGGTTCCTGCTACCACACCTAATGTCCTAAGTAAATTAGGATGGCATAGAAAAATATAGCAAGTATTGGTGGACAGAAAATAAACTGCCACAGAGCAGTGGTGGTGCATGCCTTTAATCACAGCTTTTGGGAGGCTGAGGTAGGCCAATCTCTGAGTTCAAGGCCAGCCTGATCTACAGGGTGAGTTCCAGGACAGCAGGGTTACACAGAGAAATCCTGTCTTGAAACAAACAAACAGTCTAAAACTGCCAGGTAAAGGCAGTCAACAGCAGAGTTTAAGAGCCAAGAACAAAAAAAACAGTCTCCTCTAGCAACCAAGAATGTGGGAGAGGCCAGCAGACCAGGAGGTGACATGGCCACTTCTGCTAGGCACAGGAGAGGAGCAGGTCAGCTTTCACTTTCCACTTGAACAGTCCTTACCATCGCAAGTCCCACTCGCGTTTTCACAGTAGCAATCACAGTGTTTTCCATTTTTTTCTTAACCAAATTAGGTTTCATCCTTTCAGGTTTCCCTAAAATGGCCCTAAAATTGCCTCCATGTCTCCTGTGCTAATCTGTATCAAACAGTCACAGTTGGCTGTCTTGTCTATCCTCCTCCAGAAATGACCTGTCTGCATCTGTCCCCTGTTCCTGCCCTGGCAGTCAGCACATGGGTGTTCTCCATAGAACCTGCAAATAGCACTCTGCCACCAATTCTTCTGTCTTACGGTGGAAGACTTATGGCCTAACAGTCTTTTTCAAAGTACTTAAGCTCCTGCGTATAAATACGTGAGGGCATCTCAGATTCAGGAGTGGATGGGGATATTTGGGGACAAGGCCTGGAGGGCTGATGGGTTCTAGTCATGGCTCTGTCTGGTACTTGATATGTTGTTCAGGATACGTCTACCCTTGTGAGCCTTAATTTTCTCTACAGGAAAACAGAATTGAATGAACTCTCTAAAGTCCCAATCACTGCTATGGATAGCATCTGAAGCAGCAGCGATGGCTCAGCTGTTAAGGGCATATGCTGTTCTTGCAGAGTGTTTGGGAGAAGTGTATCGGGGTACAGAAACTTGTCATCTGGAGGTCCCACTGAGATGGCTGTTTTTCCCACTGGCCCAGGGCCATGTGTTGGGAAAACACCCTTCTCCCTGTACCTGCTCTGCGCCAGGCTAAGATAAGCTTCATCTAAGTCGTTAGAGGCCCAGGGCCTCATTCAATTTTCGGGCTGCCCTGCAAAAGACGCCACACCAGGCTCCCAACCTTACCAGGAGAAGGACCTGCTTTGTCCTGTGGGATCCCTTTTTCAGGAGATGTCCTGTTTAAGGGAATTTCTCATACCCTCTGTTTTTTTGACCCAAAGACTTAGGGTCTATCCATTCATTGTGTTAGGCTATGGGTCCCTGCATAGACTTACAAAATGGGTACCTACAAATCAAGGCACCCTTGAGCTTCCTTTTACAAAACCTTTTTAAATTGGGTCTGACACCATATGTTTTTGATACCTAAAATTTCTTTGCTGGCATGGAAATAAGTAAACAGCCCCCCATATCCCCATGGTTTCTGAATACTGTGCTCCTGCTCCCCCTCCCCACCCCCTCTGGCTTCTTCCCTTGTTTGCTGCAAGTCTGCATTCCTGGCATGTGGTCTGGTCACACTGGGATTCTCTCTGCAATGGATCCCTTCTCTCACACCCCGAGCTGCATAGGTGTTCTGTCCTCAATGAGATCACCTGTGTGCTTGCCTGGTTTCTACAGCCTACTCCAAAATTTTTAGGTTGGTCAGCTGACACAGTTTCCTGGAAAAAGTTTTGTTTGTCTGTCTGCTAATATATATGTGTAAATAATGTGGCCATGGTATACATGTTTCATGTCTGTGTGTGTATGTGTGCTTGTTTCAAAATCTGTAAAACTTGTAACTCCAGATTACAACAGCTGGAGTTGTAATCTGGAAAAGTACAAACACATGGATAGCTGCCATTTTTGGTTGAGGTCAAAACAAAAACCTCAGTGCCATCTTTGTTAAGAGTCCCCATGTGTAAGCTGGATGGTGGTGGCACACACCTTTAATCCCAGCACTCCGAAGGCAGAGGCAGGTGAATCTCTGTGAGTTCAGGGTCAGCCTGGTCTACAAGAGCTAGTTCCAGGACAGGCTCCAAAGCTACAGAAAAACCGGGTCTCAAACACCCACGTGCCCTGGACCCACCAAGGAGGCAGTCCACCTCCAATATTCTTTGACTTACTAGAATATTCCTTCTAATCTTCTTGCCTCTCCTAGCATTGGTAAGCTGTAACTGATGAACTCTATGTCCAAATTTAACTTACATGTCTAATTTGGATATACCAGACAGTAAATGGTACTGATTCTCAAGTGCCTCTACAGATCTGAGAGAAGTATGACATTTAACAGAAGAGCTTCTTATGACAGAGGCATGCCAGTTTCTGCAACATCCTATAGCTTCTCCAAGAAGATGCATGGTTACAGAAGACCTGCCCTGGAGGCTTGCCTTTGGATATGGCAAAGCCTCTCACACAGCATAATGTCTTCCACCTTACCAGCTTACTGGGCACTACACCAGGGGATTGAATGTCTCACCTTGCCAAGATAGGTAGACCAAATCCTACCCCCACAGGAAAATCTGTCAGGCCTCCTGGGCTCATCAGCTAAAGGCTAGTACTGCTTCTAAGACTAGTATTTGTTGAAGACTGTGGAGAGACTTGGGATTGCCTGTGAGTCTCACTTCTGCTCATTTATTTATCCCTCTTAGATCTGTCTGATGCCATTTGATGGCTTAGGATGCTGATCGCTCATTACTTCATTTGTTAAGTTTCCTGCTAAAAATACAGACAGGTGTGCCTCTTTCACAGGCTTCATAGTCCAGGATTAACAGGTTTCAAATGTAGCTTCAGAGGTTCAGAGTTTCCAATTTTCTTTAATTGTCTTCTAAAATGTTCATGCCCTTTAACCTAAAGCCATAGCCTTTTGCTATGACACCAAGAGATACCTGCAGGTTCCTGGAAAAGTTCTGCTGCTGTATCAAGAAATCTGGTCTTGTAAAAACTGTCTCCAGAGCCTATTTTGACCCCACCCATTTTCAAGCATATTTTACAGTCACTCCTCGGGCCCTCCAGATATCATCACCAGCTCCTGGGACTTAACCATTGGTACCACCTCTTGTGGCTCAAATGGGCACTTACCCAGCAACTAAAATCTAGTTTTTAAAGGGCATATCTGCTCTCCTATCATTCATTTACCTTTGCCTCTCTTGTACAACAAGGCACTTCTCTGTCCCATTCTTTCTGGGCATTAATCACCCTTCCCATGGCTAGCCCCATTCACAGGGCCGATAAGAACAATCTATTTTTTCTCCTAGCAACCTGTCTTCTCATCTCCCTTAAGGAACAGATGCCTGAGGTCTCCAGGAAGGCAGTTAACTGGATGCCTCTCCAGCTACACCTCCCCTGAGCGTGAGCCCACCAACGCCCAACTCTCCCCTCCCTTACATCGCCCCATGCCTGCAGGAAGAAAACAGACTTGAGCTGGTGCCCCTGTACCCAAAGAGTCTGGGATGTTTGGTTGGAAGTGTCACCCCAGGCCCTGGCATTCATATACCCAAAGAGTCTGGAATGCTTGGGTTCAGGCTTTACCCCAGACCCTAGCATCCATATATCCAAAGAGCCTGGAATGTTTGGGTGGAAATTCCATCCCAAGTCTCCTCCTCTGGGAGTTGCCTCAGTTCAGACTCCATCCCTGAGAAAGCCTGCCAATCCACGACCCCTACCCAGAAATGCTCAAGATCACTCCCACAGGGTATTTAAACAGCAACTCAGGGAACAAATACATGGTTTTCGGGTCTTCCTTCCTGGCTCCTCTCTGGGGGGCTGGGAAAGTCATCTAGGAACATTGGTATCCATTAAACCTGGGTTTTTTCTAATTTGTTTTGATCTGATCTGATTCGGATTACTGCTTCGGCAGAGAAGTTTATTGGGGTGCAGAAACTTCTCACAGAGGACCTGGATTTGATTCCCAGAACCCACACAGTGGCTCCAAACTTCCTATAACTCCATTTCAAGGAGATTCTACATCCTCTTCTGACTTCCATGAACACTGGACACACAAACGGTGCACATACATGTACACAGGCAAACAATCACACACATAAAGTTAAATAAATCTAAACTATAAAATGAAAACTTACAAGTGGATTCCTAGTAGATTTGACACAGTAAGGTTTGCTGATTGAGGAAGGGAAGTCCTAGGCAGGTTTAAGCCATTCTGATTAACTAGCTCTTCACAAGGAAAGGAGAGACCACTTCACTTTTCTTCCTTTTTCTTTATGACCAATCAATACAAAGCGGCTAGTGAACTTCAATCATGCATTGTTCCAACTGATTTCCGGATCCTTTGCAGGAACTGGCCCTCAGCTGCAGCTGGGAGGGGCTGAAGCCCTGTCCCACCTGCATGGAAGCACTGAGCCATGCAGACCCAATCATGATCACTATCTGGGCAACAGGACCCTGGTTGTAGATGCCCAGAAGGCCCTGTTTACAGTAATAACAGCACCAGGCCCTCTGTCTGCACAGAGGCAAGGCGCCTGGGGCTAGAATCCCCAGGCAGCTTCCATCTGTGCTTTATCTCCCAGCCAGCCAGAGATGGGGAGGTGGGGGAGGGCAGCAAAGAATGTTCTTGGAACCCAGCCTGGGCCTACAGATTTCAAGGCAAGGGTCTGATGCTCTGACTGCACAGGCACAGGGCCTCTTACATTGGCTATTTGAGCACCAGCCTCTAAAGCTCAGCTCAGGTCTCCTCCTCCAGGAAGCCCTCTTGGTGTCCTTGCTTCCAAGTGCCCAGCACTCTTATACCAGGCCAGTCTCAGGAAAGCAAACGAACAGCCAAGAGTGAACACAGACTGGCGAGTGTACCACACCTCTAACTTCGATGAAGTGAATCTGTATTCTTCACCCCTGGTTCTTTCCTACTACAGTTAGTTTCAGTGTTCAGGAACCTAATGAATGCCCTGTAGAATCAACAGACCAAACTTTAAGCACAAAGATGAGCAGGTTCACAAGGCCTCTCTTGGAAAAGACTGACCCAGAAAGGAGCCTGTCTCTGTCAGGCTGTGTGCCCATGGCAGGTCCAGCTAACCTCTCAGAACCTTGTTCATCTCACCTCATCAGCCTGCCAGAACCTAACAAGAGTGCCCATATGTGAATGCGCATGACGTTTCAAAGGCAAATGCTGAAGGAGTTGATCCACATCCTAAATAATACTCACTGGTTTAACAAAATAAAGCCCAATGCTGGCTGGCCATCCTTTTTCCTATTCTTCACATATAACTATTAAATACTAATGTGCACAGATTGCTATTGTTAAATTGTTAAACTTAGAAACCAGTTACAAAAATAGCACCAAAAACTTCACAGATCCTTCACATGTATCCACTTTACGCTTTGATTCACTTGGTTCCTATTGCTAATACATTTTATTTCCCTACATGAGAATTAATTTCAGACATTATGCCCCTTATCTCCAAATACATCAGCATGTATATTGGTCTTGGAACAACAACAGGCTTCTACAGCATCACCAGCCATAAAGGCCAAAGTCTCAAAGAGAATCAACCAAGTGCAGACTAAAAATACTCAAAAATAGAAAAGAAAAATTCAGAAACTAAAAAAAAACCCTGCATCTATATTGAACATATACAGACATTTTTGTCATGATTATTTCTTAAACAGTATAGAGTATGACAGCATTTACACCAATTCATATATAAGCAATCTGAAGATGGTTTAATTACATAAGAGTATATACTTTATGTGTAGGTTTTATGTTAAGAGTATCTGCAGATCGGGGGACCCACGAAGGATCCTGGAACCAACTGATGCAACAGAAGGAGCATTTGACCTCCTCTTCAACTGTCTACAGTTATCCTAACAGTTTCCACAGCATCCTAGCCCTCTGATCCGAACGGAAGACAGAATCAATAGACAAATCAAACACTGTGTCTCTGTTGTTTCATCTAGAATAGTCCTTCAACCTTTCAGTCATCTTCATAATACTGGCATTTTTTGCACAGTAGGGCAGTTTGTGTTTCCCATCAGCTTTGAGGTACACTCCCTCATTCAGCACTGCACACACTCTCACTGAGGACTGATGACTGCCGGACTCTGATCCAGGCTTCTAGGCAGCTGGACAGACACATACTTGGCAAACAGCTAAAACACAAGCCATGTGAGTGAAAGTAAGGGCAACAGTGCAACAGGAAGGGCTTTCTGGATGCAGAGAACTTCTGTCACAGGAGATAGGCAGAAGCAAGGATTCCTCTAATGATCTCCTGGGATCCCCTAAGGCATCACCTCTGCACTCCCAGGGAAATGTGCCTGACTGAAATGGAGTGAAACGTGAAAATACAGTAAGTAAGGGAAAAAGAGTGACCCAGGACACTCTCATGTGGGCACCTCGGTCCAAGGCTACAGAGCTGCCTTAGTGACTACGTGGTCCAGACAGCTGAGGAGTGGGAAAGGGTTATGAGTGCCACCTACTGGCCCCAAAGCAGGACTCTGGATTTCTGGACTGCAACTGTTTGCTAGGAAGCGTGCCGCAATTCAGCAGTGAGAAACAGTAGTGGATTCTACCACTTTGAACTGGACTGGCAACTGAACCACTACTGTCTAGCTCTATGTAGGTCCACATGTGATTCAGTGAGGAGCAGATTGGGCAAAGCTAACCATAAAACCTGCCTCTACCTGCAGGGGACAGCAAAGGGTCAGCCTTTCTCACTCAACAACAGAACTCACAAAACAGCTTCTCAAAGCCATCCTCTGTGCTGGGACTGAGGGCCTGCAATGGACCAGACATAGACCTTGCTCATCATGTGAGAGAGAGCTCAGTTTGAGTTTGGAACAGGGGTAATGGACAGGTCCCCCAAACTTGAATAATGCATTAATTATCATGAGTCCTCTAAGACGTCCGTACAGGACAGCAACAATAACATTTTGGCTTGTCATATCTGGCAAACTCTTGAATAGCGCTTTCGTTTGTTCAGTACTGGAGATTGAACTCAGGGCCTCCTGCATACCTGGTACGCACTCAATCACTGAGCTATTCTCCCAGCATTAATTACACATTTATTTACTTATTGGTAAATGTGTGTGTCTGAGTCCACATGGCCAGAAGACAGCATCGGATCCCCAAGAACTGAAGTTCTGAAGTTACAGGTGGTTATGAGCTGCCTGATGTGGGTGCTGAGAACTAAACCCAGGTCCTTTAATAAAAGTAGTAGCATTCAATTATTCAGCCACGTCCCCCAACCTTTTTCACTTTCCAACAGATGTCCAAACTGCCTGTGAATTCATGCTGTAGTCCAAGCAGGCCTGAATCTGTGATTCTCCTGCCTCCATGTCCTGGTAGCTAGGACACAGATAATGGAGTCCCATGGCTCCTCTTTCTTGTCTGACTGGTGTGCCTCGACACTCGACACTTGCCATCTTATTTGATTCTGAGAACTAGAACCAGTGACCAGATCCCGAGGCAATAAGTGGCAGCTTGGAACTGTAGCCCTTCCTCTGCTCCCCACAGCACAGAGCTTGTTCTTTCTATATGCAGCCACAGGACAGCATACTCCGCTGTCTGATGGGACTAGGTGACAGACCAAGGAGAAACCTCCAGTGAGGTGATCTACAGGGTGGAGATACTGGGACTAGTTTCTCCCCTAAAAAAAACAAAACGAAACGAAACAAAACTCTTCTGGTCTTGGCATGAGAACGCCCCCAGCCCACCTGTCTCCTCACTACCACCAGCTCACACACTCATACCAAGCCGTCCTGACCAAAGCTTAATAGATCACAGAAATCCAGTGAGGCAGAGGCAAGAAAGCTAACGTAGGCTCTAGAGAGGGTAACAGAAGCATACCCTCTCACAAAGACAACAATGCCACACTGGAGTCCAGGGAGAACCAAAGGTTCACAGCCTTTTCATTCGAAAATGGCCAGGATATGAAGACTCGAAACCACAGCTTAGGAGCCAGACTTAGGTAGTATGACATGGTCTATGAGTATCTGCCTCCTAGTAGCACTTTCTCATCACTTAAAGACTGAACAAGGAAAGGGAGTCTCGTGAAGAGTCCTAGAGGACAGAGCTGCACATGGAGGGCTAGCAGGTAGTGGCAAGCTCGCTGTGTCAAGCGTTTCGGGAACGCTACCCATTTCATCACGGAAACAGTTACTGCTGGAAAAATTGTTTAAAGAATAAAGAGATTAATGTAGTTGGAAAAAAATTTAAAAGGACAACATGGGCCTTGCTCCTAATAACATAACTGTTAATCATTTTTCACACTGTGAAAACGTGTCTGTCAACTGACAGATGGATTAATCAAAAAGGCATGAAATATTGACACTGTGCTGCGACACATGTGAACACTGGAAAGTGAAGCTGAGCTGAAGAAGTTAGAAACAAAATCCACAGATTGTGGGATCTCAATCATGTAAAGTGTCCAGAATGGGCAAAGCCAGAGCGATAGGAACAGACTAGAGGGTGCCAGGGCCTACGGGGGAGGAAGGGTGAAGGTAATGAGATGTTCTAGAGTTAGACCATGTTAACTGCCCTATCTTATAAATGTATTAAAAGCTACTGAATTTTACATGCTAAAGGGGTGAATTTTCTGATATGTGGCTATATTTAAAGAGAGAGGGAAAGAGAAAGACTAAGTGGATGAGCAGATGCTTGTTTAATCAAAATCTACTTCTTTTTCAGGAACATAGAGCACCTGAAGCTTAGGGATAGGATAATGAGCCTAAAATCCTGGCTGACCCAGGCCCTCACCAGCCTAAGAGGAGATGTCCTGCTTGCTGTATTCCAGGTGCCTCCTCTAATTGTTGTCCTTTACCACCAGTCCCGCTCACTGTCCAGCTGCAAAGCCTGGTCAAACACACAGCTTTCTGAGGAGGCCAGGGTGCTAACCCCAGACAAAAGGCCATTGAGATGGAAGTTTGAGACCAGCTTCAGAAAGGATTCTTATGCAGGCTGGCAGGGCCTCCCATCCACATGAATGGAGACTCCTGGTCCAGCTGCTGCCCAGGGCTGTGCTCTCCTACTGGGTATTCTTTGAAGAAAAAAACAGTACTTTAATCAACTAATCAATCAACAGGCCAGACTCTATACTCTGTTCCTTTGGAGTGCTCAGACAGCCACATGTGACCTGCTAAGGTGGAGGCAGAAGCTACCATCTAGCATACCATCTAGGGTCCCAGCCAGGTGAAGAGAAACACATGCAGCTGGAGAAAAAAAGGGCAAGGAAGTGAATCACTTAGCCTTTAAGGTCTATATAATTTGGTAAGAAAGATGAGCATTCAATATGAGCTACTGGGGGAAAATACAGGCTGTGGATATATGTGGGCCTTAGTGTAAATCACAGTGTACACTGGCTAGGAGGCAATCAGAAGGAAGGGAGTCCGTGTAAGCACTGAGTTTCTCATTCTGTAACACACTGGGACACACACTGGAGTTCACAGCCAAGGAACAACTGCTGTTATTAGCCAGGGTGAGTTTTCTGGGGGAAGAGCCTGAGGTGGGCAATGAGACATGGCCAGGGCCTAGACAGATAGAAGAGTGGAGAGTGCTGCAAAGTCTTGGGGCCGTTTGTCCTTAGGAACCTGTGGATTAGAATAAGCCTGGCAGAAAGGATTGTCTTGTTGGCCAGCTTCCTAAGAGGAAATGGGAACCTCTCTCTGGCTTCTAGCCTCACAGACACCCTAGTCTGTTAGATAAGGAGGGTTACTTCCCAAGTGGGGAGCTTTGAGAGATTTACTGAAGAACCCTTCACTTCTGTGTCATTATCTGTGAAGGCAGCTGTGTTACTGGCAAGGTTGTGACATGTTAATGTCACACAGCTGGTTAGTAAGTATAACAAAAGCAGACCCCAGGCCCTCTTATTCTATAACTCTTGAATTCTTTCTATAACATCATGGTGCCTTTCAAAGTCCTAGCATTCAGGACACCCGTGAGGGTTACATGAAAAACCTGGAGTCCTCAAGAAGCACAAACTATCAAATTACAGAGAGTGATGCTGTTCAGGCCTTGACCTCTGCTGGTCTGGGATCAAGATTTTGTTTCAATGCACTGCAAGCCACAAAGACATTTACATATTTACTGATTAAGAGAGCAGGATGTTTTGGTTGCTCTGATGCCATCATTAATATCTTCCCATCCAGCCAAAATGATACAGCGATCGATAAACAGACAGCCTCTCCAAGGTCCAGAGACAGCCAAATGTATTTACCAGGCAGGGCTTCTGTTAATTAGATAAAACCCCCAGATCAATTCTTAGAACATTCACCTATGCTGTAGCTAAATACATTCGGGACACCTTGATCCTGGCACTCAGACAGCAAGTGCCTGGAGCTGGGGCATCAGGGGACAAGAGCCAAACCAAACCATCGTGCAAAGCTAGAATAAATGTGTTTACCCTCAACAAAGCCAGACCTGTTTTCTCTCTTGAATTGTACAATTATTTTTTCCAAAGCCATCTAGTAAACCAGTTTTATCCTCTATTTTCTAAAAGCATCAAACCAGAAACCAAAACAGTATGTCAAAAGAATTTCCAGATAATTGATAAATCTAGTATGCTTATTAATTAATTAGAGACAAAGTCTGGAATGCTACATAAATTGGGCTGGCTTTGAACTCAGAGATCTGCCTGCCTCTTCCAAGTGTAAGGAATTACAGGTGTGTGTCACCACATCTGGCTAAATTTAGCATGTTTTGGACCTGAAGAGATGACTTGTGCCCAGAACCCACATCAGGTGGTTCACAATTGTCTGTAATTTCAGTTCCAGGGGATGTAACACCTCTGGCTTCCGTAACCATACATCTATACATAATTAAAATTCATAAAAATAAACCTCAAAACAAACAAACAACAAAAAGGGCTGGCGTAAAGGCAGAGGCAGGTGGATCTCTGTGCCAGCCTTGTCTACAAATTCCAGGACAGACATATGTAATGATCTGTCTTGTCCCTTTAAGAGACAAACCCCGCCCACTCCCCCCCCTTCCACTGAGGCAAGCAGATCTTCCTTCCAGCCTGAGTTCTTTCCGTTCCTCTCTCTCTCCTGAAGAGGTAGGTGCTGCTGTACCCCCTCCTTCCTCTCTGTTCTTCCTCCTCCTCCCTTTACCGTTTTTCCCTTTCCCCTCCACAATCCACTAAATAAACACCCACTTTCTCTGCATGGCATGTCTCTGTCTCTCACCTGCCTTGCAGCTCCCTGCCTGGGACCCATTGGCCCTCATGGCCTATGGGCCACTCGGGGAACTGCAGCAGCATTTTACCATGGGGAACAACCTTAACGGACTACACAGTAAGAAACTGTCTTGAAAAACAAAACAAAGCCAGGCATTTGGGAGGCAGAGGCAGGTGGATGTCTGTGAGTTCAGCCTGGTCTAAAGAGCTAATTCCAGGACAGATCCCAAAGATACAGAGAAACCCTGTCTCAAAAAAACCAAAAAAACAAACCAAACCAAAACAAATAAACAAGCCACCAAAGGGGGCGGGGGGGGGACAGGACAAAACAGACTTCAGTCTTTTTTTCAACTTAATTTCTTCAAATCCTCTTTTCAGAGTATGGCAATAGCAGCATCTACACAGGAGCTCCAGCCAGAAAAATGGGAATTCACTGAATACTTACTGTGTACCAGACTCTGAATCAGGCACGAGCACTGATTCAACCCTTACAGGGGAGTCTGGCTAACTCTCCCCACCTGAGTTACTAACATCTTAGTCGAACCACACACACCAGCTTTTGGACTCTTCCAGTTGCTTTTCTCTTCTTTTTTTGGTGCCAGGATTGAACCCAGCTTACGGAAGCTAGGCCAGTGCCCTACCTATAACCTACAAACAGCTGCCAGCCATGTTTCAGCCAGTCTTCCCATACTACTATAGCTGTTGACCAACATGTTTTCCACTAAGCACTAAAAACTTTAAAAATTATAATCCACAAACATACCTGTTTGTATGTTTGCCTTTACATGCACACTGGCTTTAGAACGCTCCCCAATATCTCATACCACCCATCTTTGCTCTCTAGAGCCCGGCCATATCTATTGCTTTTCCCTCTCAACACAGGATCATACCCTGTAGTCCAGGTTGGCCTCAAATTCACCAACCTCTTGCCTTTAGAATTCTGGGATTTCAAGTGGGTAACAGCCATACCCAGCTCCACATCTTTTCCATCAAAAGGAGTCGTGCCTGTTCAGGTGTTCACTGTGCCAAACAAAGGACCCAGCAAATGATAAGCACTCAGTAAATGTCTGTCAAATGAACACATGGACTGTGAAAAGAAAGGGCAGGCAGCCATTAGAGGGCCAGGTTCCCTTCATTTGAGCCTGTTTGGGCTGATGAAAGACTAACTGGGGCCACATTAACATAGGCCCAGCTCTCAGTCCAGTGAAGAGAAGAGCAGGCAGGGTGCTGCCTCTCAGCGGTGTGATCTGAAGGAAATTCGATCTCCAGTAGAGAACAGGTTTCCCAATCCTGTCCCCAGCCTGACAGGTCCCACATGGCTCCGCCTGAACCCAGACAGATGTGCTGCAGTCTGTCCCCCGGTGCCCTTGGTCTTGGGTGAGTGACTCAGTGTAGAAGCCAGGCTGGGGGGGGGGGGCTGAGCTGAGGGGGTCACCTGCTCTCACAGCTGCCAAGAAGGGCAGGGGTCAGTCTCCCTGCCTGAGACGGAGCTGGGTAACCTAACAAAGTTTAAGTGCTTCAAGGAGAAACAAGGAAACGGCTGTTGCTCGGGGAAGGAAGGAGGAAGAGCCCAAGCTTCCTGCGTGCCAGTGGGGACCGGAACAGCCTTTGGACTGCTCAAGTCAGTCACACAGTGCTCAGAAATAGGCGGGAGAAGGACAGCAGACCCTGTCCTTGCCTTGGGGAGGCACACAGCTCAATGATTCAAGGTGAAGGGTAGAGTTCATAAACTCTTTTGTTGTTTTGAGACAGTCTTGCTGGTCTCTAACTTACTGAACAGCGTTTGGTTGAAAGCATCACCCCAGCTCCCTAACATCCCTTTATACAAAAAGTCCGGATTGCTTGGCTGGGAGCTTCACCCCAGCTCCTGGAATAAGCCGCCTCCCCAAGGAGGGTCAAGAAAGCCCATCAAACGGTAACCTCTTCCCAGGAAAGGTCAAGACCACTCCCACAGGCTATTTAAACTGCCCCCCCAGAGAATGAACACGTGGTCTCCAGGTTTTGCGTCGTCTCCCCTTTCCTCTCTTCCCCCGGGAACATTTCAATAAACATGGGCATCTTTTAATTTGGCTTAGTTTGGTCTGATTGGAATTATTTGCATCGGCGGAGAGGCTCATCTAAAATGAAATACCTAACAGATAGTATAGGCTGGCCTTGAACTGAAGAGCTTCCTGCCTCAGCCTGAGTGCTAGGATTACAAACTTGAACCAGTATGACCAGCTCAAACTCCTTAATACAAAGAATAACGTGAAGCCAGTGATATGGCTCTGCTGGTAAAAGTGCCTGCCATCAAGTCTGAGGTCCTGAGTTCAATCCCCAGAACCCATATGGTGAAGGAAAGAACTGACTCCCACTGGTAACCTTCTAACCTCCACATATATGCTGCAGCACCAGTGTGCCCAAACACATGCACACAAAATTAATAAATAAAATGTGTGGCAAATGGTAGGTGCTGACTTACCCTTTTGATTAAGCAGCCACCCTACATACTATTACCCAAATTCTCATAAAGCAGTAAACAGTCCCCATCACGAGGCCCACAGTACAGAGATGCTGACTAGATACTCTCAGTCATTGAGGACTCCCAAGCTGATCCTGATGGGGTTGACACAGGGGTCACTAGTTTTCCTGAACTTACTGACTGCATTTTTGACATTTAACCCTATTTCTACAACCTGATCTCTTTCAGATAAGCCTTAGACTCTCCCACACCACAGGAAAGATACAGTAGAAGGGGACAGAAGTGACTGAACCGGCTAGGCGGAATCAAAGAAAGGGTCATTAGAAGAACTTCCACTGAGCCTCAAAGACTGGCCTAGAGCAACTGCAGTGAATGGAGTGGGGGGCGGGGAGGTGGGCAGCAACAGGGAGTCTGCATCTGTTCCAGGGATTACAGATTCTGGGGGAAGCTCCTCTCTTTAAGCAGAAGAGTCCTTCCCCATCCTGAGCTCTCCTGAGGTTCTGGGCTGAAGACAGGAGCTAAGGGAGGTCCAGGCGCAGGAATGACAGAGCCCAAGATGGCAAGAGTGTCCTGATATTATTCACCAGGTTTGAGCTTTACTCCAAATATTGATGTCACTAACCATACCAATCATAAACGTGACAAAAACTGTGTAAACTGGTTGGAGGGATTGAGACTAGAATTCTGTCTTGCTCCAGGCAGGCCTGCAGGACACAAACAGAGGCCAGCACACACACAGTATCAAGTAAACAGCAGTGGAAGGCATCAGGAGTTAAGGGCACACACAGAAAAACTGAACAAAACTCCAGACCATTTCCTCCCAGTGAGGACGTCAGGCTCTCCACCCCTGCCCCAGGCTGCCCTGCCAGAAGGATGACCTGCACCTGGGGCATTACGTCTCCTTCACATCTATAGCCATCTACACTGCCCACAGCAGGCCATTCCTTTCTTTTGTTGTTTTTTTTTCTGTTGTGTTTTTCGAGACAAAGTTTTACTATGTGTAGCCTTGGCTGGCCTGGAACTTTGTATGTATTTCTGGCTAGCCTAGAGCTCAGAGATGTGCATCTGCTAGGATTAAAACTGTGCACCACCAGGCCCAGCCACCCATTCCTTCTTAACAAGTGCTCTGAGTGAGGAGGGAAAATGATTAAAGTCTTCCTCAGCTTGGCCTCTTCCTCAGATAGCCTATCAAAAGACTTGCCTTCAAGATTTGCCTTCAGCCTTTTCCCATTTCTTCTGAAGCAGCCCTAACTGGTTCAGTTTCCTGCTCAAAAGCCTCCTAAACCTACCTACTGCTCATAGGAAGAGCATTTAAAAACCCCGACCCCTGGCCAGGGCAGCCAGGCATATTCCCACCACATCACCACTCACCTCTGCTCTTTTCTCATACCCTACTTAAGTCCTGGGCCTGGCAGACAGTCCACATTGCCAGGCCCTTGCCCAGCTTGTCCCAGCTCTGGGGGACAGCATGAGATGGGGGCTGAGGAGAGCCTGAGCCTCATTCAACTGATTACTAATAGAAGGGGATAAGGAAAGGCAGGCTAAAGACACACTTAAAAAGTTCCCAGATATTACCCACAGAATTTAACAGTCCCTACAATTCTGAGTCACATACTAGAAATCCAACCACTTTCTGTATGCCATTAAAAGGTATTTAGTTGTCATTACAGAAATACATATTTAGGGACTGGAGAGATGACCGAGTGGTAAAAAGTACATACTGTTCTTCAGGTAGTTCACAACTGTCTGGGGGTTTGACACCCTCTTCTGGATTCTGTGAGCACCCGCACACAAAGGGGCACACCCTTCTTCCCCTTCACATACACAATCTAAAAAATATAAGTGTATTTAACAGGGTGTGTGCACATATAATCCCAGTACTAGGAAAGCAGGGGTGGAAGGAAGGAAGGAGAGGAAGAAAGGGTATTTACCTGCCTGCAATCACAGCTCTGGAAGGCCAAGGCAGGAAGACCATGAGTTTTGAATCCCTTTCTGGACCAAATAGCAAGAATCTCCTCAAAAATAAAAAAAACCAATTCCCAAAACAAGACAACAATAACAAATCCCAAAGGCTGAGGCTCAGCTGGTAGGTGCCTTCCCAGCATGCATGAAGTCCTGGTTTGATCCTCAGCACCACATAAGATGGATCATAATGGTGCATACTTGGGATCACATCATTCAAAGGTAGAGGCAGAAGGATCAGAAGTTAAAGGTCATCCTTGGCTATGTAGTGAATTTGAGGTCAGCCTGGGTACATGAAACCATGCCTCAAAAAAACCTAAAACTAACAAAACAGAAAAAACCCTTATAAATTTTGAGCTAAAATGATCAGCCCTTGGAGTGGGCTTGCTGAAATAAGCTAGAGTCAGCCTCCTCAGCTTGGCCTACACTGGGCTTGGGGAGGGAAGCTGCAGACTGGCAGCTTTGGGCAGTTACCAACAGGTGATTCCAGGATCACTAAGCAAGTTTCGACTCCTCGCTTCCCTGTAATGAGGCTCTGGAAAGCAAGGCACGTGTCTGGGGCATGAAGATGCCACACGCAGCTGTAGTTATGAATGGCTCTTATAACAAGATGACATCTGCGCTTGGCTTTTAAGATGCATCATCACATGTTTATTAAACTATTGCTCCATCATATTTATTTGGCTACAAAACAACTCCCAGCCCATACTTCCAAAAGTGGTTTATTAAAAACTAAGCCTTGAACATTAATACTCAAAAGCACCCTTGAGAATCAATAATAATGCTGCAGATAAAATGAAAGGGAATCAAAGCAGTAAGTCTTGGTAGAGCTGTGGCTGCCTTTCCACATTTTCTTCTATGCTCAAGCATCTGGAGTGGAGAAGTACACCCAGGGTCCAGGGTATGCAGGGACTCCAAATACTGACCTGACTTCCTCTCTAAAATGTGAACAATGCTCATGCATAGTTGTCTACACCTATAATCCCAGCACACAGAAGGCTAAGGCAAGAGGAATGAAAGTTGAAAGCCAAACTGGATTACTTAAAATCTATTCTCAAAAAAACAAGAGTTATGGGCCTGGAGGGATGGCTCCAAAGTTAAGAGCACTGGCTGCTCTACGGGGGACCTGGTTTCGACTTCTAGCACCCACACGGCAGATCACAACCATCTGAGACTCCAGTTATAGAAGAGCCAATGCCCTCTTCTTGCCAAGAGCACTGCATGCACACGATGCACAGAAATACCTGTGGGCAGGATGGCCATAATATAAAATGGAAATAAAATTAGCTGGTCATGGTGGTGTATGCCTTTAATCCTGGTACTTGGGTGGTAGAGTCAGGCAGATTTCTGTGAGCTCAAGATTAGCCTGGTCTACATAGTGAGTTCCAGAGCTGCCAGTACATAGACTACATAGATGTCTCAAAATAAATAAATAAATAAATAAGTTTAAAAAAAAACAAACCTTAAACTAAATGAACAAACAAAAACCAAGGTCTAGAGAAGCAACTCATTCGTAGAGTAATTGCTAAGAATGTTTAAGACCTGTTCAGATTCAGCATAGCAAAAACAAAAACAAACCAACAACACCAAAAACAAATATGTAAGGTAAAAGAGGGGTCCTATGACCACTAAGATTTATTTGAAGAGCAATAAGGCCAAAGAAGGCCCAAGAGGGATGAATACTGTCTCTAAACAACAAACCATAACTGCTGCTTGGCCCAGGTCCACTCTCAACATCATCCATCCTGCATGCCGCCCAAGGCTTCCCAGCTCAAGATGAGCCTTCCCCTGCTCAAGGAGCCAGCCTCTGTGCAAAACAAACCCCACTCCATTTGAGAAGCAGCCCAGAACTGGGTGAGCCACTGAAGCTGAAGGACTCCAGCCTGCCTCTGGTGGAGGCCAGCACGTCTCAGCCCTCTACGCAGGCCTTCTTAGGTACAAGGCCCTTTGGTACAAAGAGTCCTAAACCCCAAACTTCTCTAAGGATGCCCATTCACCCCAGGTCCAGGCAGCAAACATTAATACACGGTCACTTCCACAGAAGAACAAGAACAAACTGTAAGATTCACAGGGTCCATGAACTCCAAGCCATTGCCACCAAACACTGAGATGTTTGGGTGCCCTCATCCATACTTAAGATATATAAAGTCTGCTCTGAGCCAGGGGAGCCTATGACTGTGGCTACAGCGAACACCTGGGAGACAAGTCCAGGCAGGAAAGGCTTTTCTCTAAGGCAGAGTCAACACATTCTGCTCAGCCCTTCTGGGTAAGACAGTAAGGCTCAGGTACTCACCTTTTGACTTCCTGCACATTGTTGGCACGGGCAGCTTCCATCAGAGCTGCATCTGAAAAAAGATGGGGTACTGGTCAGACCCCTGGCTAGGACCTACCCCTCAGAGCTGAGAGAGGTCCAGCAAGTCAGCAGAAGTTCCTTAGAAAGTGAAAGGCTGGCATGAGAAGACTGAGCCCTTCTTCCCCTGGTAAAATTCACCCCACCTCTGCTCTGGGGATGAGGCAGATGCTGTGCCAATTCCCCCACTGTTCCCAAGCACTAAGGCTCGGGTGTATGGGTCTTCCTAAGAATGGAAAGAACCTCAATCAGAAGTCATGGACACTGGGATCCAACCTATTCGGTCATTACTCTCTGCAGCCCTTCTTTTCCAAGCAACTTCCCATGGTCTTCAACAGACAGTAACTCTTGTCAGCCTTACAAGGATGCTGAGGAGATAAAAATCTCCAAAATCCTTAGTACAAGCCCAGAGAAAGGAGACCCAAACTGTTCGGTGAGATCTCTGAGGACCCAGGCCTATCTAAAGCCTGGCCTGGCTGTTGGCACCACCTTGTGGCCACTTGGAAAAACTCACAAGTCAACAGCAGAGGCACAATTGACTCTGTGCCCAGCCTGACTCTGGGTTATACTGCTGGCCACTAGGCTGACTTCTGCCCAGAAATTAGCATTTAAGCCATGAGACCCACTAGGTAAGAGAAATCACTAGAGTCAGAGACAAGCTGAGCCCAGTGCCAGTCCCAGCACTAATGATTACTTTGTGTGTGACTTGTCCGACTTATGTAAACTCCGGAGCTTGCAGTTTATGTGAAGAGAGATGAGCCACAAGCTGCATAAACCAGGTTTTTTGTTTCTTGGTTGTTTTTATTGTTTGTGGTAGGGTTTCCCTGTGTAGCCCTGACTGTCCTGAAAATAGCTCTTGTAGACCTGGCTGGCTTTGAACTCACACAGCTCTGCCTGCCTCTGCCTCCAGAGTGCTGGGATTAAAGGCACTCACCACCATACTCAGAGATAACAGTGCTTTGGGAGCCTCCACTCCACCTACTAGCCTATGACTGGGTCTCTGACCAGAGCCATGTCTGTCCTACTCATCTCACGCATTCACTTTCTGGCTTGTTGTTGTTTTGTTTGTTTGTTTGTTTTGCTTTGTTTTTTAGGTAAGATCTCACTATGCAGCCCTGGCAGTCCTGGAACTCAGAAAGATCCATCTGCCTGAGTCTCCAGTGCTGGGATTAAAGGTGTGTGCTCTCTGTTATGCCTGGCTCTTATGGATTGTTCTCATCTACACACCTAAAAGTGCCCAGACAACCTCCAGCTGGGAGAGGAAAACCATTCCTTCTAGAGTCTACTCTCCCTCATTCTCCAAGGTCATGGGGTGGGAGTGGAGGGGAGGAATGAGCTGTAACCTGGGGCATTCTGGGCTCACAGACTTTCCTTGACTTTCCACTACCTACAGCAGAATTCATCTTGACTCCTGAAGGGACCTGTTTCTCAGAACATTGAACTGAAGGACTCTATTCGAAACCGCTATCAGGCAAGTCAGAAGGGCCAGAACAGGCCATAATTTGAGTTATTTCATTACGTGGACACCAGTGACATTCACGTGCCACAGAGTCCAGCCTAGGGTCCTGAGGAACCTCTCAGGCCAGATTTCAGAATCCTAAACACTCCTGCCTGGCATGCAGGGCCCATTTCTCTTCTCTCACTTCATGCCAAAGACCTTGTCTTCCAACCTCACTGGTCAAACTGCTAACTCCTCCACAACAAGCTGGCTGAAGTCTAGGTATGAAATACCCAAGGCAAATTTGTTAAGTATCCCCTTCCACAAGCCACACACTTGTGGGCAGATATTTAGTATTAGGGAAATACTAATAAAAGTAAGATGCAGACCTGGCCACCATGGGGTACACACACTTATATTTTCTGTGTTACCCTTCAAAACTCAAGTTCAAATTCCCCATCTTCCAAGAATTGCCCGTCCTCCAGGAAGGCTATCCTGATCCTAACAGCTCTCTGATCTTTAATTCTCGCTAGCCCTGCATGGCCAACTGCCTGCACTGTCCCCTTAACTGGCTTGGGTTAAAGTTGGGCTTTTTGAACACCTAGCCCCAAACTAAGTGGAGAGAACGCTACCTCCACGCATACATGAGCTGCGCGTCAATCATATAATCACTGCATGTTTAGCTAGAAGGGCCCTTGTTCAATACCCTCAGTAGTAGAGAGGACACTGGACCAGCGAAGAACAAGAGTTTGGCTTTCCAAAGTGGTAAGATAGTACAAAACAAGATTCTGGTGTCCTCATTCCTCATCCAAAGCCCTTTCTTCTCAGGTGGCCACATCTACTGAACAAACAAGTCAAAGTGAAGGCACTTGCTCAACAATCTCGGAGTTCGGGGTGCATGGAACCCACCAGCATCATGCTTTAACAAGTTCCTCCCCGGCAGCTGAGAACCTGAGGTGTTGGGCTCAGCCAGGCCATTCCTTTAGCTCCTGCTCAGCTCGCCGTATTTAGGTAAGAAGCCAGTCTGGGTTAGCTACCTCCACCTCTCAGCCTATCCCTCCTGCTCCTAGTCTCCAGAGAGCTACTTCTGCCAACTACCTGTCCCCCCCCAGGCTCCACCCCCACCCCCAATACAATGTTCAGCTTAAGCACAACACTAGGCATAGCAAAACACTAAGGAAATGCTGAACAGACTCTGAACTCCAAGAGAGGTCAAAACGTCAGTCTTCGCAGAGTACTGAGAAATTGTCTTCACTATACAGGGGGAAACTAAGACTAGAGAGGAGCACGAGAGTCAAGCTAGCATCAGAACCCAGGGTCCTCCTTCCTCAGGCCTTTGTATGTAGGCAAACATGTAGCGGTGTCGCTAAGTTGCTGGGGGGCTTCCTGGAGACCTGTTGTAAGACTAACGGACTAGGCTATAATTAGACAGTCACTCCAATGTCCCCATTATAAAGATACACAAATTGATGCCCAAAGAGGGGACCAGACCTACAATGGGAAATTATTTTAACTGCAAGCAGTGAGTTTTCCAGGGCAATATGTTGCCTCTGGTCTCTCCAAGGGTAAGGTAATGCGGGTCTGAATTTACAAACACCATCAACTCTTCAAAGGAGTCAGGACCCACCCCAACACCTCTCCCTTGAACCCAGACTGGCCCCATAATCACCCTTGTTGGAAGGACTCTTGCTGTAGCAGTGAACCACCAGCGCCGTGGCCAGGGCCCACATGCCCAGTCCTGCCTTGTTGGGGACCCCATTCCAGCTGTCCAGTCCTGGCAGTGTTTCTTCGGGGCTAGGGCCGTGTCCCCACGAGGCGGCGGCTAGGCAAGAGATCTCGATGCGTTCTCCACGGCGCCCCCCGGTGGCTGCCCCCCGTCCGGGGAACGAGATAGAAGATGTTCCAGGGCGCACCCAGGCGGCAGCTTTCAGCCGCTGCGGCTCTCCCCGGTCTGCGGTGGTTACGGTCCGGCCGTAAGCACTTCCGCGGCTTTGGAACGATGAAGACTTGAGTAACCCTAGGAAGAGCCGCGGCGCCGGCGCGGTTCGCCTCAACACCGCGGACAACATCATTACACCTGTTTCTATAACTCCCTGGAGCCGGCCCCTGTGCAAGCCACGACCAACATGGCTGCCGCGGCGCGTTCGAAGACGCCGCTTATGGGGTGGGACTGCGCACTACCTCACGGGAGTGGTAGTCCACAGCCCCTGATCTTTCCCTAGCTAGAGAATGAACAAACTACATTTCCCTGAGGGCTATGGGATGACGTCACAATGGCCGCTAACTTAGAGGTCTTCGAAGAATGTTGGGAAATGAAGTTCGGGTAGAGGGGCGTGGTAAAAGAAAAACTCTCTGGTGGGGCGTGGCAATTAGAATCCAAGATTCTGGAGCTGGTGTGTGTGTTGTTGACACAGAGCTTTAATCTGTTTTTGGAAGGTGGGAATTTGGGAGATTGGAGTTCAAGGTCTTTTTGGTCTAGGTCAAGACGCGTCAATCTTGAATTTCGTCACACAACGAAATTTCTCACTAGTATTTCAATAAAATTGTATCTTCGGCTGGGCAATGGTGACGCATGGCTTTAATCCCAACACTCGGGAGGCAGAGGCAGGAGGATCTCTATGAGTTCGAGGCCAGCCTGGTTTACCAAGCGAGTTCCAGGACAGCTAGGATTGTTAAACAGAGAAACCCTGTCTTGAAAAAACCAAGTAAATGGAGACTTGTTAAGTAAATTGAACCCCTCCCCACCTTTGTTTCAGGTTGATAAGGCTTTTTAGGAAGACGCCTGGTGTGCTTGCTTCAGCAGCACACAGAATGAAACGATTCCTAGGGTTGGGCTCAAGCAGACATCTGTGAATTTGAGGTCAGTCTGCTCTATATAGTGAGTTCCAGGACACCCAAGGCTAGGCAGAGAGACCTTCTTTCAAAAGAATATATATATTCAAGAAAGGGAGATCCTTAGACTTTGCAGCAAGTGTATTTATTTACTAGGTGAGCCATCTTGTTTAAGTGTTGTATATTGGTGAATCTGTGGATTATGCTACAATATATTTTTTCCTTTTGTAGTTGGTAGACAACCATTTACATACCTGTGTCTGGCTTGTTGTATCTCACAGAACTACAAAAATAGGTTTGGGATCTTCTGAGGAAAGCTGTCCTTCATACTGGGTTGTTTCTGATCTAGAGGCTACAGAGAAAGCCTTGTAGGTAGGACGTTCCCTGGTCTTACACTAGAGCCTCAAAACTTTGGTTTCCTTCTGTATTAGTGCTACACTATTAGGTATGCACTCCAGTGTGTGTGTGTGTGTGTGTGTGTGTGTATGTGTGTGTGTGTGTGTAAGATTTCATTTCTTTTATGTGTATGAGTGTTTGCCTACATGTGTCTATATGTGTGCCTTGTGTATAGGAGCCCAAGGAGGCCAGAACAAGCTGTAGGACCCCCAGTAGCTGGAGTTACAGGTGGTTGTGAGCTGCCAGATGGGTACTGGGAACCAAATCCTGTCTGGTCCTCTGCAAGAACAGCAAATCCTCTTAAACACTGAGTCATTGCTCCAGTCCCTTTTAATGTTATTTGGTAGTTTGTTTTTAATCTTCGTTTGTGGTGCTAGGAATTAAACCAGGGAAGCCCTCTACCACTGAGCTACATGCTCATCCCACTTCAGAGTTTTTAACATGTGCTGGTGAGAACCCCACACCCCTGCCATTGTTAATAGTTTCCAGGGCTCTCCTGACTCTTCCTATTTATGTTTTCATGGTTTTCATATGGATTTACCTGTGATCCAAAGGAGAAGAGAGGTCTCAGCTCTGGAGCCTTTGGTTACCATTCACTGTTGTCTGACTCTTGTCTCTCTAAGAAATATTGATTTCTCCAACTTAGTGTTATGTTTTGTTCCCCCAGGAATGCATTCTTGTGGTGTTTTCTTGGTCCCTTGCCTTGGACTTACCAGAGCTATGGTCTGCAGTGGAGACAGCCTTCTTTCCTTCTGGCTAATGGGGGAATGGGCTCCCACAGGATGTTAAGTGGGATGTGTGGTCTCCTAGTCTCAATCCTAACTGTGGTGGTGGTGCCAAACTGTGCACCACTAAGACACTGGCTCTTTCTTTTTGTCCCTACAGGTGAGGGAACAGAGCTCCTCCTCCAAAGGGAGGTGGTAGGTTGGTGGTTGGATTTTCCCCTCTGGAAACTTTTGAAGTGTGCCCATGTAGAGCTTGGAGTTCAGGGAACAGTTACACTTTTCCTACTGAATGGGTAAGCAGAGTTTTCTTGTATTTACTAATTTTCCTAGGTCACTGATACCTGTCTTTTCATTTAGAGTTCTGAATGCTGGGCCTGGACAACAGCAGTTGCTCCCAGGTTCTCTCTGTGTTCAGGAAGAGAATAGCCATCATCTCTGTCCCTAGAGCTGGACCTGCAGGGCTCCAGGACCTCTAACTCTGCACTCCTGCCTGGGATTCTCCGAATTGGTCCTCAGCATCTCCTGGGCTCAGCATCTCAGCAAGGCTGCCCTGGCTGTCATTGCATTGTCTGCTTCGCCGAGGTTCTGCTGCATGAAGAGCAGATACAGTTTGCTAGTCTTGCCTCGCTTTAGTCTGTACTGTGCAAAGAAGGTCATCATCCTTGTTTTTTAAAACCAACTTCATAATTCAGTAGTTACACACAATAAAATAAGCCCATTTCTGAAGTGCCTTTAGATATGTTTAGACAAGCCCAGAGCCTTTGTGACACCCACCAAAACCAGTATTTGCATGACCCTGAAAGAAACCTGTCCCCTTCCCAAGTATCCTCCCACATGCCAGCTCGCAGAGCCCAGCCTGCTCAGAGAGCTGAGTCTTAGAAGAGGCACATAGTGCACATTCTTTAGCCTGGACTCTGCCAGGTCAAGCCAATGTCACAGGTGGCAGGTCCTGCTCCTCTCATTGCCAAACTGTTGTTTGTCCCTACAGGTGAGGGAACAGAGCGGTTGTCTTTTGTGTTCTGTTTTGTCTGATGTAATCTTCTTCTGAGTATGTCTTGGTTTGGACCAATGTTTCCATCCTCTTGGAAAAATATTATAGAGTTATTGGGTATCCATCAGAGAAGACTACTTGGACGTGGGTGTAAGCCAACAGAAAGTCCTTGTTAGCCAGCTGGCGACTACACTGGGTGTTCAGGACCCAAATACAGGCTGAAGCCTTTCTCAGAGTAAACTTTTAAGCACAAAAACTATATTTTGGGTTGACATGCTTCAGCTAACAAGAACAGTCAACTAGAAGCAGAACTACAGAAACCAAAGACCAAGTGTAAAGGTAAAATTAAAAATGCTGTGAATCCCGAGTGGCTGCAGCAAACAGTGGGCCATGAGACCACACCATGGGTCCCTGAGTAGGGGCAGACAGCGGGTCCCAGAGCATCCAGTCCCAGGCAGGGACAGCGTGAGA
>JAQHUG010000325.1:926463-956574 GCA_028555095.1 Dicrostonyx torquatus | reverse complement strand
TGGTTCTACTCTTGTTTGGGATATTGTGCTTATGCAGTTCATTTAAAATATAATGTATAAATAAGAAATGAGGTTAATAGTTACTCTAAAATAATTAAATTTGTAGTCACATTAGGTATATTTTCAAGATTAAATAGGAATATTTTAGAGAGATAAATTATTTTCAAATACTTCTAAGACCTATAGAATGTGGCATTTTAAATGTTTTTTTAACTTGAGGCTTTTTATGAAAATGAGACATCTGCTCCTAGCAGCACCAGTTTACTTCATAAAAGGATGATGGGCATTGAAGAAACTCCTTATGTAGTTTGCCTTCATTGTGTCAAGATTAGCCACTGGACAAAGAAACTGCTCCTGCCAACGAGTGCTGACAGTGTGCTGTGCAGACTGGATATGCAGGCCACACAGGAAAATGACAATAGAACTTTGCCATAATGAGGCAAATTTCCTGCTTCACTGAAAAGTCTTCTAGGTACTCTAGGCCTGTAGGCTGAAGATGTAGGCCCCAACACTACAGAGGGACTTTGGGTGACTGTCCAGGCAGCCAAATATCTCTGTTAGATAATATTACATCTTTCTGGGTCTTTGATGGAACTCAAGACTAGATAGGATAGAAAGTAAATCAATTGTAAAACTTTGGATTCACTAAGATAATGCATTTTTTCTCTGAATATGCTAACTACAAGTGGACAGAATATTGTTAAGTGTAATTCTTACTTGATAATTGTTTTTGTTGTATATGTTTTATTATGTTAAAGCTAAAACCTTTCTTTTTATTTAGACAACAAAGGGGAAATATTGTAGAATATCATTTTAAGATGTGTTACATTTGTTTGTTTATGCTCTGGAACATTTATTTAACAATGTAAAGATGTGCTGCTTTTGTTTGTGCTGCGTGTTCAACTCTGTGAAGCTGTGATTCTTTGCCTGTCTAAAACAATTCTAATAAAGATGGTCTAATAAAGAATTGGATGGCCAATAGCAAGGTAGGAGAAAGGGTAGGTGGAGCTAGAGGGAAGGAGGAGCAAGATAGAACAAGGAGGAGGGCACCAGAGGTTAGCCCCCCAGCTAGCCACAGAGTAAGAGGGAAAGTGAGATACACAGAAGTAAGAAAAGGAAAAATTCCAGGGGTGAAAGATAGATGGGATAATTTAGGTTAAGAAAATTTAGGCCAGACATAAATAAGAATAAGCCTCCATGTGTGATTTATTTGGGAGCTGTGTGGTGGGCCCCCCAAAAGAGCAAAGAATACCAAGAGTAAAAAATTGCTAAAACTCTCTGTCGTTATGCTTTTGGATAACTCTTCTTGCTAAGTGAAGTGTGTCAACCAGAGTGTGGTTGTGGTGCTTAAAAGCTCACCCTGTGAAAGGCTTGCTGCTGCGCTGTCTTCCCACTGGCCGGCTAATAAAGACTTTCCATTGGTTTAAGTCCATGTCTGAGCAGTATTCTCTGACGGACACACTAAAATACCACAGTCCTTTTTGTATTTTTGACTCTAAATCTAGACCCACGTGACCAAAACTGCCCAGTTCTGTGGCTTGCTGGGGCTGGAACTTGCCCCCTCATTAAAATGCATCTCCATCAGCTTTCAGTTTTCTACGGTTTGCTTCACTGGTTAAGTCTTCCTTAATTCTTTCTCAGGTTGGAAGCTTGCTGGGTGGGGTTTTGCCTGAGGTCACCCCTACCTTCATTCCATTCGGATTCAGGCTTTTCTTTAAGGTTTTGTCTCCATGAGAGCTGGACTTAGCCCCACTACAGTTCCTGGTGCTCTTTTTTCTCCTCAAACTGCATTTTGAACTTTTCCACCCTGATCTTGCTCTTTTTCATTATAGACCTGCGTAAGAGTGATCACTGATAACCACAGGACACAGTTAATACTAGGTTGTCTTGAAATCTCCTCTGCTAACGAAATTGAACTCCAAAACTCTTCTGTCTAGCCTCAGACAGATTGTTTTGGACGTGGGCAGAAAGCAGCCACATTGCTTGCCAAACTATCACAACAATGGCCTCTAGGCCACTTAGTAGTGTTTTTCTGATCTGAAAACCCTTAAGTTCGGAGTTCCCACAGTTCAAATTATCCTCAGCACCAATGTCTTCCATGCTCCTACTTGTATGGCCCATTAAGCCCTGTTAAAGTGTTTAACTAAGCCCAACAACCAATGTTTACATTCTGCTAACAAAAAGCACGGTAAGGTCTATCACCTTGTTCCCTGGTACCAATTTCTGTCTAATCAACTGTTCTGTTGTTGTAAAGAGAATCAGGACCACAGCAACTCTTTTTTTTTTTTTTAAAGATTAATTTATTTAATATGTATACAACATTCTGCCTCTATGTATGCCCGCATGCCAGAAGAGGGCGCCAGATTTCATTACAGATGGTTGTGAGCCACCATGTGGTTGCTGGGAATCGAACTCAGGACCTCTGGAAGAGCAGTCAGTGCTCTTAACCACTGAGCCATCTCTCCAGCCCCCCACAGCAACTCTTTAAAGGAAAGTATTTATTTGGTACTTGCCTAAAGTTTCAGAGATTAGTCCATCATCAGCATGATAGGAAGCATGGTGAATGCAGACAGACATTGTCCTGGAGAAGCACCTGAGAGGCCTGCATCCAGATCCATGAGCAGCAGTAGGGGACAGTCACCTCCAGAGACATTCTTCCTCCAAACAGGCATCACCTAATAATCCTTTCTAATAGTTCTGCTCTCATTGACCAAGATTTAAATCTATGAGCCATTGTAGGCCGCTCTCATTCAAACCACCTCACACCTGAACTTCACTCCTGTGCCTAATCACCAGCAACATGGCTGGCTCCCACCATCAGTTAAGGTATGTTTCAGGCTATATGCTGATTGATAAAGCATCCTCATGACATTTCTGTCCCCTCCTTGTTTTCATGGCCACCTTCCTCTTTCACACAGCCTCTGCACATAAGAAGTTTTGTCTACCCTGTCCTCTGTCCTTGAGAGATTTGTGATTTAGGCTTTGAGCATCTTCCTGCTGCAGTGACCTTTCTTAACATTCCTCACCTACCTCATTTTTGAGATAGGGTCTTCTGTAGGTGAAGCTGATATCAGACTTGCTAAGTCGTCTAGGCGGTCCTTGAACTCCTGATCTACCTGCCTCCAGCTCCTAAGTGCTAGGATTACAGGGATATAGGTCACCACACCTGGAAACTCTTGCACAATGTTCAGGTTTGCATTTCTCTGCCAGTAGGATTTTGTACCTTTAGTTCAATATCAACTATCAAGACCAGACAATGATATGTTTGTCCAATATAACATTATGGGATTATCCAATAGTGTGAGAAGAAGCCAAAGCACTGGAGTCTGTGGCACCAAGATTGTCTGACAGATCTAGAATAAAGAGAGAGCTAGGGCCAGAGCAATTCTATCTATATTCTCAGCCAGTAAGGAGGCTTGAGACCAAGACTTTGTGTCAGTCACTGTAACATAGCAAGACCCTGTCTCCAAAAGGGAGGAGGAGGAGGAGGAAGTGTAGGAATAGGGAAGGAAGTAGAAAGTGGAAAAGGAGGAGGAGGAGGAGGAGGAGGAGGAGGAGGAAGAGGAGGAGGAAGGGGTTAGGTCTCTAACTTGTAGGATCTGAGAAAGTGACTTACCTCCAAATATACACCAGCATAAGCACACACACTTCCAAGTTCTATTTCTGGGAAAGTTCAGTTATGAAAGCAGGATGCAGAAAAGGTTCCGGATGTTATTTTGGAGAAGCCTCTTTTTTCCTCTTTTACACATATGATGGGACCGAAGGTTACAGATTTTTGGCCACTTGGTCTGTTATGGCATTTTCTACCTAACATGTCACCCAGTGGTAGTGTCTAGGAACAGAGAAAGCTGATGAATTTGTTATAAGATCTAGGATTAAAAGAAGCAGGTAGTTCCCAGAAGAAACTCTAAGATCAACACTTTGTTCATATGCTTTAGCCAACATACGAGGCGACTGTAGCCAGGAACAACCAAGGATGAAAACCATGAGCCTTAAAATGGTCACCTCTCTTCACCTTTACATAATTCCCTGAGGTGCTCAAGTGATTTGCTGGTAGTTTTGTCTTGTTGACAGGGTCTCACTATGTAGACCTGGCTGGTATCAAATACACAGAGATCCTCTGCCTCAGCCTGCCAAGTGCTGAGATTAAAGGTGTGAGCCACTACAACAGGCTTTCAGGTTATTTGTGTTACATATTTTTCCTTAACCAACCAACCTCTCCGCAGACGCAATAATTCCAATCAGACCAAATTAGACTGAATTAGAAGACACTCAAGTTTAATGGCTGCCAGCACTCCCAAGTGCCCCCCCCCGGGAAAACACAGAGAGGGGAACAGAGAACCAAAATACCATGAAAAACCAGAGGACCACACGTTCATTCGCTGGAGGGCAGTTTAAATAGCCTCAGGGAGTACTCTTGACCCTCCCTGGGAAGGGGTCACTGTTTGGTAGGCTTTCTTGCAGCTGAAGTTTGGACTGAGGCAACTCCCAGGAGAGTTCCAAGCTTATTTGAATAAGGATGTTAGGGGCTGAGGTGATGTTTTTAACTAAACATTTTTTTTAGACTCCTTGTATATATGAATGCCAGGGGGTCGGGGTAAAGCTCCTGGTCAAACAATTTGTAAAACTGATGTATAGGGCAAAGGTTAACTAACTTCTGCTTTCTGCAGTACCCATATATTGCACACACAGTCTCCCCACCATCAACCCAGTGGGGAGCAACAGAAAGGAAGGTCCTGACTCATTGTGACACAGACAAAAGAAAAGATGCAGGATGGGAATGAAATTTGGTTGGTAGAGCAATTGCTGAGCGCACCAGGTCCTGGGTTCTAGCTTAGTGAGAAGAGAATCAGGATTTCAGGTCATCCTCAGCTACATGGCCAGCAAGAGGCCAATCTGGGCTAATGGGACCTTGTCTTAAACAAAAGCAAAAAATGAAAAACTCAAAACAAAAAAGTGATAGAGAATAGAAATGGTATATTTAAGTAGTTTATCTAATTTAGGTAGTTCATAAACCATCTGGCTTTCAAACTAACCTGAAACTGAAAGTGCATTGTCCACAGGATAAAAAGGCCACATCAGCCCTTCTGCAACACTTGCTTTTAGAAGAGGCCAGAGACCCAGCCACCAAAGATCTGCTCAGGTACCTGACAAATCTGAACTCTGTCCTCTGAAGGGAAGGCCTCTAAAGTCGAGGGGACACAGAGAAAAATCTGAGGGCTACAGTGGGTGTAGAATTGCGGGTAGGGCGGCGGTGTCTACGACTCAAGGGTTAAAGCCAGAAAGAAGGTCAGTTCTGGGCAAGAAACAGCCAGTGTAGGGAGTTGGGTCAGATCAAGATAAAGGAAAGGCAGACAAGAGGCTATCAATCTTTCTAGAGACTTAAAAATATAATTCAGGTCCACACAGTTTATCTGCCAGGAAACAACCAGCGTCTGTGTACACAGTCTCTGATGGAAATACACTTGTTTCTTTTTGCATTTCCTGGGTTTTCAGGAAAGAACAGGGATATGCTCAAACAATCATATTTTTCTCCAAACATTCGAAGCTTCTTTGCTTTATTTATTCATTTTTAATTTAAGAATTTTAAAAGGTACGTTGTTGCTGTATGGCCCAGTCTAACTCAGATCTCAAGACTCTCCTGCACCAGATCTCCTGTGTGTTGGAAACATAGGCTTATTCTTTTATTTTAATGTAGGATCTTGGAGATCGAGTGCAGATATAAAGGAGGATGGAAGGAGAGTGGGAATGAGTGAGGAGAGAGGAGATAGGTCCAAGGTGTTAGCTCCATGATTTCCAGAGGGATTTTAATCGGCAGGCACAAATTCCAGGAGTTCATTCTGGGGCTGAGGTGACTCAAGCTGCAGCTTCAGTGTGTGTGGGCCGAGGGGCTGAGGGGCCAGTGAAGAAGGCTGTCTATACTTAGCTGTCCATAGGGAAGTAGACACCAGTCTTGTGAAAGGCAAATCTCTGGATCAACCACATGAGGAACTAGGGAGGGGAGGAAAGATCTGGAAGTTTACTGCAGACTGGCTGAGCCATGCTTCCTGAATGAGAAGCCCCGAGACTGACTGACCAACGCTGCAGGATCTCTTTCTGCTGGCACCTCCATCTGGGTTTTCTCAAACATTCTGCCTTCAAAACAGAGTTTTGAAGTTTAAGTTTTAAGACAACAAGGGGGGGGGTGTTGTTTCTAGCTGAGGCCAGAGAAAGAGCTCGAATGTGGAAATGTGTGCTGTGTAAAGAGGCTTCGCTGTCCAGGTGTGAATACTCAGCGGAAAGATGCTTTCCTGGCATGTACAATATCCTGGGTTCAGTCCTCAGCACTGATCAATTGGAATCCATGCATGGCGCTACCTCCCCAAAAGCAAACCATGTACTGGAGAAATTTCTCAGTGGTTAGAGCAAGTACTTCCTCTTGCAGAGGGATCAGAGTTCAGTTCCATCACCCATGTCAGGCAGCTCACAAGTGCCTGTAACTCCCACTCCAGAGGGCCTGACACCCTTGGCCTCAGAAGGCACCTGCACTGAGGTGTACATACACCCCAACCCAGGACATGCATTCATTCTTAATATTAAAGAAGAAAAATAAATACTTTCTTTTAAGAAAATTGTATCAGAATTAACAAATTAGAAATACTAAATGCATTGCTTTGAAACCGGGGTCCACAAGTCTCTGTTGGTGACAAGTTTCCAGAGAACTTCTCATACAATCAAACTTTAGGAACCTTTTTGAATAAGTAGCCAAATCCTAAGTGGTTCCAGGACGTACTCAAGAACAAAGGAAAGTGCCTGCGTTTCTATTTCTGGCCAGAGCTTAATTTTTCCTTTGTTTGAGAGTCTCATTACATCCTAAACTGGCCTGGAACTCGGGATGCCCCTGCCTCCACCTCCCAAGGGCTAGGATTATAGGTGTGTGCTGCCATAACTGGATGTCTAAAAGGATTTTAAGAATTTAGAGAGGATATCTTATGTAGCTAACTATGGCTATTTTACAACAATTAGTTATGGTTTAAAGTTGAGGACAAACGGAAGGTGGAACCCTCCACTGCAGGGTTGAACTCCTAGGTCAGTTGTTTCTGCAGTATCCCCTAGAGGCTCAGGGCAAGAGGAGCCAAGCTGTGGAGGAGGAACCTTTCCAAAAGTAACTAGTTAGCCACAACATGCAGTTCCTCTGCCAATCTCAAGGTGTGGAGAGAGCCTTTATGACAAAATGCTTTTTATAACACAACAGGAGGCTTTGTTTTTGTGGGGGGGGGGCAAGTTTTCATAATTTTCCAAAAGCCATGGGCAGGAATGAAGGGATGGGTTCACATCATTGAGGGGTGACCTTCCTTATCATTCCTTGACTTGTCTTTCAGTGTATATGTTAAAGCTCTACCCCGCAAAAAGAATTGAAAACAATACATTTTCATAAGACACAACAATTAATAACTCTGACTGTGTTAGTCTGCTTTCTTCATTTCATTTTTCTTTCATTTGTGTCTGTGAATATGTGAGCACCTCTGTGGGCAGAATCACATAATCTCTCCCATAATGGTAGAGAAGCCATTGCCACATGTGAAGGGAATACATGGCTAGAGGAAGTCAGAGAAATTCTGGGCACAGACTTGTTCTTCCCAGAACTGAGCAGGATCCCACTTTTTTTTTTAATTGATTTTTTTATTGAGCTCTATGTTTTTCTCTGCTCCCCTGCCTGCCTCTCCCCTCCCCTTCAATCCTCTCCCATGGTCCCCATACTCCCAATTTACTCAGGAAATCTTGTCTTTTTCTACTTTCCATGTAGATTAGATCTATGTAAATCTCTCTTAAGGTCCTCATTGTTGTCTAGGTTTTCTGGGCTTGTAATTTGTAGGCTGGTTTTCTTTGCATTATGTTTAAAAACCACTTATGAGTGAGTACATGTGTTAATTGTCTTTCTGGGTCTGGGTTACCTCACTCAAAATAATGTTTTCTAGTTCCATCCATTTACCTGCAAATTTCAAGCTGTCGTTATTTTTTTTTCTGCTGTGTAGTACTCCATTGTGTAAATGTACCACATTTTCCTTATCCATTCTTTAGCGGAAGGGCATTTAGGTTTTTTCCAGGTTCTGGCTGTGACAAACAATGCTGCTATGAACATAGTTGAGCACATGTCCTTGTGGCACGATTGAGCATTCTTTGAATATATACCCAAAAGTGGTATTACTGGGTCTTGAGGAAGGTTGTTTCCTAATTTTCTGAGAAATCATCACACTGATATCCAAAGGGGCTGTACCAGCTTGCATTCCCACCAGCAGCAATGCAGAAATGTTCCCTTTCCCCCACAACCTATCCAGCATAAGTTGTTGTCAGTGTTTTTGATCTTGGCCATTCTTACAGATGTAAGATGGAATCTCAGAGTTGTTTTGATTTGCATTTCTCTGATGACTAAGGATATCGAGCATTTCTTTAAGTGTCTTTCAGCCATTTTAGATTCCTCTGTTGAGAGTTCTATGTTTAGTTCTGTACTCCATTTTTTTTGGATTATTTGTTCTTTTGATGACCAATTTCTTTAATTCTTTGTATACTTTGGAGATCAGACCTCTGTCTGATGTGGAGTTGGTGAAGATCTTTCCCCATTCTGTAGGCTGTCGTTTTGTCTTGTTGACCGTGTCCTTTGCTTTACAAAAGCTTTTCAGTTTCAGGGAGTCCCATTTATCAATTGTTTCTCTCAGTGTCTGTGCTGCTGGGGTTCTATTTAGGAAGTGGTTCCCTGTGCCAATGCATTCAAGTGTATTTCCCACTTTCTCTTCTATAAGGTTCAGTGTGGCTGGCTTTATGTTGAGGTCTGTGATCCATTTGAACTTGAGTTCTGTGCATGGTGATAGATATGAGGATCCTACTTTCATTGTTTTGTATTTGTTTGCAGATGTTCTTGAAGTTGAAAATGAAATCTCTTTCTGGACTCAAAAATTCACATCGTCTGTTCCTCCTGACTTGGTTGTTAGCCCAGCAGGTGATGTTCTCAACCCACATTCTGTTGACCTTGCTTTCCCCTGCCCCCATCTGAGTGATCTGTGGCTAGAGGATGTCAGAGAGCATGAATGTTGAGAAAGTAACTTAAGGATAGTATCAGTAAGATTGTTGTATATGGTGAATATGAGCAATATATAATGCTATACATAAAATGAAAATGTCATTGCAAGGCCTGTTATTTTGTGTACTGACTAAAAATTTAATCAAATAAAGAAAAAATTATAGTATCCATAAACACAAAAGAATCATAGATCTCAACTTTGCCTTTCTGTAGCCCTCACAACATAATGAGATTGTGCCCAGGCATGTGCCATATATGAGGTTGGTATATGTGACATCTTGAAAGACCCCAGACCCCAAGGGCCCTGGGTGCCTTATCAATGAATTGACCACCGCCTAGACGCAAACACGAAAACAATCACTGGATGCAAAGGCAAGAGGTTTTATTACACGGAGTTCATGGATGCTACTGCATTCGGAAGCAGAGCATGTCATCTAGAGTCCAGAACTGGTATTTATAACCCTAAAACAGCAAAAAGCTGATGCACAGTTACAGGGTTCGAGGGTGGACCTGACTCAGACTCAAACACGTCAGCTCTGTCCTTGTTTAGGGACATCTGGCGTTTTCTGTTAGGCCTGGCCTTCAGATATCTCCTGTTCTCGTAGAACAGAGTGACTTGGCCTCCAGATATCAGACCATAGATACCTTGTGGCTTGGCTGGTGTTCTTATCTAGGGCTTGAGAGGAGGGAGTGTGGGGGTGTCTTTCAGCCTGGGGGTATTGCTAGTCTCAAGCCTTGGTAAATTATGGCATTACTGCTGCTAAAGCTGTCAAACTGGTGCGGGAGTCTTTCAATCTCATGATGTAGGCTCCAGAGGGAGCCTCTGGACATGCTGATAACTTAGCAAACTTAGCTAGTAACAAAGAACCCTAACTCTTCCGTTCAGGTGACAGACCTGACTGAGCCTCCCAACCTGGACATGGCCCCTGATGCTTTTGATGATCAGTATGAGGGCTGTGTCGAAGAAATGGAGAAAATAGCACCCGAGCTGTTAAAGAAAGACTTCAACATGAGTAGACGGTTAAAACTGGAGTGGGAAAAGGCACAGCAAAAATGGGAGAAGATAAAAAACAGAATGAGCTATCCCAAAGGTTTCCATGATTTCCATGGAACGGCTTTAGTGACCTACACTGGGAACATCCACAAAGATTTTAATGACGCTGTTAGAAAATTCAAGAAAAATCCCAGTAACTTCCATTACCAGGCCTTCCATTACTACTTAACAAGAGCCCTTCAGCTTCTGAGTAACCAGAATTGTTACTCCGTTTATCGAGGCACCAAGGACAGGTTTCATTACAGTGGGAATGGCTCTGTGCGATTTGGGCAGTTCGCTTCCTCGTCTTTGAAAACAAAAGTGGCTCTTGGTGGCTTTGGTGGTGCTAATGGCACACTGTACACCATCAACACCTGCTTGGGGGTGTATATAAAAGCGTTTTCTTACTTTCCTGATGAAGAGGAGGTGTTGATTCCAACTTATGAAGTATATCACAAAGTCAATGTAACACGAAATGGAAAGGGGTATGACAAGATTTTCCTGGGCTCCCCGCGAAGAGAGAAGAGCAACTTCAACTGCTTCTATAGCGGTTCTACTGAAACAGACAACAGTCATTTAGACAGCTCAGGTGAGTCTGTGTCTGTGTTAGAGGTGGAACGGGTGGGGGCCATCATGAAGACACCTGGCAGACCATATGCACGGTGAGAGTGCCTACAATGATGAAGGGTAGCATTGGTAAAGCCAAGGAGCACATACCTCAGTGACAGTGTATCAGAACATGTTGAAGACAGGGACTTCAGCCCTGTGAGGAGTGAGCAGTGCTATCAGGGGGTATTCATCCATCCTTTCAAGACAAAGCTCCCCTGTGGTTGGGCATCTCTGTGGATGTATACCCATCTTTCCTTGCGGCCTGGGATCTCTCTTCATCCCTTGACCACAGCTCAATCTCTGCAAGCAAAGACACCATCAATTTTAGTTTGGTGATTACCTTTCAAGACACAGTTCAAGTATCACTATCATAGTAATCCTTCCTTAAAACTTCCAGAGAAAATTGCTGTACCATGCTTTCTGTCATAGGTTTGGGATCAGACTCCATCATAATCTGTTTCAAACATTGTTAGCCTGTGACTCTTTGAAAGTTACCAGATATCTGTGCCTCAGTTTCCCCATTTAAGTGATAAAGACCCATTGACAAATATTCTAGGAGTATTAATCTGAGAATTAAAGAAAAGCATTCGGGATATATTAATCAGCATGTAGATATAGTCCCAGAAATGCTTTTTATTTTTAAACATGAAGAACCATGAACACATCTCAGACATCTGAGCCAAACTCATCCTGGAGACCTTGTCTCCCCTGCCCACCACTCAGCTGCTGCAGTGGCTGGCATACGCATATCCAGACTCCACTAAATGTTGTCCTAGGAAGTTAAGTTTGGCTGAGAGGCCAGGGAGCAACCTGAAATGAGTTGCAGTTAGCCTGCTACGTGCCGGGCAATCACAGCTCTAACTAGCCAGGACACTCGGAAGGCTGAAAACATGGAAGTCTACGGAGCTAGAAGTGGAGCCACAGGAAGTGATCACAGGGATGTCGTGCATTTGCACAAAGAAATTCTGAATTTGGATCAAGGCCTAGGAAAGCATGACCGCTACCCAGGTACACATGTCAGCTAGAAAGATTCTGTCCATTTGGGAGAAATGGTTGCTGTCCAGTCCAGGCGTGCTGGGAGCCACAGCTGAGTTCTAGTTCACACCCGCTGGCATAAAAGGAATACATACTGCTGTAACACTAGCCTCTCAGATAGTTCGGACTCAGAAACCTCTTCTTGCCGGGCGGTGGTGGCGCACGCCTTTAATCCCAGCACTTGGGAGGCAGAGGCAGGTGGATCTCTGTGAATTCGAGACCAGCCTGGTCTACAAGAGCTAGTTCCAGGACAGGCTCCAAAGCCACAGAGAAACCCTGTCTTGAAAAACCAAAGAAGAAAAGAAACCTCTTCTTGGCTGAAGAAGGAAAAGCATTCTGAATAGGAAAGATTTCTTTTCTCCCCAGTCAGTGTCTTAGAGCACAGGACCCTGGAAGAGATGGGATCCATCTGTTTGCTCACTTCCTGGTACTTGAGTATTTTAGGAATCCCCAGGAAACCAGAAGAGCCTAGCCAGACATAATGGCCCCCTAGAGCCTACTCTCCTGGGTTTCGAGCTGGATGTAAAGTCCTGACTGTTTAGGGGAGATACCGGTGTTTTGAGATATCCCACATGGAAACCTTTCTTTCTCCTCCCATCTACAGGAGCCAGAGACAGCTGTGCATGCCTGCTGCTTGTGGGGCTACCTGGACTCCTGGTCCAGCTGCTTCCTCTTGTTGAGCTGTAGCCATTTCCTGCCTGCAGTGAGACAAGAACTTGGCTGGTTCTCTAAAACCTATGGTAGAAGGAAGGGTGGGATCATTTTGGGGAGATCTACTTTCGCACTCAATGGTTTCCATAGACACCCTAGGAACCTACTGGGTCTGTTGGTGAAACTTTACTCTCTAATTTCAGATTTACTGCCCTTTTATCATTACTGTGACAAAAAGCAATGTTTGTCTGTATGGTCAGCAGCAACAGTTTTAAAGTATGTAATATATGACGAATGTTACAACCCAGGAAAATAAACGGTTTATAACCACACCTTGCTTTCTGTGACTAGGTATTTGTCTCAGTTGTATTATTTGTTTAAGAATCTCTCCTAAGGCAGGAGGTCTGATACCCACGTGGATGCAGCTGAGAAAGTTCATGTTGTGCGTTTCTCAGAGACGCTCCTGTGACGGGGGCCATGCTGTCACCCCTGGAATGGCACATAAGTGTTTTGTAAATGGAGTTCCTTAGATGGTAAGGCCCTTTGGAGAGTCCCATCCCTTTGGGAAGGACCTAGAAAATAATACTGCAAACCCCTGCGCTGATCCTAGGGAGCTCATGAGCTTCAGGCCTCTTGAACTTTCGCTGTTTATTCTAACAGTGACTCTTAATTTTACTTTGTTAGTTGTGTTTGTGCCTGAGTTTACTGGGAACAAAAACCTCTGCAGAAAAATTAAATTTCTCTGATCAGTTACAGAAACCAGTTTCTCCGGTTGCCCCTGGCTGCCTTTGCAGCCATCCTGGGTGAGCAGAAGGAACTCGCTAAGGTTAATACGATCATTGCTTATTCAGTTCCAAAAAGAGATAAATATCCTCTATGGAACTTAAGAACTTGGAAATGGTTTTAAAATATGACATTTAAAACTTATAGGCACATATAAGGAAAAGATAAAGGACATAAAAGGGCAGACATCTCTCTGGCGCCAGGACATGAACACTTAGATATTTTTCCAATATTAAAATATCAGTAAAGGAATCTAAAACTCCCAGTTCCCTTAAAAGAAAAGAACATGCAGAAATTTTTGGAAGAATAGACATTTAGTCCCAGCTGTTAGAGTTAGGTATTAATCATTACTATTTTGAGAACTTATAAAGATTAGAATTATAACTGTAGTCCACATAAAAGTGACATACAAAGTATTTAGACACTGGTATACACCTGAAAATGATATCCTGGGCGTGACAATACACTAAGATGATTATAAAATATAAAAGTATCATGTTAAGGCCTGGAGGGATGGCTCAGCCGTTAAAGGCTAGGCTCACAACCAAAAATATAAGAGTTCGGTTCCCAGCACCCACAGCTGTCCCTCCAGGTACAAAAAAAAAAAAAAAAAAAGAAAGAAAGAAAGAAAGAAAGGTATCACATTAAGAACTAATCTTGGGTTTAGGGCAGAGTCTGAATAAGATGTGCCTGGCTAGACATAGACATCTGCACATCTGCGCATCCTATGAGGTAAAGGTCAGTGATATTAAGGGAGTGGGAAAGAAAAAGAGAAACTAAAATGAATATATGCTGATAATTCTTGGAAAATGATTAAAGAGAAAAGATTTAAAACTGCTCATTACTGAATGCATCAGAGCTTGTATAAATAAATATGACCTGAACCAGTGGTCAGATGCCTTCATTCTTTGCCAATTTCACACATCTGTCCTGCAGCACAGAACCCTGCTGGAGCTGGATTTCAGCACTCCTGCAGGACTAATTGAGTGGGTCATAAATGTAAGGGCTCACCTAGATAAAGTCACTCCCTACTCTATGCCATCAGAAACACAGCCACTACTGAGCCGTGTCAGCCAACTTCAATAGCTCTGATCATCTCAAAGGACATGGATAAGCACATTCATTTTTTTTTTTGAAACTGGATTTCTCTGTGTAATATCCCTGGCTGTTCTTTCTTTAAAAATATTCTTTATGGTTTATTTAACTTTATTTTATGTGTATTTGTGTGGAGGTGTCAGATCCCCTGCAATTGGATCTTCAGACGGTTGTGAGCTGCCATGTGGGTGCTGGGAATTGAACCCAGGTACTCTGGAAGAGCAGTCAGAGCCATCTCTCCAGCCCGCCCCCAAGCTGTTCTTGAATGTTCTCTGTAGACCAGGCTGTCCTTGAACTCACAGAGGTCCACCTGCCACTGCCTCCCAACGCCTGGGATTAAAGGCGTGTGCCACCACAACCCAGCTAAGCAATTGTGCTTTTGAAAGTTATTATTGTTGTATGTTCATGTTGCGTGTGCTCTTGCCACGACATTTACACACACTCTGTGGCATCCATCTTCTCCTTCCACCCTTGTGTAGGTTCCAAGGACCAAATTTAGGTTGTCGGTTTTGCACATCAAGCATTTTAACTGCTTGACCGTCTCAGCGAACCAGACAGGCCTGTTTTGAGACATATATGTATCAGGAAGTCTGTGTCCTGTATTCAGCAAGAGTGGGGTTTGCCCAAGTGCACAGCACTTTCCTTGCTTCCCCTTCCCCATTCTCCATGCCTGAAGACAATCCTGTCTTTGTCTGCCAGTAAGCAAGAGCAATGTTTTAATGGTGCAAAAGTAAACAAATCATCAATAGAGAACAGCAGTGGTGGTGTACACCTTTATTCCAGCTCTCAGAAGGCAGAGACAGGAGGATCTCATGAGTTTGTGGCCAGTCAGAGATACATAATGAAACCTGTCTTAAAAAAAAAAAGAAAGGAAAGGAAAGGAAAGGAAAAAGAAAGAGGGAAAAGAAAAAAGAAATTGTGGAAGTGGCCCACCAGTGACTGGTTCAGCTTGAGACCCATACCATATGTGGTAGCTCACTTCTGACACTGCCTGGAGAGCCAGGATCTGGAGGCTGGGCCGACCAGAGATCTAGGATAGAACCAACTCAACTGGCAAAAAGAAAAAAAAGAGAGAGGAAGAAATGATTCCTAATGGTATTCTGCTGTACTCATAGACTCTGCCTAGTCCAGTTGTCTTCTGAGAGGCTTCCTACAGCAACTGATGGAAACAGATGCAGAGACCCAGCCAAACTCTGGTCAGAGCTTGGGGAATCCTGCAGAAGATGGGGAGAAGGGATTATAGGAGCCAGATGGATCAGAGGAGTCAAGGACACCATAAGAAAATCCACAGAATCAATTAGCTTAGGTTCATAGGAGCTCACGGAGACTGAACCGACAACCAGGGGGCCTGTGGGACTGACCCAGGCAGTCTGCATATGTTACAGTTGTATAGTGTGGTCCTCTTGTGGGATTCCCACAGTGCAAGCAGGGGCTGTCTCTGACTCTGTTGCCTCCTTTTGGGACCTTTTTCTTCCTAGTGAGTTGTTCTGTCCAGCCTTAATACAAGGGGAGGTGCCTAGTCTTACTGCAACTTGGTAAACTATGGCTGGTTGATAGCCGTAGGAGAGAACTGGAGGAGGCGTGGAGGGAGGAGGAGAGAGCTGGAAGGAGAGCAGGGAGGGAAACTTCGATAGGGTTGTAAAAACAAACCAAAAACATTGGAGATATAGTCAAGAAAATAAAACGTTCAGGCAAACAGGAAGTATATGGCAGAGGTGGAAAAAGAGAGGCAGTAAGTGGCACAGGACAGTGACTCTGACTGTTAGAGTCACACACCTACCTACTAAGCATAATTCACAAGAAGCCATTGTTTGGAACATGCTCTGGGCTAGCCCCCAGCTGACCAGCTCTCTCCCGCCTCTGAAACTGACTCCCTCTGCTCAGCAGATAGAAGACTCATTCTCTCGTGTGGATGAGATGGTGCCTGAACTCTGGAGGGGCTAGTAAAAGGCCAATTTGGTCTCTAAACTACATTTGCTATCTCTTTGTTGTTCAGGATACCATGCATCCGAATGCTAGGCACTGCAACTGACTCGTTGGGTTAGACCCTAAAGCCCCATCAGGAAGAGGTCGCCCCAAGAAACACCCTCAACGCGGTTGATGCAAAAGCAAGAGAAATTTTTATTCTGCCGTGGCAGAGGTCCCTCAGCCTTGAGAGGAGAAGGACCCCCGCTTTGTCTATTACAGGTTCTTTTAAAGGAAAAAAAAAACCATAGAATCAAGGAGGGGCATAGTACAGAATCAAAAGGGAGAGTCCAGAAATCATTTGTCAACTATTTTGACTAGTTCATTTAATGGTCAGCTAACTCTAATTGACCAATGCTATGGTGATTGTTGGGTTGGGTGAACAAGGAGGAACACCTGCATGTTATCTGCAGGTCGTCTCACCCCAGTTCCAGAGTCTGGGTCTATTGAAGAAAGACTCCAAAGGGGATGGAAAGTACTCAAAGCTCCAGTGCACGCGTGATTGGTTGCCAGGGTCCTGGTTCTCAGGAAGGGGGGTGCAATGATGCTGAGGTGCCCCAATGTCTTTCATCTGGGTCCTAATGCTCAGAAGTTATATTATCACCTTTGTGTACAGTTCAGTGGTCAGAGCAAGTGCCCAGCTGTCTCCAACTTCAAAAAACACCTCCAAGATGCCCAGAAGGACAAGAAAAAGAGGATATTTATGACAAACCTGATTAATTGAGAAACATTTCTTAAGACCCAAAAAAAAAACAAAAACAAAAACAAAGATAAACAGAAATGCATGATTATAATAACATATTAATTAGTTTTCTCTTTGCTGTGATCAAAGCATCAAAGGAACAATTTATGGGAAGGAGGACTGACTTTGGCTCACAGCTCAGGCCATGAGTCCATCAAGAGCCGGGCCTAGTAGTGCACACCTTTAATCCCAGCACTCTGGAGACAGAGGCAGATAGATCTCTGACTTCAAGGCCAGCCTGGTCTACATCAAGAGATGCAAGACGGCAAAGCTACACAAACGAACCCTGCCTAGAAAACAAACCAAAGATTCCATGAAGTGGGCTCAGCCTGTGGCAGTGGACACCTCTAGCAAGCATTTCATCATGCACAGACTGGGACCAGGGAGCTGGGCCTGAAGCAAGGCCGAGCTATAACGTGGTGAATCATCTACGCCTTGTGTTTCAAAAGTCCTCTACATCCTCCCCAAACAGGGCTGCCAGCTGGAGACTAAGTGTTCAAATACATGATCCTTTCGGGAGGGGGTTGGGGGAGGGAGTTTTACATTCCAATTATAGCAAATGTGAATAGCTAAAGAGAGCTGGACACTTACTATATACTAGGCACTCACTGTGACAAGCACCTTATACATTTACGGATTTCATTCTCAAGGTAGGGCCACCAATATAGCTGAACAGGTGGAGCGTCTGCCACTGCCTGATGATGCAAGTTAGACACGAAGGAACCGAGAGCAGCCTCCTGCAGGTTGTCCTCTGACCTCCACACACGTGCCACAGTGCATGTACCCACTCATGCACACCCACAAACAAAGAAGTGAATAAAAATTTAATGGCATTTTTTAAAATAAAATCTACATAAGGCAAGTTTTATTGAAGTAGGATAAAATGACAGGGGAACTGGAGGAGGGGGTACAGGAATAGAACCCATCACTCCTTTGGATCTGGCTTAGGTCTCACATTGAGAGTCAAGAAGTTCAACACAAATGACCAATCTGTTTACAAAGAACTATGTCCTTTTCGCTAAGAAAATCTCAAATTCTATGTTATGAACCAAGTTTATAATCAGCATGCTTCTCAGCTTTGCTATAGCCTACTATAGGAAGAATTCCTTTGAGTTTATTGAATATATGTTTATATCTTACTCCTTTCTTATTATAAATGTGTACAACATACCTTATAAACGAACTTACAATCATGTTTATGGAATAAAAAAATAGATTAAAATTTGTAGGCACTGGGGGTGGCTCAGCTGGCAAAGTGCCTGTCCCACAAGTGTGAGAACCTGTTTGGATTCCCAGCATCTTGTAAAAAAGCCAGGCATGGCAGCTTGTGCCTGTAATTCCAGAGCTGAGCCACTAGAAAGAGAAGCCCCGATGCTTGCTAGTATCGGGGATCAACTGTAGGTTCAGTGAGAGACTCTGTCTCACAAGAATGTGGCGAGTGATTGGTGCCTCACAAGCTCCAGTGGCAGCTTTATGGGACAAACCAGTGACAAGAACTTCTCCAACACGGTAAGAATCCAGGACTCTCAAAGGCCACCAGTGGTGTCCAACCCTTTCCTCAGGAAGAGACTGAAGATGTCATACACAGCAGCTCTGTCATACTGTGGTGGACAGGCTTGCCATAGTTGCATCCTTAGGAACTCTATGTTTGGGAACACCATGGCATACTTGAATCATGCTTGGCCTTGTAGCTCAGCCTATCGGGGGCCTTGAGTACCAGCCTCAGCAACCCATCAGGGCTTAGAATTGGATGTCTATGGCAGGAGAGGATCTGAGGGTAAAAAATTAACTCAAGTACATTACCTCTGCATCTTTTTTTTTTTTTTGTACAAGGGGAAAAATGAAGTGAAGGGGAATAGAGGAGAGGAAGAATAAGATGAGGAAGGGGGAAATTAAGGAGAAGAAAGAAGGGGAGTAAGGGGAAGGAACAGAAGTAGTAAGGAGGAGGAGGAGTAAGGGTAGGGTAAGATCTGATCTCCACGAGGTTTCTAGTTTTCACAGACATAGTCAGAAAATTCCATAGGCAAGGACAATGATAATATGCATATCAAAATCACAAAAAAGGGGCAGGTAGAATCTGACAAAGCAGTACAAAACAGGTGACCCGACCCAGGAAGGAGCCAGCATTCAAGGGGAAGCACTTGACATCCCAAACCATTAGATAAAGTTACTAAACACCCTTGAATCCTGGATTCACCCATTCTCCTCATCCAATCTCTTTGGTGATAGCCAGCTTTGGGGACACCAGATTTGTTTGTTAGCAGAGGTGGGGCGTGCTGCCTTCCTGCTCAGTGCCTGTCTTCTATAGAAATCTCTATGTGGTCTATTAGCAGGTAATTTTGTGGGATTGATTCTATGTAAATTTGACTGACAGAACAAAGAGTGAATGTATCCCTCCAAGGCCGCCTGGTGTGGGGGAATGGAGCAAGGTCACTCCACTGCCCTGCAGAGGTTACACTGCTGAGGTGTTCTGGGAATGAATCCCATTTTGAAGGGAAAAATCATGGCTTCACAAGGTATTTACAGATATGACAGCGACTTTTTCAAAAGACAAGTGTTCCCGCAGCTCTGCAAAACATGTTATTTCATGTCCACATGGACATGTACACTTCCCATGGATCTGCCTATTGGTCTGTCAGCTGTGCATTCACTGTAGAGTCTTGTGGGCTCCAACATTAGCCTACACATGTTATCCCACTGGGGGATGGGGGAACGCTGCACAGCCCAGAGAATAGGTATTACTGCCAGCAGAGGACCCGCATAAGAAAATACTATCACACTCGACTACGTATTCCAAAGCTCCTGGTTTTTGTATGCACCTGCCTTGGCTCACCTTGTGGCCATGGCCAAAAAGAGAGGAAAATCAGCCACATTTTCTTTCATGATGTTACTGTGTCCTGTTTAAGAAAAATTTCTTTACTCCAATGTAATGGTTTATTTAATGTTATCCCTTAAGAAGACTTTATTGTGCCATTCTAGCACCCAGAGCTTGTGATGGCATCATCTCTACTCCAGCCCCCCAACACCAAAGCCTGTGGCACATGTGGCCTCTCTTGGGCTAACTCCAATTGGGATCTATAGCTTTTCTTGGCAGTATCCCATGGTTTGGGCATCTCTAGTATCCTAGGAGCTCTACTGCATCCTTCATACATGACCGTTCAGGAGCTTCATGCAAGCACTCAAACCTTTCTATGCATTTCTTGGTCTCTGCAGCTTTCTGGAACCTTAGCAGAAACCTTCATGACTCCATAACAGCTGCATCTAGTATGCCTTCAAAGCTAGCACCATGTAGACAACTGTGATGGTTTGAGTGAGAATGGCTGCCATAGCTGTTTGAATACTCAGTCCACAACTGGTGGAACTGTTTGGGAAGGATTAGGGAGTGTAGCCTTGTTGAAGGAAGTGAGTCACAGCAGGTGGGCTTTCGGATTTCAAAAGCTGATGCCATTCCCAGTTCCTCAACCCTCTGTGTGTGTGCATACATGTGTGCAAGCACATGCACACATGTGTGCATCTCACATTCTTTTTAATGTGAGCTCTCAGTTACTGTTCCAATGACTCCGTGCCTGCCTGCTTCCATGCTTTCCACCATAATTGTCATGGGCTAAATCCTGAAATGTAAGCTTCCAATAAACTCTTTCTTCTGTAAGTTGTCTTGGTAATAAAGTCTCATCATATAAATAGAAAAGTAACTAAGACAACAGACAGGTGAAGACTGAATTTGCCACCAGTTCACCAGGTCTTTCACTTACAGAGAGCAGGATGGAGGACTCCTGGCCCCTGTAAATGGGCGAGCCAGATCTTTGCGACCAGATCAATAGGTAGTCTGGTTCCTTTGGAACACAGCATCAGTGTCTTTGAAGCTGAACCTGGAAAAACACTTTCCTAGGTAGATCTGCTCAAGAAGAAGCAGTGGAGAATCTCTTTATCCCAGCACATTCTTTTTTTTTTTTTTTTTTTTCAAATGAGCTTGCAGTGCTACACCCTGGAACTCTAGATAGATCCGGTCACACCATCCAGTCACTTTGCCTATTGACCCAGTGCAAATTCTGTAGGTTTGCTCTAATGGCATTAATCCCTTTAATAACTACAGATTCTTTGCCTGCACTAGCTAGGAAGCAACTTGAAATCCACCCAGACTACTTTCTTGGCCCAAATGTACATTTTCATATCTCTCTCTATCACTAAATCTAACTAAGTGCAATTATCAGCAACTATGTCACAGCCTGGGTGTCACACTGTCCTAAATTTCCTCCAGCAAATAACTTAGTCCATCAGTCTTGAATACATCCTCAGAGGTCTTTAGGGAACAAGCAGAATGCAGTCAGAGTCTTTGCTGGACTTCGACATGATGGCTTCTAGTCTAATTTCCTCTCTGAAATCCTGAGAGGTCAGTTGTGGTTGCTGCTCTCCTGCCAGCACTCTGGTCTCCCAGATGCTCACCAGAATTACACCATTCCAGGAACTGTGTCTACAATTCTTCCACACCCCTCTCCCAAATCAGCTCCTAAGACCTTTAAGCCATGAAGTCATGTTTAATCACAGCAACAACCACATTTTCCTATACTATTACCTTTCTTGTGACCAACTATCTGATAAGCAACTTAAGAAAAGCAAGATTTATTTTGGCCCACACTTTGAGAGAACAATACATCAAGGCAGCAGAGGCGTAGAAGAGGGAAGGGTTGCCTCCACAGCAGGGGAAATACAAGAACGCTTGCTTTTATATGGGCAGATCTAGAAGTAGAGGACAGGAATAAGGGTTGGACTGCACACTGCAAGACCTACCACCCCTGAACCAATTTCCTCCAGCTAGGCTCCACTCCTCGCCCCTAAAGCACCACCAGGTAGAGTTCAAACACATGAGCCTACGGGTACATTTTATATCCAGGCCATAATAACATCACTTAGGGACTGATCATGTAGAAAGAGTCCTGGTCTTTGTTTTTCAGTGTATGCCATTCATAAGAGCTGTGGATGGGCAGCTGGCACCCTAGTCTAGTTTCCAAGCAAACCCTAAGGGGCTCATCATTTTTAGAACTCCATTGTGAAGTTGCACTACCTTCTCTGGGCCTACATGATGAGAGGCACAAAGGCAACTAATAATAGATAAAGGTGATCCGAGCTGAAAAAGAAACCTTCAGAAACCTTTCTGAACTCTGCAACAGACAGCGCTCAGGAGTCGCACTGTGCAACCTTCCGATGTGCATCTGCTCATTCAAATGTGCTGGGGCAGCCAGTGTTTCCCCTGACAAAAGCAACGAGAATAATTTGTGCAAAATTATCCTCTGGTTCATGGGAAGGCTTGGGTTTTTCTCTTTGTTTTGTTAGTTTTTCCCACATTGTAACCTTGAAAATATTTTTTTCAGTATTGTTAAGTTTTGATAGCTCTGGCACACTTGGCTGGTGTTAAACCCCTCCTGGAAGGCATTTGTGTCGATGGGGGCAGATCTGGGATTTATGTACACAGGGAGGATTATTTACTTTTCTGCTGCTGTGATAGATTACCACAAAACATCAGAAGGGAGAAAGTTTATTTTTGGCTTACAGGTCCAGAGGGTCGAGTCCATAAAGGGAGGGCGGGCATGCTGAGAGGTGGCCAGAGCAGAAGCTGAGAGGTCGCATTTCAATTGCATTTAAGAACAAACTCAGAGTGGGACTGGCTGTAAACTCTTGAAGTCCACCCCCAGTGCCGTACTTTCTCCAGCAAGCTTCCATGTCCTAAAAGTTCCACAACCTCCCCCAAACAACCGCAAACTGGGGACTAAGTGTTCAAATACATGCACCTATGGGATCATGTATGATCCCATATGATCATAGGAGACATTTCTCATTCAAATCACCACGCAGGTATCCACTAATTCTTTTGGGAGCACTAAAAGATGGCTTGGGGAGAAAGTCTGGCCTGCATGGAAGGTTCTAAGTATAAGGCCTACTCCTGAAGTAGGAGAACAAACGAAAGAGATACTCAAGGCCTCGGTTGGTTATCAATGGTATTGAAGTGTGTGAGACCAGTAAGTGGCTGCAGCTCACTCAGAAATTAACCAGAGTGCAGGAGTTTATGGTAGCTATGGAAGACAAGGGTAATGAGAATTCATGGATTTCTTAGTTTCTTTAATCACCATAAGAAGGTGTCACAACCTGGGAGGATTATAAATAATAATCGGCCATGGGGATACATTAGATACTTACCACACAAACCCAAGTGCCTACGTTTGATCATTAAGCAGCCAGAGATGGAGCTGGAGAGATGGCTCAGCAGTTAAGGCCAAGGTTGACTGAACCTGCAGAGTAACGTCTAAGTTGACCCCAGGCACACACATACAGACCACCACCCCCACTGCTACCACCACCACCACCACCTCCGTCACCTCCACCACCTCCATTAACACCCCCACCGCCACCACCACCACGGCACCACCATCACCACCACCACCCCAGGAAAGAGAGAAGAAGAACTGGTAAAAATGAAAAAAAAAAAAACAACACATATTTATTTCTCAGTTCTGAGGGCTAGAAAGTCCGATATGAACACAACACTGAATTTGGTCTCTGATGAGTCCGCTTTGATGGCCCATAGCCACCCATCATTCTGCTGTGTCCTTTTATGGCTAGGGGACAAGTTAGTCCTCCAGAGTCCCTTTGTACTCCCTTCTGTAAGAGCTCTACCATCCTGACTCAGTCACTGCTTTCTGCGCGAGGCTCTCTCTCACACAGAGACCCCGGGCACCTGGAAAAAGTCATCTCGAATTCATATCTGTAACCCTGAAATGTGAGAGGGTTCAAGCTACCCAGGACAACCCTTAACCAATGGAGGCAGAATCAAAAGATTAAAGCTCGTCACTTCTGCTCCCCAGGTCTGATACTCATATGGGAAGGCCACAGCTTTGGCCCTAGGCAGGGTCCACACTAGGATGCACTGTTGTCCCTTCTTGTGCCCTCCTGATCCCATCCTGCTGCTTAAAGTCACTTTTCTCATAAAATGCCTACACCCGAGCCTCTGGCTGTATACACAGTCCCATGTGATAATACAACCAAACGACAACAGCTTTCAAGCATTTACAGTAGAGTTTAAGACACACAGATTAATTTTACCCTCTTAATCTGAAAGTTTCAGAGGCCAAAAGTTTCATACATAGAACATTAAATGCATGGGTCAGAAACCTGTCTGGGATTATATAGGATTTTTTATTTGCTTATTTTGTTAGTTTGTTTTTGACTTTTTTTATTTTTTCTTTTCTTTTCCTTTTTTTTCTTTTTCAGTCTGAGTCTTACATGTAGCCTTAAATAGCCTAGAACTCACTCTGTAGACCAGGCTAGCCTCACAGAGATAGGCCTACCTCTGCCTACCCAAAGCTGGGATTAAAGGCTTGCGCCACCACACTTGGGGATTAGACAGTTTTTACATACTTACTTTTTCTTTTGAATTTTATTTCTTTAAAAATTTCCAGGTAATTAGGAATAATGTATTGTCTTAAAACCTCATCATTTGTAAATGTTAGAAAAAAACTATTAAATCAATCATTTTGATTACTAGGGTTTTTTCCCCCGGTAATACTGGGGACTGAACCTGGGGCATCAGTCTTGCAGCTATGATTAAAGAGATTCTAAAAGAAATATAGTGACAAAACCATCTACTCTAAGTGGAATGTTATGGATATCTATTATATGAACATAAAAGAGCCAGTCTGTAAAATATTGATTCTTCAGAATAATTCAGCTAGTTGCACTCACAGTCTCCTGAATGTCAGTACAGGAAATAAAAAATAACCAGAGAATTTGGATATTTCACTTCATTTGGCTTTTTCCAACATTAAAATTTTAAACTCAGCGTCCTTCGGGAGCTAAAATATCACATTTACATTTTTGTTTCTGTGTGGGAGGAAGACCCATAGTCATCTTTAAATTCCGTGCGTTTTCATCAGAGCTCCTGCTTCAGTGAAGACAACTAAATGCACACGCACTAGCATTTCATTTCTTTGTTGTTTTTAATTCCCCCCCCCCCACTTCGAGTCTGTTCTTTGAGAGCTCTACAGGCTAAATCCCAATAGATGGAAATGCATTGTTGGGGGAAACCCAGGGGATCAGGAGACAATTAAACAGAACTCCATCTGATAAAGGGCATGTTTGGGCAAGATTGGATGGCTTTTATTAATTTTCTTTTCCTGTTCTTCCAAACAGAACAGCTGATTTTGCGGTGAATCCGCTCTCTATGCAGAATCTGCAGCCTACTCTCCCTGTGAGGGCTTCTGTTCCACGCGTTTAAAATATCCCTCAGCTGGGACGGATCGCAGGAGATGCATATTCATCCTGAAACACGCCCCTCCTCTTCAAGATTAGCATTTTGGGGTACCCACAAAGTTAGAACTCTGCTAAGATCTTGGTCAAGCAAAGCCAACATCCAAAGGACAGCTGCACCCCAGGGTGGAGTTAGAGCTGTTGGACCCATGGTAATAATAAGCCCACACCACGGAGTAGAGCGGCAAAAGTCCTTGCCCTGTGACACAGGGAAACCTGAGATAATTAAAATACCAGCTGCCCACTCAGCAGAAGCCAACCTTTCCCTGTTGGAATTAAAACAACTAAATTGATGCTGTTTTTTCCTTAGAAAAGGGAGAAGTGAAAACTATTTTGAGGAATAGACTGGCTGAAGTGGGTGCGTTCAGGAGAAGATGACACAGTTTCCACTGGCAGAGTCCTTTTGCATATGGCTTAGAAAATGCTCTTTTGAATCCGGAAAGTCAAGCACCTGGTGATGCCTAGGGGCTTAGAGACTAGCTCCTCTGGGATGTAGGGCAATGGAGCCAGCTCTTAGCATTTCCAGTCTGCAGTAAGCACTTGCAAACACCAGGGGGCGCAGTGTATACTTAACAAAGCCTTTCAGAGTGTGGACATCTTACAAGCGGGATCTAAAACTTCATGCAGACCAGAACCTTGCTGCCCAGACTTGAGAGAGAGGTGGGCTACCAAGACAAGGGGGAGAGAAAAGTATTCTTGAGGGCAGGAAATTAATAAGTTTAAGAACGGCATCCGTACTATGTGTACAATCTGTCGTTTACCTATAGATTCTCCAGATAAACAGGGTCCCGGTAATTTAAAATGGAACTCAAAAGAGGAAATGAGACACGTTGGAACTCCCAACAGGATTCAAATTGAACACTTCAGAATCTCAACACATTCAATAATTTATGAATGGGGTCAGATGTCATGTGCCGGGGCAGCAAACGGAAGTCCTATCCGACATGGAGGAAGCATCTAGCCGAGGCTGCACACAGGTCACTTGACAGCGGGGGCTGGGAGCTTCTTTGTATTTGTTTTACAAAGTAGAGTTGTCCCTCCACAATTGTGGCTTCCAGATCTGTGAATCCAACTATAATAGCAGATTGAAAAAATTCAGATCACACTCAATACCCAGGACAAAAACACATCTGTAGTAGCCATGTACAGAATTTAGCTTTGTTGTTGTTATTATTATTCCCTAACCAATACAGGCTAGTGGTGATTTTGATAGCATTTATGGCATATGAGTCATTATAAAAACTTTAGAGATGACCAAAGTTCACTGGTTACATGCAAATACTATTCGATTCCAAAGTACAAGGTGAATCCCAGAAGCTTGAATACTGAGGGACAACTGTGACAGAATGTGTGTGTGTGTGTGTATGTGTGTGTGTGTGTGTGTGTGCGTGTGCGCACATGCATAGTTACTATAGCACTCATGTGGAGGTCAAAAGGCAACTTCATGTGTCAGTCATCACCTTCTGCCTTATTTGAAACTCTTTTATTGGTCCCTGCTATATGTCAGCCTAGTTGGCCTTTGAGTTTCTGGGGATTCTCCTACCTGTCTCTACCTCCCAGCTCCATATGGGAGTGCTGGGACTAGACTCCTTTTCTTGTATCTGGTTTTACATGGACTTGGGCCCTCACACTCATGCCAAAAGCATTTTATCCAAAGCAAACACTTGATGTGGGATTCCCCTCTGTATGCTGTGAATATCATTGGTTAAGAAACTGCTTTGGGCCTATAGCAGAGCTATAAGGGAACAGAGCTAGGTGGGGAAAACTAAACTGAATGCTGGGAGGAAGGAGGCAGAGTCAGAGAGAAGCCATGTAGCCCCATCAGAGACAGATGCCGGAACTTTAGCCGGTAAGCCACAGCCACATGGCCACACACAGATTAAGAGAAATGGGTTAAACTAATATGAAGGAGTTAGCCAATAAGAAGTTACAGCTAATGGGCCAAGCAGTGATTTAAATAATACAGTTTCTGTGTGGTTATCTCAGGGTTAAGTGGCCTGGAACAAAATAAGCATCTTCCTTACAACAAGCACTTTACCTACTTGAGTTTATTTCTGAGTCAGTAAGTGGTTATGTAGACCAGGCTGGCACTTATGGAAATTTGCCTACTTCTGCCATTGGAAGCCTGGGATTAAAGGCATGCACTGCTGTGCCTGACTGTGCCAGAATTTTTTAAACCCTGATTAGAAGTCTTCCTACTGAAAGGTTTCTTAATGTTTCTACACTTCTGATTTTTGACCTGACTGAATTTACATATTATTAGGGCTGAGCTGCATATTTATTTTATAACCAGGTTGGCACCTTGAAGGTGTTCAACCAAAGAATTTTTTCCTCTTTCTACCCAAATGGTTAAGAAAGAGCTGAGGTTTGAAGGCAAGAACAGGCTGAGATTAGTATTAGCAACAGCTTGTTCTTCAAGATTATCTCACGCACAATATTTTATTTAGTTCTTATAAAGACGTGAAATTTACCATTCATTCAAAGGCTTTTTTAACTCAGCAGAGCAGCACCTTCTCCCTTTTCACTTTAAACTGTTTTTTTTTTCTAAATAGACAACTATTAAAAGATTCATCCTTTTGAAGACTGATTTCTTTAATCTTTGAAAATATATTAACATAAATTACGGAGCACAATTTGCAGCTCATGTCTCTTTGTAATCCTGGTGTTTTGCTATTTGATTTTCTTTAATTGTTCCCTGGGCCTGAAGGGCTTTTCACGCTTTAAGGATCAGAGGTGAGGCTTCCTTCTGAAAGCTGCCCCGCCCCCACTGCTTCTACTCACACCCCCACCCGGCCCCAGGAAGACAAGAAATCCCTTTATCTTTGATTTACTGGGCTCTTACTGGTCTCTTGAAACCACTGTAAGTGGGTAATCCACAGAGGCCCGGAGTCATAGCAGCCTCCAAGCCTACCGAGGAGGCCTAATTAATTACAAGCTGTCCTTAATACCAAGTACATTCCTCCCTCTCCACCTATGGCATATTGGGGCCATTTGTCCAAAAATTAGCTCTAATACCTATTGGGCCTTCTAGAATCACCTTGGATTCTGTACTTCAAGTCCTTCCATTCAGATCCATTCAAATCCAATGGGCATTCATATAGGATGGATATTTCTCAGTTAAACAAAAGCAATTATTACAATATCGATCAATATAAAATCTAAGCAATAGCATTTTTCCCTAGAAAAGGAAAATAAAAAATCCTTGCATATGTCGAGAGAGAGAGAGGGGTGAGTCACTGGCTTCCCCTAAGTGTCATACACATATTTTTCCTCTAGGGGGCTTGAATTCCTTGTTTCCGGTGAAAAACATAAGCTATAGTTTTGCTTCTTGGAGCCTATGGGGGAAACTGATTTAGCTGGGCCTTAATTGGAATAGAAAAAAAATCCCACTCACACTTCTAACCAGATGACATTATAACGCAGAACTTAGTTGCAGACACAAAATTCATTTAATCTGCTGATGACTGTTGGCCTCACAGGGAGCACTCCCCCGAGGAGCTGTGGCCTCATCGTGAGCAGCTAGCCAAGCCGCAGACAGAAAGCAGCTCCACGCTTTTCACCTCCGCTACAATGTAGATGATCTTGGCCAGTTGCTCTTGGGAGCTCCTGAACGGGGTTGTGCCGAATATGTTAGACTACTTCCAGAAGAGGCAGGCACTCTGTGGTGACTCAGATGGACTGCCTGTCATTGCCTGGATTCCCTAGACAACAGCCTGAGTCAAGAAGTCGCCTCTATGAAGATTTACTTAGTAGGCGGTGGCAAGGTGCAGGAATGAGGAATGGTACGCAGACCAGCTGTCCCTGTTTGTACGACACTGGGAGGTTTTCTAAAAGGTGAGACTTCGTGGTGAAACCCAAGATGTCCCAAGTAGATTTGAGAGGAGTGGTCCTTGGTGAGTTCCTGTACCCATAAGAAGGGAAGCCAGCTCAAGGCTGTGCTTCTGGTCTGGTTTAATGCCATAGTGCAGAGTATAAAATTGATCATCTGTGGGATGGGAGAGGGGATCCATTGGCTCCCATGCTCCGGTGATGTTACTGATTGGAATGTTAACTCCTCCCACATCTCCGGCTTATGCTCCCCTGAGAGCTGTGAACCTCCATAGGCATTTCCCCACTGAGGCATCAGAGAAACTGCATGGAAGGAGGGAAACAACTCAGCCTCAGCGGAGGAGCAGCGCTGCAGGCTCCACCTACAGCGCTCTGGTTGCTCCAGCAATGGCCTGAGTGACAGCAAGACTCACAAATGTGGGCAGGGTCCAAGAAGACTGATTCTGCCAGCTTTCACTTGACTTGCATGCGGATTCAGCAGGTCATAACCTCTGCTTTTAGCTTCCAACTAGTTTATTAATTTAAAGGAGCTAAAAATGGTCTTTGTTTTAAATAAGAAATCCAACAAAAAATAGTTTGACTTCACTTTGGTATATAATAGAAGAAATTGTGCTAATAATCTTTCTTGATTAAAAAGAGAAAAGCTACAAGTCATTGTACTGTTTCCCCAAACTAAGGTGTGAATTTAGATGTCACCACCAATTTGCCAAATTTTTAACCATTAAGAAGACTTGGGCCGGTATGGTGGTACTTTCCTTTAAACCCAGCATTTCAGAGGCAGAGGCAGGCACATCTGTTTGGGTTAGAGGTTAGCCTGATCTACAAAGTGAGTTCAGAGTAAGCCTGGGCTACATGTTGAACAGGACTCTGCGGAACGGAATAATGTCTTTAGAAATCCAGTTTCCTTTGTCGTTTCATTCTTCTGTCTTTACAATGTGAGTGCAGAAACCTGCATCCTTGCTCCAGTAAGGAGGGAGCAGAGATGGGCTGACAACAGCGGGGGGGGGGGGGGGG
>JAQHUG010000325.1:824984-904455 GCA_028555095.1 Dicrostonyx torquatus | reverse complement strand
ACTGTTTTCTGTACTGACTGAAAGTAATCACGGCATCTCTATCACTGTTTTCTGTACTGACTCAAGTCATCACCGGTTTTCTCAATGAGTCCTACTGAGATGACGAATTACACTTCTGGGTTTCCTAGAGTGACGACATCCTCTCATCCCCTAGGGAAATCCTTCTCTCTGGTTACAGTACATTTTAAAATATTCTATGGCGTCTACACTTTCTATAGAAGTCTGGCAGCTCATAGGCAAAACTGAGGAGGCACCATTCATGCTCTTCATGTTTCTCTCCGCTTTGTATCTGTCGTCTGCAGTTAGGACTATCACACTTGGAAACCCAGAGCAGGGCAGTTTCCCAAATGACCGGCACCTTTGGGGGAAAGGTTTTTATGAATTAGAAGCTAATCGTTCTTTTAAACACTACTGAGCTCATCTATAAAGCTAACTGGATGGGGGGATGTTGCTGTTTTTCTCCAGTTTCATAATGTGCAATGTGTTGTGGTCATATGAGCCCCTCCTCCCCCTCCCACTCCTGCTGACTCCTCCATCTTCCCAGACATCCTCTTCCTACTTTGCTGTGTGTGTGAGAGAGAGACAGACAGACAGAGAGACACACAGAGAGAGACTCACTGAGTTCAGCTAGACTGTGTGTAGACATGTGTAGGAGGCTCTTCACTGGAACATGGGCATCCTGCTGGTGGTTACAGCACTAAAGAAAATGACTCCCCCACCCCTGGCAATCATTAATTACCAAAAGCTCCTCATGGAAAGGTGGAGTCCCATGAGCCCGTCCCTCAGAGATTTTTGAAAGGACATTATAAACTATAATTTCTTCCCTTTAATATGTATTTACCTATTTGAATGGTATGTCTTGTGAGTTTTATATTCGTCTAGAAATGTATTTGCTCCATCTCAGTTTTGTTTTAAACCACAATCAAGTCTCCTTTATTCCAGAAGGGAATGGATAGTTCAACACATGCAAATCAATAAACATAGCTCAGTCCCCATCGCTCACCTTGCACAGAAGCCAATGCCAAATGGTGGTGCAAATACGAAGCTGTGTGGCTCCACACGTCTGTAGTCCCAGCACTCAGGAGGAAGAGGCAGTAAGATCTCTATGAGTTCAGGACTATCCTGGTCTACATAGTAAGTCTGAGGCAGCCAGGGCTACATAGTGCAGCGATGCCAAAAAAGGAAGAAACGAGCAGCAACAAAATAAAACAAAAACCATGAAATACTTAGAAGGAAAATAGTTCAAGATATTCACATAAGAGCAAACTTTCTGGATAATATTTCAGTCCTCCAGGAAATGAGGCCAACAATAATGAAACCAAAAGTATAGCAAAAGAAAGGGTTCCTCATTCAGCTTATAAAATTATAGTTGTTTATTACCATCTTTTATTGTGATTTTTATTCTTTGGTATCTGTAGTATGTTCTGGGTTTTGTCCTATACTTTGTATATTTTCATCTTTCTTCTAAGATTTACTTACTTTTTATTTTTTATGTATGGGTGTTTTGCCTGCATGTATGTCTATGCACCACATGCATGCAGTACCAGTGGAGGCCAGAAGAGGGCATCGTATCCCCCTTGAACGGAAATTGCAGGGCATAGATACTGGGAGCCCAAGCGTGGGTCCTCTGGAGTGGCATCTAGTGAACCATCTCTCCGGCCCCTTCTTTTTAATAATTGTTCTTACGGAGGTCAGTCTCACTGATCTTTTCAAAGAACCAGACTGGTGGCTTTGACAATCTTCCCTGTACTGTCGCCTTATATTTACTTTCCTTTTTATGACTCAGCCTCTGGAGTTGAAAGCTTAACTCATTTACTTCACTCATTTTTTGAATTATTTTATTTCCTAATGAATAACCTTAAATATGTAAATTTCACTAATTACTGTTTTGGCCATTTTACAATGTGGCGAAGGGTTTTTACAATCTAATCCTAAGAACCTTGTAGTATAAAGAATAAAATGGTAAGATTCTTTAAACTTTTTTAACTGACAAGAAACCAAATAACAGTTTATTAACATAAATTTAGCTCCCAAACTTACAGAAATGTATTCTTTTTATTATCGATGTATTTTTATTATCTATGTATTAAAGTTTTATTTATTTTTAAGCCAGAAAACACTGCAGTTTATAGGTCAATTATAGGCCTCTGTTGTGGCTCCCTAGATGGCCTCTTTCTCAAATATTCTGCGTGTGCAAAAAGACAGCGTGTTCCATAATGAGCCCTGAAGATGTGTGTCGCTGCTCTTAGCCTGTGCCATTTTGCATTTCGACCGGCAGTGAATAGTGTTGAGAATTCTGATAACCTGCTTCAGTCTTGCTTCTGGAATTTTCCTTGTATTAATGATCTTAAATTCCTGAACTAATGTATCTGGTGTCTGGTTTTTCCCTCCATCTCCCCTGGTGGATATGACCCCTTTAATCTTAGGTCTTGTGATTTTTTAAAATAAAGTACATTTGCATCAACTCTCTTTCACTCATATATTTTTAGAGGCATTCTTGCTATGCCACCCAAATTGGCCTGGAACTTATTTTGTAGCCTAGGTTGGCCTTGAACTCACAATCCTCCTGCCTGGGCCTCCCGAATCTTGGGATTGCAGGCTCAAGCCACAAAGCCTGGTGCCACCACTGACTTCCTCTCCCCTCGAACTGCTTGTGTGTTATCTGGAGCAGGAAGCTCCACTTTCTTCTAAGATGCCACACTCACTGTGGCACGCTCACTCCTGGTCCCGTCCCCTCCCTGCCTTTGTCAAGATGGTCTAGCTAATGCCAGATTTCTCAACTCTCTCCAGCAGCATCCACCATGGCCACCTCACTCACCGCCTTCTCTATTCCAACCATTTTCCTTCATGTCTGACTCTTCTACTTGGTTCTTTTATAAAGATTTCTTGCTCTAACTTCATGCTGCTATTATCTGCCCATATCTCGTTAAGTAAATTTAAAGCATTTATTTTAGAGCAGGCCCATCTGTTGCAGAAAGTCTGCCTCAGAGTTCTCTGTGTGGTCTGGTTTTCCATCTTTCTTCTAATCTTTGTACTCTTTTGGCCTGCGAGTCAGGTGCCTTGGGGCACTTTGGGGTGAAGAGCCCTAGAGGATGAGTTACAGGCAGTGGAGTGAGCTCCCAGCACCCCACGGCCATGGTAGGATGCTGTGGATTTCCTGACTGCAGCCAGCTGCCGCTCCCAGATGCAGGGCAGCCTGGAGGATGCCAGTGCTTTCCTTCATCCTGGCTTGTTCTCTCTTCACGTCCTGCAGCCCGGGCTGCTGTCCTCTGGTCCTAGGCTCCCACACTTCCCACTTCTAAATGATTGAGAAGGGCACCATGCTAGCCAGAAGCCATCACTCACTGGTTTTCACACCTGACCCCACAAATCTCCCAACATGAGAACGCCCTCTGCTTTCTACAGGGACTCACATGTAGTCCACCAGAACAACCCAGCTGTTCCGTGTACACTGAGATTTCACACACATGCAGCTCCTGGTGGGACGTGGGACAGCCTCCCTCCCAGGTCCCTCCCATCCTGATATTCCAACAAGGCTCCTTTCAGATGCTGAACAAGAGAGCTAACACCCAGCAGCAGCAGGAAGAATCCAGTGCCTATCCGCCCTGAGAGGAGGGACAGCTCTGGAGGACTGGAGGACAAGGAGCTCAGGTAACAGCTATGTGGTGGCAGCTTCAGGAGGGAACCCACAAACATGAACTTGTCTTAGGCATGGCCTCCCATTAATATCTCTTCCTCTGCCCCTCACCCATGCTGCCTTCCCATCCTCCTATCCCTGCCACTTGCTGCCCAGAGCCTGGCCTCTCGGGCAATGGCTGCCCTTATCTCCCTGGGGACCCAGTTCCTCTCATACACACACATATGAACGTCTCTCTCTCTCTCTCTCACACACACACACACACACTCATGTCAGGACATTGCAACATGGCTGTAAAACATTCTCTCAATTACCTTCACTCTGTCTGACCACCTCCTACCGTCCTCCATTTTCGAGACAAGGTTTCTCTGTATCTTTGGTGCCTATCCTGGAACTAGCTCTTGTAGACCAGGTTGGCCTCGAACTCACAGAGATCCTCCAGCCTCTGCCTCCTAAGTGCTGGGATTAAAGTCTGCACCACCACCACCCGGCCCCAATTCCCTTCTTAAAGAGACCCAGTGCTGAGAGTGTTAGCAGTGGTGAGGGCAGAGGCTTTGAACAAGCCCCCTAACTCTCTGCCTCCCAGCCCTCCAAGCATGTCTACAGCTTCCTCCCCTACCTGCCTGTGTCCCACCTAACTTCAAGGCTCTCCTGAGCCCAGGCTTCGCCTGCCTATCCCACCTCAGAGGCACAGGGAGGACTTGCTGCTCTGTCTGCTGACGCCAGTGCTATCTTGCCACGGTTCACACGCAGAGGTGGGGGTATCAGTTCTCCCAACACCTGACCACAAAGCTTGTCCTGCCTTCCTCAAGGGCGCCAGAGAGAGAGACCACTCAGCAGACTAGAGAACAGCCTTAGAGGCTGCTGTGTATAGAGAGCTGACTGTGTAGGGTCTGCATGTGGTGATGAGCGTGTGGAACAGAATGGACATTAAGGCGTGTGTGTGTGTGTGTGTGTGTGTGTCTGTATGTCTGAGTATGTGTGGTGTGTATGTCTGTGTGTGTGTCTGTATGTGTGTGTGTCTGAGTGGTATGTGTGTGTCTCAGTGTGTGTGTCTGTGTGGTGTGTGTCTGTGTGTGTGTCTGTGTGTGTGTGTGTCTGTGTGGTGTATGTGTCTGTGTCTATGTGGTGTGTGTGTGTCTGTGTGGTGTGTGTGTCTGTGTGGTGTGTTTTTGTGTGTATGTCTGTATGTGTGTCTGTGTGGTGTGTGTGTCTGTGTCTGTGTGTGTCTGTGTGGTGTGTGTATCTGTGTGTGTCTGTGTGGTGTGTATGTTGGTGTGGGAATGCTGTTGTGTGACTGAGTGTGAGAGGGGCTTCTATAGGTGAACAGGAAAGACGTTAACCCTGGAACACACCAGCAGGAACCTTTCCCTCACCTCTGGGGAACAGAGGGTTGCGCTGGTGGTGCCACCTGCTGGGTCACAGCAGCACTACATGCCACCCCACCCCTTCAACCTGTGGGTTGTGGCCCCTTTGGGGGTCGCCTAAGACTGTCAGAAAACACAGATATTTACTTACTGTACATAACAGTAGCAAAACTATGGTTAGGAAGCAACAAAGGAAATGATTTGAAGGTTGGGGGTCACCACCACACCAGGAAGCATATTAGAGGGGTGGCAGCATCAGGAGGGGTGAGAACCTCTTCTAAAAACGCAGGATGCCGTGCACTCCCTCCCCTATTCCAGTTCCTTCTCTGGAGCCCGACCACTTGCTTGTCACCCACAGGCCTCATGACCGTACTGCCCAGACCGCAGCAGGAGCTCCTGTCCTCCAGGATAGCCTTCTCTCCTACAGAAAGAGGCCTTGGGAGGAGCCAGACATGCTGGGCTGCTTCACAACCTAGTCTTGGCAAAGAGCCTCTCCAAGCCTCGAACCACTCAGCTACACAATTGGCCAGTGGCACCTATGCCACAGAATCTTGTGATGTTCAAATAAAATACCAACTGGAGCCCTTAAGTCTGGAAGGCAGGATAGTTACAAGGGGCAAATTCATTGTGTCCCATGAATTTATGAGAGCTGCCTGCAGGCTCTAGGCAAAGATAGCCCTTCCCCCTATCCTTGTCCCTGTTCCTAGTCTTCCCTGACATCTTCAGGTTGCTGCCCTGACCACTCTCATGCCAAGAGCTCCTCCCATGCTCACACTAGGGGTAGGGCAAGGATGAGTAGGGCATCTAGAGCTTCAGTCCTCTCTTGGCAGCCACACTCCACTGCTCACCGAGTCCTGTGAACCAGCAACGCTCAGGTCCACACACATCCAGCAAGGCCCAAGCTTCACCCAGAGAGGCAAGCACCACACTTGGCATCTGGGCCCTCCCTGAGCCCTATCCCCTTTGCCTCTGCACTCCCTCCCAAGCCACCTGCCCTTCCATCTGTGCCTTCACAGGAGCAGTTTCTTCAACCACAGGGCCTCTCCTGTCTTACCTGCAGGAAAACAGTCCATGTTCATCCTTCAGCTTAACTGTGGTTCTCAGGCTTGGGCTACCAACTGGCACACCAAGGCCTGGCACCCAGGCGCCTGTGGATGAGCTGGATCTGCTGCCTTCATCTAGCCTCCTTCAGGCCACAAATAAAGAGCAGGTCAGTACAAACCCCGGCATGCACAGAACATGACTTGCAGGTTACCCACCTGATTTGATGGCAGGGGGGTGGGGGCAGATATCATAGCCTGGACCTGGAGGAAGGCATAGGCTGGGAGTGGACACTGGATGCGGGTAGAGGGGAGCAGCAAAGCCCCTGGGGTTTGCACTCAGATTGTCCAAGGCTTATGGGGGAGTGCTGGTGCAAACTAGCCACCTTTTTCCAGTCTTGGGCCAGCCGAGGAGCCCATGACTCTGAGAAGATAGAGACCCTAGGGGAGTCCAACCGGTGTATTCTCCCACTGTTTCACACCTGAGCCTCTGGGGCCAACCAACCCTAGGCCCTCATGGCCCAGGAATTACCTCCACAGGTCAATGACACATCCTGCCTCCAGGACAGTGGTGTCTCAGAGAGGTGATTAGGCACTAGATTTCAGTAGTCACAGAGTTTCTAGGGTGCTTGCCTGTGCCAGCTGTTTCCCCTCCACCTAATGTACAGACAGAGTCCACAGTGGCCTCCTGGGGGAGGGTTGGTAGAAAGAAATAGATTTATTCTCATGTACAAAGCACTCAGCCCATGGGACCACATACAACAGGTGCACAGAGTCCTAGAAAAAATGCATCTCTCTAAAGGCAACTCAGAGTAGGTAAGGCAGGTGGCCCCTCCCCCACCCACAATACACAACGGGACAAAACAGAAGAGAAGCCAGGGGCCACTCACCCAAGAGGCCCAGCCCTAGGGGGAGTCTACCCCCTAGCACATGTGGATATGGCCTTAAAGAGGAGAGAAGCCCTGCTGGGTGAGGCCAGGCCCCTCCCTGATGGCAGGAATGGGAGAGGGGCTCAGGCCAAGGGGGACACACTCAGAGGAAAAGAAAGGTTCAGCTTTCTGTGCCTTAGGGTGGCAGAGCCTGCCACAGACACTCAAGGACTCCACGGCACGATGGAGACTTTGATCTAAAGAGAGAGCAGACTGTCTAACAATCCGATCTTGTCTAGCTAGGGAAAGGAACTTGCTTCAGGCCACACCACCTGAAGGACACATAAGGGGCTGTATCCCAGCTTGAGGATCCTCCCTGCCCATTATTCCTGTCCTGGCTGCCAGCTTCCTCCCAGGTCCCAATCCTACCAGAAGCACAGAGGAGTCCTCAGGACACTTTATCCTATGGCTATTTCTAGCTGGTGACAGTTTTATGTCTTCTGCTAACTCAGCAGTTTCTTCCACGAGGATCCTGGAGTCCCCAGGGAATGGGGATTCCTTCAGGAAAACAAGGCTATTGACCTAGCAGGGCTATAATGGGGTCACAGAAGGAACCATGACACTGCTCAGAGATAGAGCGGCTTGAACGGGACTGGGCAGGTATGGCCAGAGGTGCAGAAAGCAACCCACTGCCACTGGTCACCACTGTGCTCTTGAAGAACAAACGGGCAAGTCTGAGAATGGGAATCCTTCCCTTCTACAGACGAGAACGCTGAGGCCTGGGAAGGGTAGCATGGACCAGGTCACATGGGATATCCTGGCCTAGAACCCAGGACCCACGGCTCTGGTTCCCAATACATCAGACAGACTGGAAGAGAGCTACGGAAGGAGGGCTGGGCAGGGAGTGCCCCCAGAGGGGATCATTCAGCCTCAAGGCTGCAGCAGCCATTGACAGGAGCCCTAGTGCCGTCCAAATCGGGCACCTCATACTCCTCGTCCAGGAAATCCAGCGAGTTGTTACTCGGGAGGCCTCGGATGGTGAACTTATGAGACACCTTGGTCCAGTGCTCACGGTTGGAGGCCACACGTTCATACAGCTCTGCTGCCTTGGGGAACAGGTCCTGTAACAGCCTAGGGGTACAGAGGATGGGGTTAGAGGTCAGAAAACAGCAGACATGGCATGTCCATACCAAGCCCGGGGACTGGTACAGCATGAAGACCCCTTTCTGCTAGGGTCTGGGGATGAAGTGGCAGGGCCTCTTGTTAACCCTGAGGTAGATACACTCACTGCCCCACTCTCTCTCTACATGGTCCCAGCTATGCCCACAAACTCACTTGTAGATGGGCATGGCGATATGCTCCATGAAGCTGATCTGCAGCTCAGGGATGTAGGCCTTTTCCCGGTCCATCATCTCCATTGGTCTGTTGCCCATGGCCTTCTCCTGCAGATATCAGATCATTAGCCCTGCCCCTCCATCAGGTACCAGGTAGGACCAGCTAACTCAAACTCTCCCAGCCTCGTGCCAGGAACACCCCACCTCCTCACACACCACCACCCTGAGCATCCTGAGGTCATCAGACACATACCAAGTCTCCCTGGGAGAAGAACTCTTTGTAGATCAGCTCCTGGAAGACATTACTGTCATCAATTCCTGCAAGTGGGATCTGTCCACCTAAGTCTGTTCCCAGGGTGACAAACTGAGTGTCTCAGTCCCACCCAGGGCCTGCCCTCACTAGTAACAGACAGTATAGTGCGGGGCCCAGACTCTGCCCACTTCCCACTAATTTATTGTGTGACCTTAGATAAGCTGGTGCCTGTCTCTGGGTTATTTCATCGGTGGCCCTGAGGTGGTTTGTATTTCTGACTCCCCAAAATACAACCAGGCTAAATTCAGCACAGAAAGGCATTCAGGCTGCTGAGGGCACATGGAGCTGGGCAGAGGGTATAATCTGTCCTTTCTCAGGCTGGATAGTCAGCTCTTACCGCAATCTTTCTGGTGGTCTTCCAGCCCTTTGTCTGGTCAGAGAGATCACAGGAGGTCATGAGGAGGCAGAGGAGAAGCCTGTGGTGCTGTTTGTTCGTTCGGTCATAACCCACTGGTGGAAGGACAATGGAGTCAAGGAGAAGGTCCAGGCTCCTGTCCCTTCTGAGAACAAGGGCCCTACAGCCTGTCCCAAAGTGGGCACAAAGCACACCAGTGGAATCTGGGAGGCCAGTACTGGGTCTGCCTGGGGGGGACACCATAACCAGGATGGGACAGAACCATGGCAGATATTCAGGTGGGAAGAAGTTGGTGCTAAACCACCCATCCCTCCCCAGTGGCGAGGTGTGGCACCTTCAGCCATCTTCTGCAGGTCCTTGAAAATGCGGAGGTGGTGTGCCAGGTCTGTGGCTAAGATGATGTCCCTCATGAGGTCCAGCATGCGCTGATAGTCCTGGAGAGGGTCAGGGAAGGGGCATCACACATCCCATCCATGCGAAGGCAGATCTGCTCCTTCTGTCTAGCCAGTCCCCAGCTCCCACCAAAAAAAACCCCACACAACCCCATTACCTTTCTGGAGAAGTGGTCAAAGATGTTACAGCCATGGGTGTTGAGGATGGCAATGGCCTGAGCAAAGTGGTGCCTCTGTGGGGGGAGGAGAGACAGGGCCCTCTGGATCAAAGCATCCCTTCACCAGAGGCTCCCAGGAAAGCCCAGCAGGGCCTGGACCCCTGGAGCTCAGTGGAGCAAGCAGAAAGGGGCATGAGTATTCTACTGGAACCCTCTGTGGCCCCAGGCAAGTCCCTGGCCAATTCCATGACTCAGAGCCTTCAGAAGCCACATGAAGGGGCCTGATAAGGTATGCTCAGAGGGCCTCAAAGGCTGGAGGAAATTCTGAAATGATCCCCTGATTTCCTGGACACTAATTCATGCAGAAAATATTTGCTTGCTGACAAGGGGAGGCAGTGAGGAGGCAAGGGCAAGGCCCTGTCTCCTGAGAGTGAAGGGCTGTCATTTGGAGGAGGAGCAGGTTCTTCCCAGGGGACAGAGGGTAGAACCTGGGCTGCCACAGGGCTTCCTGGGAGACAGTGAGCACGCCATATATCTCTAAGGGTGCAAATGGGGGGGGGTGTGTGCAGTGGGAGACAGCCTGGGGCAAGGTGACCTTGGAAACGTGGTTCCTACACAGGGGGAATTCAAGCGTCTCAGATCTTGTTCCTGACTCAAGAGGTCGCTGAGAGCAAACCAGCTCTAGGATTGGTGCTGACCCAGGCCTGAAGGGACCAGCAGGTTTGGGGCAGGGTGGGGGGCTTCTCTGTTCCCACTGGCCTTACAAACCTGGCTCAGGCTGACCCAGTGTCCCTAGTCACAGCTCCACCTGTACCTGTTTTGGGAAAATGAGGCCCACGAGGCACAACTCCCGCAGCTAGCTGCAGAGCATGGCTTGACGACTGTCTAGCTTGAAAGTTGCTGGCCTTTGGGGGCTCAGGACAGGGGCTGGGCAAGATGGCAATTTACCTCCATGACAGAGCCCTCTGAGCTGTAGAGTGCAGCCAGCACGGATTTCTGGAACAGTCCAGGAAAGTTCGGGTCACCCCTCCCATCTGCACCAGAGCGAGCTCCTCCCATCCCAGCTGTGGGTCTCACTGCCACATCTCCTCAGGCTGAGAAGGGTAAGGCATAAGGTCCCCATTGTGAGGAGGGCAGGTTCTCACCGAGGCCACCTGGAAGGAGTTGTTTGTGCCTCTGTGGTCCAGGTCGTGACACATGCAGGAAATAAACAAGGCGAAGATCTCAATGTCCCTGAGGGGGAAGCAGAAAAGAGAAATGTCACCCCGAGCTTCCTCCCTGGGCACTTCAGAGAAGAGACAGCTGGATGAGAAGCCCAGAGGCCACCTAGTCAGGAGGTTCCGGAAAGCGGCTCTCCTTCGGAGTGCCCCAGCCCTGGGGGAATCGGGTCCATCATTCTCTGTGACTGAGCAGCCCCCTTGCGGAAGGTGGGGGCTGTATGGCGTGCCCTGCTAAGCAAAGAGGACAGAAGGAGTGGCCAGAAAGAGGACCTGACACACAGCTGGGCTTCATCGCTGGCAGGTGTGGAAAGGACAGCCACTTACTCGAGGTAGCTGGAAAGCTCCAGGTTCTTGTAGAGCAGGTAGCAGAAGTGAGAGACAGAGAAGGCGTGCATCCAGTTGTGGTAGGGTGGGTCCCGGTAGCCTTTCTTCACCATCAAGCAGAACCTGGGGGAGCCGAGGCAGCAGAGGGGCCTCAGCCTGGTCTCCTTCGGGAAGCCCTCCAGACTCTGCCCATTACATTCTCTTGCCTTTCTTTTTTGGATGATCCAGTGTCTGACAATGGCTTCTCAATCACAGATCCTTCCCCACCCCAAGAAATCCAGTTCTCTTCCAGGCATCTTTAAAAGATCCCTCCCTGGGGCCTGGAGAGATGGCTCAGCGGTTGGGAGAATTGGCTGTTCTCCAAGAGGACCCGACTTTAATTCCCAGCACCCACATGGCAGCTCACAACTGTTTGTAACTCCAAGATCTGACACCTTCACATAGACATACATCAATGCCAATGCACATCAAATAAAAACTAAAATAAATAAATAAATAAAAAACAAAAGATCCCCCCAAGAACGCTTGGGGCAATGGACACAAGACAGAAGCAATCTGAGCTGGAGACAGAGGCTCTGCTCCAAGGGCAGTGCCGGGCACATACCGGGCCAGAGTTGGGCAGTCAATTTTGTAGTTATTGATGAAGTTCATATCTTGCAGCATGCTCAGGATGGCCTATAAAGCACAAGAGGGGACGTCAGAGAGACTGCCACTATCGAGGTAAGGCTCCTGTCTCTACCTCTCTTGAATCCTCACAATAAATTAGTTAGAGTCACTAAAGGACAATTAAATTGATGAACAGTCATATGTCAAGCTGTGAACTATCTAAAATTTGAGGGCTTGGGAAGCTAAAACTTCTTGGAAGCAAGCTCACACACACTCTTAGACCAGGGTCAGGGTTGCAAGCCTCAGGGCCACACACCTAGGGCAGCTTTGGGCCACCATCCAAACCATTGCTGTCCCCTAAGCAGCCCCATGCCCAGCCTATCTCTGAAGGAACCCCCATAGCCTCACCCGGAAGTTCTTATGCACATCTAACTGACATCTATACTTCCCACACTCAACCCCCAGTTCACCATAGAAGTATCATCTTCAGGCAGAGAGCGAGGAGTGTAGGTAAAGTTGGCAAAGTTGGAGTCAATGGCAGCCACAGGTTGGATCCCATCGTGGAGAAGTTTGGTATACTCATCGTCAGAGACCTAGTGCAGACAAGCCAGGCATTAGCTGATGGCCTCTCCATCAAATTCCCATGCAGACTGGGGATCCCTTGCCCAGCATACATCAAGTTAGATTCCAACTCTTCGTATTATCACTGGACAGATCACCGCAGGACTGCAGCCCACAACACCTGCGTCCCCCACTTATGAGCAGATGACCAAAGGTAGAGCTAGAGAATGCCCCCTTTGTGATACCCCAACCAGCGATAGCCTTTCACAGACAAGAAGTGTAGCAACTTGTCTCTTGAGGAGAGTTTTCAAATGTTCGATCTCAATCCTTCCAGCTACTGCTCTGTGCATATTCCCAAAGTTTGGAACACAGGTGAGAGGAAATGCCTCAATGAACAGTGACTGTCATATACTCTACGCTAAGGCTTGAGGTAGCTCTTTGGAAACAGGGCCTGGGAATGGGACTGGAGGGTCAGCAGTTGGGATAATGCAGGGATAGAGAGTGGCAGTGAGGAGCCCCGAGCAAGGTTTCAGCTTTCGGGACTTCCCTAAATGGACATGGGATAGGGGCAGCTGTCAGAACTGAATTGTTCCCTGGGTGAAAGCCTGCTAGCTGCTTCCAGACTGGGGCTGGACTGAGAAAAGGCTTGGGAGAGTGGAATGTGAGATGGGGGTGGGGGATCCCCAGGCAGAGCAGGAGGCCAGGTACTGGTGTGGTCTGTTTTCACATTCTCAAGAACCAAGGATAAGAAAGTTCAGCCTGGGCCTGAGCTGCAGAGGAGTCTGGGAGACAGGGAAGAAGTGTGGAACCTGAAGAAGGACAGACATTCCAAGCAAGCCTCACCTTCATATGGTACATCATCATCTCATTGGCCAGGTGGCTGCGGTACTGGGCCTCATTCACCTTTTTGTATAGAAGAGACTGGGGGAGAAAATGAGAATGATGGGGCTGGAGCTGGAGGCTGTGACACCCTCAGAATGCCCAGAAAGAGGTAAGATTGCAGAAGCCCTCCTTCCAGTCCCATAGGAGGCCCAGTGTGTGCCATTAGCAAGAGCCCAGTCTTCAGGGTCCAACCCCACGGTCATCTCAGCTCTCTAACTGGCCTTCCCCATAACCACTGAGGCACTGAGCGCATGCTCAGCCTGACCCAGACTTCAGTGATGGAACCTGGTAGCCCTTGGAGTAGAAGATCAGAAGAAGGAATTGACTTGGGAACCTGGGCTGGATTTTTAGGCTAGAGCTGCCAAAAAGTCAGGGCAAAAAGATCCAATGTTTGAAAAAAAAAAAAAAGACACTGACTAGTACATTGGGCTGGAATTGCTGGGGAACAGGTGGCGTTCTAGCAATAGGGTTTTGTATGTGTGTATTGGGTTTTTTTGGTTTGTTGAGACTGTGTCTCATGTAGCCCAGGCTGGCCTCCAGTTAACTCCTGATCCTCCTGCTATTCCCTCTCAGGTTCCAAGATTACAGGCCCACACCACCAGCCCAGCAGAGCGAGGTGTTTTGCTTGTTTACTACTTTCTTTGTTTGGTCTTTTTTTTTTTTTATGATTCTCAGAAGCTGGGTGGACAGGACTGAAAACAGTATACCCAGCTTTCATGGTGTGTGTGGACGGATAGGCCAGAGCAAAGAGTGGGAAGTCGAAGGCCACCCTCCCCGCCCCAGTCGCGCTCCCTCACGTGGGCGATGCTGATGCCGCAGTAGATGGAGAAGGCTGTGGCCAGGTCCTCGTCGAACTTGCTGAACCATGGCCCATTGATCTTGTTCACTAGTTCAGCCACACCAATGACCTCTAGGAAGAGAAAGAAGATAGGAACCGCTGGGGAAGAGGTCCAGTGACACCTGTTTTTTTCCTAACTCCTTTGGAAGTAATGGTTCAAGCCCAGGCAACCCCAATCCTTTCAACTCCAGGACCCTAAAGAATCGGAAGAAACTAAGACCGCCTTCCATTATGCCCCGCCCTGGCCCCGCCCCGCCCCTCCAGGTCCCGCCCCCGGCTGCCAGGCGTCCTCACCCTGGTTCTCGTTTTTGATAGGGAAGCAAAGGATGTTGCGCGTGCGAAAGCCAGTGCTGTCGTCTACGCCGCGGTAGAAAAGTGGATGGGCGTATGCATCTGGGATGTTCAGGATCTGGCCTGTGGTCGCCACGTGGCCCGCGATGCCCTGGTCCGCCGGGATGCGGATCTCATAACTCTGCCCAGATGGAGATGGAGTAGAAAGCAGAGTTGGCCTGGCTATAGACAACCTTCAAATGTGGCTTGTTTCCCAGGGCCCTTGCGTCCATACTTCCTCACCTCATCGTCCACCACGCCGCCATCGAACACCTTGGCCACCAGCTCATTCTGATCCAGCAGGAACACCGAGCAGCTGTGGAGAGAAGTGGTTGGTCCGTGGGGTCCTGACGCCCCTCCAATCACGCATGACTAAGGAAGCCATTTCTGAGGCCCTGGAATAGTGTCCTGACCTGACTGACATACTCCTCTCAAGGCTGGTCATTTCCAAGCATTCCTCCATTTGCTTTTTGTTTGTTTTATATTGCATCGTTTTTAGTTCCTACTATGTGTCCCTGAAACCCATGGCAAGCAAAGCTAGCACTGTCCTGGCTGAAATAAGGGCCCAGTCAGAAGGAGATGACAGACAAGAAGGCAGGGGCAGGGCAGAGGTGGTGAGGACGGAGGCCTGTCTCCCTCCCCAGCCCACTTCTGCTCACATCTCCGCGTTGCTGAGGTTTCTGGCCTCGGTGATGATCTCCTGGAGCAGGACAGAGACGTCATCTAGAGGAGGGTAAGGAGAAGCACCATGAGACTTGAGGAATGCCAGGCAAACCCTCCATGTCCCCTCCCCAGACAGCCTGTGTGGGAGACAGTCAGGCACTCACCCAGGTGAGTGAAGAGGTTCTTAGCCACTTGGAGAAGAGCCTGAGGAGGGGGAAGTGAAGACCATAGTGTTGGGTCAGGGCTCACTCTAACCAGTGCCCTGCTGCCAATGGCCCGGGGCCGTCCTCGTTCTTTCCCGAGTGACGATGAGCAGGAAGCCCCTGCTGCCCAGATGTTGTGGTAGTGCCAACATTAGACACTAGAGGGCAATCACTGACAATGCCTAGAGCCCAGGGACCCACTGACCTCCCTCTTTGAGAGACTTCCAGGTCACTAGGTTATTATTTAATGTTACCTACGTTACCAGGGCAGTGCTGCCATTAGCCCGGATAACACAGGCACACATCCGCCCTTGTGGACAGCCTTCCGGGGTTGAAGTTGGTCCCCAGGAAAAGCTCAAGGCAGGCACTCACCTGGCACTCACACTTGAGCTTCTGTTCCTTCTGGAAGGCCAAGGTGCTGGTGAGCACCGTGCCTGTGTAGTGGAAGCAGTGCTGGATCACATGTTCATCCTGGTCTGTGAACCTGGAGGAAGTGGGGGTTCACCAGAGATGGGAGGGAAGATGGGCTGTCTCCTTTCCTCCTTGCTGCCAGGAAGCCCATGTCTACCAGCTAACAGGACTCTCTGACACTGAGGACAGGACTGACACTGAGGACAGCTGTACTCCCTGCCCTTCAGGCTGAGCGCTCTCTCCAGGGAAACGTCTACTTGTCCTCAGACCAAAATGTGGGGTCCTCCTTAGGCTACTGCTTTGTTTCTGTTTGTTTGAGGCGGGGATGATAAACATGTTGCCCAGGCTAGCCCAGAACTGCTAGGCTCAAGTGATCCCACACACACACTTCAGACTCCCTAGAAGCTGGAGTTACTGCCATGCCACCACATCAAGAGAGCTATTGCTTCTTGAAACAAAGCCACATCTCCCTTCTCTGATTGGAATCACTCAGACCAAGGCTAGTCTCCTCCCTCAGACTAGAAACTCACCAAGACCAGAGCCGGCTGTCCTCCTGCTTTTCTGCAATGCCCCCCCACCCACCCCCATAACCTGATGGAGAGGTGGTGGCAAAAACAAAAACCAAGAAAGATGATGGGGAGTCAGCAATCATGCACTAACAAACTGAGGCTCACCCCTGCTGGGGAGCGCCTCTGCCTAGCCCCTTTTCACATTGTTACCCTGGCCTGCCTTTCAGCTCCAGTGCCTGATTGACACCCTTCACCCCCAAACTCACAAGTCTCCTCCAAGCTTGTTGAAGGCGCAAGCCAGAGCCACCACCTGGTCAGTGGCCCGGCTGATGACAGGGACACACAGCATAGCCTGCAGCTCACAGCCCAACATGTTTTGTAGCTGCTGCACATCATCCTGCAGAGATACAAGGGATGGTGAGCCAAGGCGGGGGGGGGGGCAGTGGGCTTCCTTCCCCAGCTCTCCACCACGTTCTGCAACCTGCTATGGTGTAAGTATGGAAATGCCATGAAGTCTCTTGGTCTTGTCCTCCCGTTTTTTAAGCTATCCCATTCTGAAGACCCTGGAACCTGTACAAGGGCTCTCCCCCTCTCTCTCCCCTGGCTCAACATGGCCATGGCTTACAGAAGTTAGGTCTTTCAACTGGATGCACTTCTTGTCTTCCACCACGTGGCCTAGGCGTCCCATGGTCAACTGGAGAGTGAAGCAAGACCCAGTTGACCCAGCTTTCCCTGTATTGCGGATCTCAACCCATCCTTATCTTCCATGACTAGAAGTTTCAACAAACTCTTTGAACAGTTCAAAAAATGGATGGAGCTAACACTGAAGAGCAGAAGACAGGGGAGTAGGGAGGGCTAGAGTAACCAGTGGTGGACCGGAAGATCTTCCCTAACTAGAGAGTGATAAGCAGACTCCAAAGAGATTATAACAGACTCATGTCTAGTAATACTCCAGCAGATGAGAGCTGATCCCACATAAGACTCCGCCTACTCTGTAAGAGATTGTTCCTACCAGAACCTGATCATGAGATACAGTGCTGCTTTGTAAGACTTCTAAGTAGACCTCAAGACCTGGACTAGTCCCACCAAGATATTCTAGCGGCTCCCAGTCCTGCTAGGACTTCATGGTCCCTGTAGGCTCCAAGGCAGAAGACAGAGGTGGCACTCACAGGAAAGCTAATCTCTTCTCCCAGCACTTTCTCTCCAATGACCTGCGGGACCCAGTAATGGAGAAAGATTAGTGGAGGAGAAAGAAAAGAAGACACAGGTTACCCTGGCCCACAGTGGACCTGTCCCTCACCTTGCAGGAAAGCTGCAGATTGTCCTCTGATACCAGCAGGAGGCAGCAGTGAGACGCCTGTGTCTCCTGCTGCAGCTGAAAAGGGAGAGAGCGAGCCAGGCTGAGTGTTCTGGGCCAACCTCTAGCCTCTCATCTCTCAGGGGATTTTCAGGCTTTTGGAAGAGTAGAGTGGATGGCATGTCCCCATCTGAATTGAGATGAGAGGTTCAAGGGAGAGAGATGGCGTGGGAGAGAGGATGCTCAGGAACTCACATATTGAAGGACTTTGAGCTGCAGAGACGTGGCATCCAAGTCATAGAGTTCCCCTGCAAGGGCAGGGCTCAAATCAGAGAGGGCTCTGCCTTACCGAGGGCTGCCCCATGCTCCACCCCATGTCTCCTGAGGCCTCACCCAGCCACCCAGAAGACCCACATTCTTTCCAAGTGATATCTGGATGCTCACTTCTCAGGCCCTTCCTACTCCACAGGTCTGGCCCTGATGCTTCCCCTCCAGGATCAGCCCTCTCAGGTCCTATAGCCCTGCCCAAGTTTGGCCCTCACCACACAGTTGCAGAATCTTTCGGTCATGGTCGCTGTATCCCTTCTCATCCTTTTGATCTTCAGAGGCAACCACTGAGGTCTTCTGGAAAGCTTCAGGCCTGCGCTGTTGCAGAGTCTGTATCCTCCGCAGGGCCACCAGAGTCTGGGGCAGGCAGAATGGTAAGCACACCCTTGTCCCACCCTGGCTGCTGGTGCCGCTACCTGACTCTTCCCCTTTGCTCAAGCAGCTCCCTTTGCGGGCCTCACAGTGCTCATTGCCCACTGCTGTTCTGGTCCAAAATAATTTAAGCCATGGCCCCTCAACCTCCTGAGAGTTCCCACAGCCCTTGGAGCCTCCTTCCATCCATGGACAAGTATAGTTGTCTCTACCCCTGGTTCACAAAGGGTTCCAAAAGAGGGTCAGATTTTTCTTTCTAACACCATCCTGATTAAGATCACAGATGTCTGAAATCTTAAGCAGAAAAGAGCCTGAGTTATGTACAAGGTATTTGACTCATCACTAACTTTGGTAAGTCAGTGCTATCATTATCCCCATCCTCAGATGCAAAACTGAAGCTTATAGAGGCTGCATGACTTCTCGAGGTCCCAAAGCTTCAAGGTGGTAGTGCTGGAACCAGAAGCCAGGCCTGGCCAGCTCTCTGGCCAGCCAGGTCCTCTTCCCACCAGCTCTAATAAGGGCCTTCAGCAGGCTCCGTGTTACCATGGTCCTACCCCACTTACATGCTTCTCCACTGCCTGCAGGTTCCACTCCTCACTGTCACTCAGCTGGCCACAGTGCACCTAGCGGGAAGGGAGAAGAGACAAGCTGTGACCTTCCCCAGCCGCATGGCCAGTACACACTAGTCTCTACCAACACAGTCTGTGACCTCCATGTCAGGCCATCCTTCAGGCCAGACAGCCAGTTCTGGGAGTCTTTTTCCCAAGGAAGACTTCTAGGGCAGGTGCAAAGGGTGGGACTTTTCTGTTTCTGACCCATTACTTTCCATGCTTCTTGCCCCCTTCCTGAGGACAGTCCAGGTGTACAGTGTCAGGAAGGGGAGCCTTAGATCCGTCTCCATCTTCCACACATGGAGTACTTCAGGCCCTGATTAGAGGATTTGTGCTACTAGCTTCAGCCTCCCAGCGCCATCCTTTCTGAGTGGGCTTGATCTGCCCTTACATCTGGGCTAGAGGAGCCCAGCACGACCTCTGACAGGGGAGGTGTGTAGCTGACATGGATGGGCTGATGAGGTGCCTTCTGCCTACATGTGATCCTCACCACTGAGAGATACACTCTTCCCCCTTGCAGATGAGCCAGGACCCAGAAGGGGTGAGGGACTTATCCAAAGTCACCAAGCAGAAGATGGCAGTTAGAACCACTCCATCCACTCCCCCACTTTCATGCCTACATGTCCACTCCCCAGATTCATTCTTCACCCGCCTCCTGTCATCTTCCTCTGTCCCCTGTGCCAGTTACCAGGGCTCCCTTTAGCCATGTTCCATGCTCTGGGAATCTCTCTTCCTCCACCCTGCTTGGGTGTTTAAAGAGGAAGTGTGGAAGAGAAGGAGGGATGGCAGACTAGGAACCCACTGTGGCCTGCCAGCAAGGCTCCCCACCTGCTTTCTCAACTTCTTTTGCTTATTCAAAGTCATTTGCCACCTGTGGACCCCTACAGTACTTGCAGGTGGGGGCTTCATCCTGCCTCCCTTGCCCCAGCAGTCCCTGCTTGCCTCTCTGCTCTGGGTCCCCTGCCAGGAACAGATGGGGAGGAGGGGACCAGCAGGTTCTCAGGAAGCTCAGGTTCTGGCCAAGAGGAGCATCATGTCTAGCTGGGGTGCACTTGTGAGGGGGTGTGGGACCTTATCCCTGAGGGAGTTGGGGGTACACAGACAACCTGGGCTAGGAATCTCAAAAGGGGTGGAATCTGGGAGGCTTCCTAAATTGGAAGTACAAGCAGAAGAGGAGAGAGAGGAGAAGGGGACTGTAGACCAGAAGCTCCCCAGGTTAAGTGCTAAGTGGGAGGTATGTAGGGAGATGAAGCCCAGGGGTTGGGAGCAGAAATGTCCAAGGGGCCACAGAGGGCCTTAAACTTAGGATTTAGGGAGCTATGGCAAACTTTAGCATCTGACACCTGTCATCTATGGAATGAAGGGTAAATGTCAGGAAGCAAGACTAGAGCTATGGAGACCTGGAAGAGACCTAGGGGGACAAGGGCTGTGTTGAAGCTCAAGCTGGGAATGAGGCTCTTTCCTACAGGACTGGAGTCTGAGGGCATCTGAGGCAGCCTGCATATGCTTTACGTAATTACGCTGGCTTTTTATGGTTAGTATACGGAGGGCAGCATCCTTCTCGCTGCCTCTGCTTGTACCCATCTCTCAGGAAGAGGGGCAGTTGGGAACCCTCTAGAGCTGGGAGGAAACCAGCTCCTTGGCTTTCCAAAGGCCTTCACCCAGATGCAGAGCTGGGGGTCTGAAAATGCTGAGGGAAAAGAAGAAACCGTGATGTTCCCTCATCCCAGCATGCACTGTGGGCTGCTTCACCCACTCAGCATGTGCTCAGACACACATAGGTACTCTCTTGACAAACATAAAGCCCCTTCACATGTACATACCTGCATTTACTCTCCCGTGGAAATCACACCACACACACATACACACACACACACACACACACACACACACACACACACGCCTGCACCTCCACTACCCACATCATCCACATGTCTGCATTCATACCAGCACCCACACCCATACTTCCAACATCTCCTAACACAAGCCAGTTAATCTCCAACACACTGACATGTGGTAGCATTTACGTTTGCAAATGCTAATGTAAGGTGGGTGTCTGGAGCTCAGTAGGAAATACTGATCAGTGGGCACCAGTGTTTAGAAAGAATTAAAAAACCTGGCCAGGCTACCAGGCCCACCCTCATCAAGTTCAACATGACTAGTGGCATAAATGTCCTATTGTCATGCAAGGAGCTAACAGGCACAGCTAGGGGAGGGGGAAAGGCACAAATCATGCATCATATGCCAGAGACCAAGAGCCACTCACTTCTCAAAGGAACTCGTTATCCCTGAACTGAAAAACAGAGTAAGAGACTTTCCACATCAAGAGTCTGCAATCATGGCGATTGAACTGAGCTGTGAAAGCTCAAACTCAGGCACACAGCCATGCACCTAGACTGCACATTTCTTAGCAAGTCCTTCACTGACTGCAGCTGTGTTGAACCCCAATGCTCCTCACAGGACTCCTTGGTCTCCTGGCTAGAGCCAGCCCACACTTTCAATTCTCCCCTCCAGGGCTCAAAGCAGGAACTAATGATCTATTTCAGTCATTTCTGTGTTCCAGGACATAGCACACAGCTCTTGACATCTATTGGAAAGGTCTTGGATGGATGGGTATGTGTGTGCGTGCATGCGTTAGTATGTGCATGCATGCATGTGTGAGTGAAGATAGCGGACACCACCAACAGAAACCAGATAAAAGTTGGAGTTATCAAGGAGGGAGTGATGATTTGCACTCCCTCTTCCTTCTGTTCCTGCTACCTTCAGGACTGGTTAGCAGCTGGGTACCCCATAGCTGCCAGAGGATAAAAAATCCTGTGACCATGGGAGCAACTGTCAGATGTGTGTGCCTTGGGGAGCAGGCATCCAAAGAAGTGTGTTTCTGACTGGGAAGCTCCAGGCTTAGAGGAGAACTGAACAGTGAAATGCTCTAAATTCCCTTCAAGAGCTCTTCACTGTCAGGATTTCTGGGGCAATGAGGGGATGCCTGTCAGAAACTTCTGTACCTCAGGTAACATCTTCGTTGGTGGGTCACACCCCACACTTCAGCCTCACTGGGATCACCCCCCCACTTGCCTTTCCTCATGCTGTTCCCGCTCCCCTTTCCCTTCTCTGCTTCCTACCTACCTCCAAGACCTCACTCAAAGGCTCCCTCCACTGTGGGACTCCCCTTGCTGCTCCAGCTTCTGCCACCAGAGCACCAGCTGGCAGCAATTATTTCATTTGGCTTGTGGTGGCTTGAAGGTATCTCTGCCTGTCTCCAAATTGAAAGCTCCAAGAAGTAGACACATCTTATTCCAGCACCGAGCTGGTGGCTGACTGAATTAAGCTGACACTAGAGTTTCCTCTCTTCAGAAAGCCAAAGGCAAGATTCCTGGGCTAATGCTAGACAAGACGAACATGGCAGGCACTCTTCTGTCGCCACGATGAATAACTTCCTAAATGTCTTCACCTTGGGGAGATGCTTTTCTTCTACTCAGTTTTCACTGTATCGAAGTGAGGACAGGCTGGCTGGCATGGAGTCTGGCACCTCTAGAACCTGTTCTGTCTACAGAGGTGTGCTGAAGTCACTGCGCCCCCACTCCTGGCTAGAGCGGCCAACCTTTGTAATGCCCCTTACTCTTGTCAGACTCCCCAAGAAACAGGGTAAGAAGTGGGGTCAGAGGAACATTCTGTACAGGGGCGCACACGCTGGGAGGAGCAGTAGGAGATGGTGCTGAGCTCCCTCCCAGAGGCAGATGGGGCCTAGTGTCAGGGAGTCAAGTCCGGCACCCCATTCCAGTTGGTGGCTGCCCCTCCACTCCCACTTCTGCCCTATAGCTCAGGAAAGGTCAGGCGCCTCAGAAACCTTTAATTCCCTTTTAATGAGCTCGGGAGGAGTCCCTTGGTGCCGAGTTTATTTGTCCCAGGCGGCGCCACGCTGACGCTGGCAGATTCCCAGAACTGTGACTTGGGGTGCAAACCTTTTCCTGGGATAAGACAAGGATTTTGACTTGTATTTCCACATGGGAAAAGAGCTCAGAAGAGTAAAAAAACATCTGCTGTCAAGGCTCAGCCACCTTTCCAGGAGCTGCAAAGCAGGAGCCTGGGAGACCCTGTGACAGAGAGAGCAGCCAGCAGCCCAGGGGAAACAACCCCTTGAATTTCCATGCATCTCCAAGACTAAGAAAGGCCTCCTCTCCTTCATCTAGTTCACAGCTCCAAGGGGCATCTCTGTTTCTGGTTGTCGTCCAGGCAGCTCCTCCAGGGACACCCACCTCTCCTTAAGTTCCTAGCTCCAGCAGTTCTGATACTTAACTGCCTGTGTCTCCAGTGGTGACAGCCTCACATTCACTTGTGCCCTTTTGCTGTCTGTTGGTCACTCACCTCACTGTGTCCCTGTCGTCTTAGACACTACCCATAACCCATCCAGAGTTTGAGACTAGGTCTCAATGGAGCTTGGGTTACCCAGTGGACCAGAGGGTTCTTCCTGACAGGGTGAGCCCCAGCACTGGGCTGTAAAGTTGATCTGGGCTCTGGCGAAGCCCTCATGTGCTTCCAAATCCATCCCAGGTGCCTTGCATGTCCCCTCCTTTCCCTAGTGTGTGTGTGTGCGCGCGCGCACACACACACACACAGAGGCAGACTCCAGACACATTTTCCCCTACTTTCCTCTCCCCATCCTACCCACAACCCAGCCACTTGGGCAGGCTCTTACCAAGATGACAGCTGCCACAGTTCCAGCCTCCTTGTCCACCAGGGGTATGATCAGCACTGAAGGGGGGAGAGGGCAATGAGGTGGTCCTGCAGGCCCAGTGAGGCCCAGAGATACTGAGTAAGGACCCAGGGAAGGAGACAAAGATGCAAACAGAGAGGCTGGGACAAAGACACAGAGAGACCCAGAGGCCTGGTGAGATAGAGAGCAGACTGAGTCAGTGACAAAAATAACCATAGCGACGACCCCTAAACAGAAGGAAATCCCCTCACTTGACAATTTTCTTGTGATTCTCCCAGAAACCCTGGGAAAGAGGGTGGGAGGGAGGCAGGAAAGGCTGAACATCCTTGTTCTAGGGAGCTGAGGTCCAGAAAGGGGAAGTGACTTGCCCAAGATCACTCAGCAAGTCAGGCCTCCTGACTCCCAGTCTTGTGCATTTCCACATCGAGACAGAGGACAGAGACCTAGAGAGACATGGCGGACAGGGGGCATGGAGAGGACAAGAAACAGACACGGACAGCCAGCGACAGAGAACATGACAACAACTACAGCCCATCTGGCAACAGGCACAAGCACATAGAACAGCAGTCATCAGTCACGGAATCCTAGTAGGTGTCAGACCCTTAACACATGCCTCAAAACATCCCCTCAAGAAAGGCACCACTGTCCCACTTTGCAGTCAGGAAACTGAGGTGCAGGGAGATTAGTAGCATGTTAGAGAAGTAGATTGCTGGAGATGCAGAGCAAAAGGAGACGAGGATGAGTAGACAGCAGACAAGATGTGGGAGCAGAACCACAGCCTTCCCCATCCCTATCCAGTTCCCAGCCCTTACCTTGGGTGCCAGGAGCCAGTGGAGCCAGCAGCCTAGTCAGGGGCTTTCCTAGCAGGTCTGAGGGACCCAGTCCATTGCAGCTCAGCCGCTTCCCAGAGATCACAGCCTCTCTGAAAATAAGACATGCCCTCACCTCTCAGGCCCTGGGTCGAAGAGGAGTAGAGCCCATCCCCACCAGCCTGAAGGATACAAACAGGCTGAACCCTAAATACATGCAAGCATCTAGATGATTTGTCTCATGGTAGACATAAGGAGGGTCAAAATGAGAGTGGGACCCTGCCCCACCCCACCCCATGTAGGAGGACTGGCAGTCACAGCCTTCTACGTCTCTTGTAGATGTGGGAAAGGTCCAGGGCAGATCCTTGGGTAACAGAGCAGAGGAACAGCAGGACTCACAGCTAGCGGTGTCAAGTCATAGCCTACCCTTGCTACTTGACCTTAGCTGAGCAAATTGTCCTCCCTGAGTATCCCAGGAAGAACTGAATTGAGAGTAATATCCTATCTGCTGAACAAGCGTTAGTGCTAAGCATGAGAGGCAGAGTGCACAGGAAGCACCCAGAGGTCACCGGACATTCCCTGTGTGCTATTACAGTCAGATGGCACCAAGCAATCCAACCCAGACCATGGACATGCTGCTTTTCTTGATGCTGTCACGAAACACTTGACAAAAGCAGCTCAAGCAAGGAAGGTTTATTTTGGTTTATGTTTGAAGGTGCAGTCCACGGAGACAGGGAAGACACGGCAGTGAGAGCAGCTGTGGCCACAGAAGCCTGAGGCAGTTGCATCCACAGTCAGGAAGAAGAAAAGAGATGAATACTGGTGTTCAACTTGACTTCCCACTTTTTCTTTTTTTTTTTTTAATTCAACTTGGGACCCTAGCCCAAGGGGTGCATCTTCCCCCTTTAATTAAACCTCTTATACACAGGTGGGTCTCCTATGTGATTCCAAATCCAGTTAAGCTGACAGTGAAGATTAGCCATAACAATCCACCTGCTACCCAAATGCATCCCTTTAAATCATAATACTCTTCCTCTGGTCCTCAAAGTCCACCTCACAATGGAAAGTACATGTAGTTTATATGTAAGAGTCCTCAAAAATTCTGACCATCCTTACATTATTCAAAAACTCAAAATTTGAAGTCTTATCTGAGGTTTGAGGTAATATCTAGACTGTAAGCCACTGTAAAATCAAAAGTCACATACTTCCAATATACAGCAGCACAGAATAAGCCTTCCCATTTCAAAAAGAAGGACTAGAAGCTTAGAAGAAAAGGTCTAACTAAAGTGAGACAGAGCACTCAACAGAGCAAGGTCCAGATCTCAATGTTCCAGCATCAAAGGTGCTATCTGAGTGTCAACAGTCTTGGGTAGCCTCACCCCTCCAGTTCTGCCACCTGTAGCACAAATATCCTCTTTCTTGAACTGGCTCCACTTCATGACTGGTGCTTTTCTTGGTGGGTATTCCTTACATCTTCAATGTCCTAGGGTCTCCTTAAAACATGGGCTTCACTTTCAGAATCCATGCAATGACCTCTTGGGTCCTCTTGCAGGGAATAGGACCCTGAAAAGCATTTTCTGAACTCAGAGTCTTTCTGGAACCTTGATTCAGACGTGCATGGTCCTATGACTCTTACATTTCACACGTGTCAGACTAACACAATCTGAATGACACCTGAAGTTCTGATATCTGCTGATGACATAGTCCGGTCCATCTTCACCACAGCTGGAGTGCACTTTGTGCACTTTGGGGGCTGAGTCAGGAAAATGTTTCCCTGTGCCAAGAACCCCTCAGCAGCATTCTCTGTTCAATCACTTTCCCTTCAAATGTATCTGCATTTCAAAAACCTGGAGCTTCCAATAGGTATGGTTTAGCTTTCAGACCACATTTCCTATTGGCTCAGTGCAAAGTGAAATGGTTCTGTTTAATGATGCAAACCTCTTAAAGTGGTAGACACCTGTTGACACCCACTGTGTCCACAACTTTAACTACCACATTCACATTCCTTTCCTTGATATATTGCACTTTTTTCATATATTTCTGCTTTGAATTCTCATTATAAACCTCCATAAATGCAGTGAGCAATAACTATGCCACAGCCTGAATGTTTCCAGATTATTTATAGGATATAAAACAAAGGAGTTCAGTTCCCAATAGACTGCTCATTCCTACTTGAAATCTTGTGATACAAAACTTCATTGATTACATTTCTCCTGGAATTCTTGTCTTCCACATTTATACAAGTCCATTACACATGGTCTGTTAAGCTCCTATTAGAACATTCTAGTGCTTTTCTAACCCCCAGCTCCAATAATAGCCCACGTCCTTCCCACAGAGCAGTTCTAAAGACCGACAAACCACATGATCAGGTTTATTACAGCAATGACTCCACTTCTGGTACCAATTTTTATATGAACTTCTTTTCCTTTCTGTGACAAAAAAAAGCCCCGTTAAAAACAACTTAAAGAAAGAAGGGTTTGTTTTGGCACCCTTTGATGGCACAGCTATCATGGGGGGGGGCAGGTGTGGTGAAGCATCTCCATTTTGCTGCAGCAGGAATTTAAGGAAACTGGCTGCATTGTATCATAGTCAGGGAGCTGAGAAAGGTGAATGCTGATGCTCTCATATTCATATTTAGTGTGGGGTTTCATCCCATAGCCCTCCTTACTGATCCTTCATTCCCACCGAGCCTCGCCCCCTCACTGTGTCCATCACTGATTCTTTGTCTCCCCACCCCACCTAGCCACTTCACTTATCCTCCATGCCCTAACTTAGTTTCCATCCCCCACTGATTCTCCCCCTCACCCATCCTCTGTGATGGTGGTGCTCACATTCAGAGTAGGTCTTCACTCCCTGCTAAACCTCTCCAGAAACACCCTCGCTGACACATCCGCCACTGTTTCCTAGGTGATTCCAACTCCAAAAAAAAGTCAGCAATGAAGATTAACCATCGCATATTAACTCAGAATCCCTAGCATCTCTAGGGATTAAAAATGGTTGTCATCTTTGTTTTGAAGTAGAGAAGATAAAGTATAGATGGATTAAGTGATCTGTCTGTGGTCATGTAGCTAATAAGTGGTAGAGCGAAGTGCTGAACCCAGGCAGCTGGTTCCAGATTTTGGGTTAGTCACTATACTTGGACAATCCCAAAGATATGTGCAGTGCGAGCCTCAAGCAGGGGTCTGACGTATGTGGAGGTAGGAATTGAGGCAAGAGGTTCGCTGTGAGAAGAAATTTCTCTTTGCCCTCCACACACACCATCTTCCCCCAGGCCTCTGGCTCTTCCTGCTTAATTAAGTACCTGATTTTTCACCAAATGTCACTCCCTGATGATTAATTTCCCCGGGTTCCTCATCTCTCATGCTATTTCCCCTTATTGTGTTTATAAGAACTGCCTGGCCCGGATAGAAGAGAAGCTGGGACTCCGGGGCATGCAGTCGGGGTCATTAGGGGAATACAGCACAGATCAGATGAGGAAAGGGAGGGGGTGGCCTGCAAGTCACCAAGTCAGGAGGTCACAGCTGCTGGAGAAATCAAGGACCAAAGAGGTGGAGCATCTCTTCCAAGGTCAGAGAGTATTCTGAAGGAGACTCATTCCCTCCTGGCCCTTCTGACTAGTTCAGAACCTACAAGAGCCAGTGTCTCTCCCATCTGCTGTCCTTCACACCCAGAGCCTTTGAGGCCCCTGAGTGATGGGAGCCAGTTCTTGGCTCTTCCAACTGCTTGAAAGAATGGTGGCAGAAGGGCAATGGGAGCCACCTTTCCTGTTGACTAAATTGATGAAGGCTGGGGCTTCTTGGGAGTTTCAAACTCCATCCTGTTGGTTGGCCTCAGACATGCTGGAAGCTACAATGGGGTGAAGGTTCCTGCATTGCTGCTCAGTAAACTGTGAAACCTCACCCACTAGCCTGGACTATCCTACTTCCTATTCCTAGACCCAACTGTACTCACCCCCCAGAATCCTGTGCCCATAGCCTCAGGAGTCTCTGGATCTGGTTCACAGCTCCAGACTCCAGAAACTCAGATGCTGCCTGAGGTACCGGGGTACCCAGGGTGTCCCTCAAGTGCAGTAGAGCTACTTCAGCCTGAATATATATTCTCCATCACCTTCCTGTCAAAGCAGTGTAGCTCCTGTGACTCACCTGTGAACTGTCCTCATGCCTCTCTTTTCCTCGGTCCCCTCAGTGTATGTGTAACATGTGTCATTCATTCAGGGATCCCAGCATCATGTAGAGACAGATCCACAATGGAGTTAGGCTCCAGACTGTGACAAAGGGATAAAGAGCATGTGGGATGGAAGTGGGGTGAGAAAAGGCTTCTGAAGAAGATGCCTGAGTCCTGAAGGACACACAGAGGTCATCCAGACAGACACATAGGATGATTGGGCAGAGAAAACTGAACACATGAAGGCTCAAAGGAGAGAGGAGCATATGCCTACTGGAAAGTCGGTGTGGCTGGACAGCAGAAGGCAAGGCCAGGGAGAGCTAGGGCCCTGGGACGCTGGCCTTGATCCTGGGGCAGAGGAACCCAAGACATGGTTGAGTTTGGCTGCAGATCCTTCAAGTTGTCTAGCTAGGTAAAACTCTCTAGAGAAAGAATATTGACACTAGAATCTAGTCTCAGTGGCCTTTGGACCAAAGAGGAAAGGCAGGCTGAGAAAGAGCAACTTTGACTGGAACCAGGCCTTTACCAAGCATCAGTGTCTCCCAAAATCCTGAACTCTTAGGAAGTTTAGGCACCTTGCTTAATTCTGTCCTCCCTGGTCCTGTCACAGCACACAGCTCCAGGCAGGGGCATGTTATACACACCCCCATGGCTCTCCATTTCCTTGGTCACACCCTCCCCAGAATGTGTGCCACCTGAAGGCTCCACAAATGCTCACAGACTATAAATAAGGGTGGTGAGATTGCCAGACCCCAAGCTCTTCCCTCCCCTTCCCTCAGAGAGCCTCCTGCCTCTTCTCACCACCTCCCTGCCATCTTTCAGGCTGATGATGAGGACTCAATCCCCCAAGTCCAGCTGCCCAGATTGAGTTTCAATGACTCAGTCTAGGTGCCAGGGTGGTCATGCCTACTCCACTGAAGGAAAAGACAGATGGACACAGAGTGCAGAGAGGAATGGGTGTGGAGTTTATGACAGTTCCGTTCCTTTAACAACTATTTGTTTAATGGAGAAAGAGGGGAAAGCTGTGTGCTGGTAAGGTCAATAGCCTGGAAAAGGGCTACGTGTCTTCTCTGTCTCTTTTCTAACACCTGCCCACTCAGCCCCAGCCCTAACTGAGCACCCAAACTTCATACTGAGCCCACTCTCAAATTCCAGTTTCTCACTGATTCATTCAACTTGAGCCTTTCTCCTTACTGATCCTACATCCCCACAGTGCCCCCACCCCTCACTGTGCCCCACCCCCTCACTGTGCCCCACCCCCTCACTGTGCCCCACCCCTCGCTGTGCCCCACCCCTCTCTGTACTCCACCCCCTCACTGTGCCCCACCCCCTCCGCTGTGCCCCACCCCTCTCTGTACTCCACCCCCTCACTGTGCCCCTCCCCCCCCCGTACTCCACCCCCCCACAGTGCCCCCCCCCCTCACTGTGCCCCACCCCCTCACTGTGCCCCACCCCTCGCTGTGCCCCACCCCTCTCTGTACTCCACCCCCTCACTGTGCCCCACCCCCTCCGCTGTGCCCCACCCGTCGCTGTACCCCACCCCCTCGCTGTGCCCCACCCCTCTCTGTACCCCACCCCCTCACTGTACTCCACCCCCTCACTGTGCCCCACCCCTCGCTGTACCCCACCCCTCTCTGTACTCCACCCTCTCGCTGTGTTCCACCCCCTCGCTGTGCCCCTCATTGAGTCTTTTCTTCCTTTTTTAAAAAGATTTATTTATTATGTATACAATGTTCTGTCTGCATGTGTGCCTGCAGGCCAGAAGAGGGCACCAGATCTTATTACAGATGGTTGCTGGGAATTGAACTCAGGGCTCCACACTGCCCAACTTAACTTATCCTCGAGGCCCTAACTCAGTTTGGATCCCCCACTGATCTCAACCCCTCAACCTCTGTGACAGTTCATATTGGTTCTCAGTTTGACAGGACCTGGAATCACCTTGGAGACAAATCCCTGGGCATGTGTATGTGAGCATTTTCTGGATCGGGTTCATTAATGTAGGAACTCTTTCTCAATGTGGAGAGCACATCCGTGGGCTGGGATCTCAGACTGAACAGAAAGAAGAAAGCTGGCTGAGTACTCATTCTTCACTGCCTCCTGCCAGTGGATGCAGTGTGACCAACAGGCTCCATCCCCACCACGATGGACTTGAGCCTCTTGCCGAAACTCAGGCCTCACTGATCCTCCATCTCTCTTCACTATGCCCATCCCCCACTTAGCCTGCACACTCACTGAGCATGAATTTCTCCCTCTGACCATGCATCTCTCCCTTGAAGACAAATTATGATCTAGGCCAGCACCTGGCTCTCCTCCACCAGAATGTGAGACTCCAGAAATGGGAACAGACAGTCACTGTGTCCTCCAAGACAAACCAGATGGACAATTGGATTCTGCCACATAAGAGACCAGGTTTGCCCTGAGAAAGCACACTGCAAATGGTAGCCAAGGATACGACAGAGTTGCAGCTGGAGGGGCTGAAGTTCCTGCCCTGACAGTGGGAAAGCTGAGGCTTTCGGATGCCAAGAGGAAGCTGTCTTGTTGGGGTTGGAAGCAGGCTAGGAAATTGGCATGGGGAGCTTCAAGGGTTCTCTCCTTTCCAGTCCAGGGTCCTGTTGAACCTGAGCCAACCTCACCATCTCAACTAGGAGTAAAAGGGTCCCAGGGACAAAGCAATGGGATTGTCATCACAGCAGCACTGCTCTGGAGCCCAAGTCACCTGTTTTCCAGTCCCAGCCTCCTCTGAGATTCTCCCTGGGGAGGCCACGATGACCTTCCCTCTCTTTCTCAGCAGCAGGGAATCCCTGTGCATGTCTCATGAAGTACTGACAATGAGCAAGAAAAGATGATTCGAGGGAGCAGAGTACACAAGCAAGCATGGGAAGAGACAAAGGCAAACTACACTGGAGCGCCTAAGCTGGGCGTGCCATGAGCGCCGGCAGAGTGGGCAGTGGGCCCCACCTCTCACTACCACCATCTCAGCTCATTTTCTGCCCATCACCTCAGCCTTATCTGCCTTGATGTTTGTCCTCCAGCAGCTGCCAGCAGCCTGGTCTGCTGCAGGAGCACCCCTCCCCCACCACTCCCCACATAGCTGCTCCTCTACCCCTTGGCGCTCACACTTGAAAGAAGCCTATTCCACCCATTTCACAGAAAAAGAGAGTGAGGCCAAAAGGACACTCTCTCAAGGTCAACCGAGGTTAGTCTTCAGCTGGGCTGGGGAATATGACAGCTAGCAATCACTGGGCACTGCTAAGCACCTGGTTCACTAGCCTACTGAGCCAAAAGGGAGGCACTTAGGGTGGGACACACTGAGGCAGGGATGAGGCTAGGCTGGAATCCAGGCTTATCTGCCTTCCACATGTCTGGGTCTCAAGCTTCACTCTGCTGGAAACATTCAACAACAGGGCCCAGGCCATCCTTGGGCCCATCAACCCTAGTGGTAGACATGAGCTCACTCAGCCTCCAGACACAAGTGTGGTCAGGCAGATTCACCTCAGCTTCCTGCCACCCCTTATACAAAGAGTCTGGACTGTAATCCCAGCCTCTGGTCTCCCTCTTTGGAAGCCCCCTCCCCTGAGCCCGCCAAACCTTGACCCCTTCCCAGAAAAGGTCAAGACCACACCCACAGGCTATTTAAACTGCTCCCCAGAAAATAAACGCGTGGTCTCCCTCTTCCTCTTCGGTGGTCTTGTCAGCTTTCCGTTCCCCCCTTGGGTCCTAAGACACAGACATCCAATTAAACCTGGATATCTTTTCATTTGGTCTGATTTGGTCTGATTGGGATTATCTGCGTCAGCGGAAAGGCTCATTTTTAGGAATATTCCTGATAGACGCATGGTCTGAGCCTTTTCCCCTAGTCCTAAATGGCCTAACTGCATGCTAAGTTCTGTGCTCTGAGATGCCACTACCCTATCCTCTTGTCCTTTCTGCATTCTGGAATCCCTGGTCTTTCTGTCTCAACAGGTATTAGCCTCCCATCTCCATGGAGTTCTGATGTGGGAGTCCCCTCTGTATGCTGTGAATACCATTAGTTAATAAAGAATCTCGGCCTGTGATAGGGCAAAAGAACAGAGGTAGGCGAGAAAACTAAACTGAATGCTGGGAGAAAGGAGGCAGAGTCAGGGAGAAGCCATGCAGCCCCACCAGAGACAGATGCCAGAACTTTATCAGGTAAGCCACAGCCTCGTGGTGCTACACACATTAAAGGAGATGGGTTATATTTGTATGTAAGAGTTAGCCAATAAAAAGCTAGAGCTAATGGGCAAAGCAGTGATTTAAGTAATACAGTTTCTGTGTGATTATTTTGGGGCTGAGCAGCTGGGAAATGAACAAGAGGTCTCTTACAACAGAGTTCTAACTGTTAATCCTTTTCTTCTCCTTTTCTAAAGGCTTTACTGGATATGCAGCTATTGTAGAGAGGATGCTGAACAGGCCACTAATGCAGAAGGTCAGAGCCAGCCCCTCCAAGCTGCCCACATGCAGATACCACCAACTCCCCAGGGGAGCCTGGCCTGGAGTGCTACAGAGAGCAAGCTCCATTGGAGGCCCCCTCCTGTACACCTCTTCCCAATCCCAGGAATGCCTTCCTGAAAGAGGTGTGCTGATATCAAAGGAAGAATTATGAGTGGGAGGGGCTGGCTCAGAGGAGAAAAGGGAAATTACAACTCTTTCATCTTTAAGATTTAGACGATCTGGCCTGGTGGTTAGGTCGGGAGAAGGTATGTGAGGCTGTCTTGGGCTACAGAGTGAATTCCAGGCTAGCCTGGGCAACTTAATGAGACCCCATCACAAAATCAAAAGTATAAACACGTGGACTGGGGGATGAGACCCAACAGAGTACTTGCCCAGCATGCATGAGCCCTGTGTTCAACTGTCAATACTGCCCCAAAGTAGGAAGGGTCTGATCCTGCAAATGCTGATGCCAACACCACACAAGGGTTCAAAGCAAGAACCTTTAGATAGGACACAGAGGCTAGAGGGGTCTGTGGCTTTGTTCACAGCAGCCCTCCAAGGGAGACACTGAGAGCAGAAACTGAAAAGAAAACAGGACAAGGGGGAGGGCTCTGGAATGGGCGAGGGGCCAGCTCCTTCTGCCCACAAAGGGAAGCCCAGGGTATCAGGAACCAGAAAGGACCCAGGACCATGAGGCTGGTATCTCCAGGCAGAATTCTCCCAGGACTTTTGTGACAGTGGCCGCAGTAACAGCCCAGGTACTACCAAAAGAGCTGCATGCCTGGACCAAAAGAATACTGCCTTCTGGAAGCAGCTCCATGGCACTGTGCCCACTGTGCCCTCTGCTCCTAACCCAGTGTTCCCATACCCTTTAGATAACAAGGATGGATCTTCCAGAGTTCCCTGCTCCCACTGAGAACTGTGTCTCAGTTTGACCTCACACCTGACCTGTGTTCTTGAACATGTCTCTTAAAGTGTCCTTACTGAGAAAATGAGGTAGCTGAACTTACTGAGCTCAGAGGTATCAGGGACCGTGGGGTGCTGATCTCTGGATTCTGATAGCCATAGCAGATTAAACACAATCATTTAATCCTCCCAACAACCCTCTAAGTACTGCTATTATCACCATGTCACCAAAAAGTAGAATAAAATGAAATCACACTACAAAGGATGTCTGGTTTTCATAAGGTTATATATGCAGCTGGCACATAGGGAAGTGGGGCTTGAATCTAGGTAGTAGCAGTCCAGAAACTTCTGCAGATCGTTTTCTCTGATCTTAGGTGCAGGAAGCTGGCACTGTGTGTTCCTGCAGGCACATACTGGGATCCCCAGCTGCACGATCATGCTCATGGCATGCTGGGACGGGGACTGAGAAACGCTGAAGCCCCTTCCACTACCACCTTGACCCTACTCTGAGCAGCCAGCCACAACAATCCAGAACTCTACGGGAATTGTACATGAAGGATCCCATCTGTAACCCCAGCACTTGGGAAGCTGAAGCAGGAGGCTCAAGCAAGTTCAAAACAGCCTGGGCTACATGGTGAGACTTTGTGTTCAAAACCAAACCAAACCTCTACGGGAAAAGAACTATGGAAGCAAACTAGACGAAGAGAGAACCTGGCCTGCTCACTACTTCCCCAACATAGGATGGGTGTTACACCCCATCTCCTGAACTGGGGACCCACACTATCTGGGAGACTGGAGTTGGAGATGGATCCTCAACCCTGAGACCTCTTGTTAGAGCCAGAGGACAGGCAGAGAATGACTTACCGGATTTTTCCTTCCTGTGGCAGCTCATGAGGGGGGTCCTCACTCATCAGCCTAGACTCCCCATTCAGCAGGTAGGTGTAGACAGTCTCCTAGGATCAAAAGCACTTGTGAGACCATGTAGAGATACTGCCCAGCCCAAGTCTGTTCATGGCAAGGCCTTGGGGGCTAGAGCTTGGTGGTTTGGGAAGGAGTTGAACAGGCAAGATTGATGAATCGACTGCTTTCCTTACTTATCACCCCAAACCCAAGGTGAGAGCCAATCACCCCCACATTGAACTCCAGCCTCAGGCATTTGGCAAACCATACTTGGTATGGCATGCAAGCCACACTCGCTTAGGATGCTCTCTCCTTTTAACACTGCCATGATCCTAGCCAGGAAACTACAGCCAGGGCATTGTGCCCATACTCTATGGTGCCCTGGAGGGTTTCCCAAAAGAAGCAGTCCTTTAGTTGTAACTGGACCCACTTGGGTATGGGTGAGGCTTGGAACTGACTGACACAGGTAGGCCAAGGGCTCAGAGAGCAAGGAGCATTTCAGACCTGACAATGGGGTGAAGGGGTACAAGAGAGTGCCTGGCTGGGAGTGAGCAAATCTGCGGTTGAAGGGCCTTAGAAACACCTGGGAACAGAGGCTCAGCAAGTTTTAGATCAGCCATTGCTCAGAGTGATCTGGAAGTACTGGCTGGAAGCCTGTCAGGTCTTTAATTCAGCAATTCTCTCTCCCTAGCATTTGGTCAAAAGTGAGACCCCAGCCGCCTGACACCCCTATGTCCAAGGAGTCTGGGATGATTGATTGAAAGCGTCACCCCAGTCCCTGGCCCCTGGCATCCATTTCGGGTCCCCTCCCCTGACAGTTGCCTTGGTTTGGACTCCGCCTCCAGGAAAGCCTGCCAAGCAGTGCCCCCTCCCCAGGGAGGGTCAGGACCACTCCCACAGGCTATTTAGGCTGCCGCCCATGTGGACTCCGGATTTGAGTGGTCTTTCCTGCTCTCCTCCTCTCACCATGCTTTCCTGGCCTCCCAGGAGTGCTGTATTAAACGTGGGCATTTTTATTCGGTCTGATTTGGTCTGACTGGAATTATTTGTGCCGGCAAAGAGGTTCGTCTTAAGAAATATACCTAACACCTAGGACAGACCATCCCCGATTGCAGGTCTTGTCCTAGCAGAAGCTGCTGTCTCACAGAAAAGATCTACTTCCCCACATGGGGACTCTTAGAGGCCCTGGCCAATCCCCATGACTGCAGGGCACACTCTCTCTTCAGGAAGCTGAGGAAGCCTTCTCTTTGCTGAGGGTGACAGGGAGGGCTTCAGGAGGAGCTGTTGAAGACTCTCCCCTCAGTAAGTACGGGGTCCGCAGTGCACTGGGAGAAACCACAACCCCGCCACTACAACCCTGCCACCACACCCCACTACCACCACCCCACTATCACAATCCTACCACCACAACCTCACCAGCTGCTCCTGTGGCCCTTGGATGTTCCACAGAGGGTTCCACAGAACCCTATCATGCCCTCCTGTGACACTGAGCTGAGTTCAGTTGTCCTGATGTGGGGTAGAGATTACAGAACCCAGGAGATGGAGGGTAGGGGCAGACTCTGTGACAATCCAGAGCCCCCTTGGTAATGAGGGTCTGAGCTTGAACTGAGTTTGAGGGGTTTTTTTTTTTTTGGTTTTGTTTTCAAGACAAGGTCTCTCATGTTGCTCAGGCTAGCCTCAGAGTCACTATGTAGTAAAGGCTGGTTGAGGACTTGTGGCAGTCCTGCTTTGGCCGCCCCAAATCATGGGATCACAAGTATGAGCCACCACCATGCCCACTGGGCCCGAATCCAGGGACAAAGAGCCACTTTGAGAGAGCTGTCACCCCTCAGCTCTACCCAGCCTCCTCCCATGTCATCCAATCTGGAGCAGTTTGTTTGTCTGTTTGTTTTTGTTTTCTTTCCTCAAGCAGGTTCAGAGTCGACCAAGGTGCCTCATGGCCAAGAGTTCACCCCCCACAGAGAAGGTGGGCAGTCTCGGTGGCGGGGGCAGTGGCCACCCTTCTCTTCGGCACGCCCGTGCCTCCCACTCTCAGCCTCGCTGGTTAAATTTAGCCGAGTTCCTGGGTAGGAGGGTTGCTTTGCGTTTTGTACACATCAGCACCATCTGCACTGGGGCTGCCTGCCACAATGGGTGCTGATGAGGAAGCCAGGTGCTGCAGCTCTCCTCCTCTCCCAACCCCCACCTCCCAGAACCCAATGCATCCTACAGTCAAGTAGAGGCTCCCCAAGCCTGGGCTCCCCAAATCATCATGGGCCTCTTGAGTAACATCTCACTGCCTCTTGAACCTCAGCTGTCATCTCAGCCCAGGCTTTAGGCTGCAGTTGGCTAGGCATCAAGTCAGGCACACACACACACACACACACACACACAAATACACACGCACACATGCATGCACACACACGCACACATGCATGTGTACACACATACACACGTACACATGCGCACGCACACACATATACACACGTGCATGCGCACACACATGCACATACACATATAGACACGCACAAGCGCGCACATACCCTCAAGGCTTGCAGGGCGGGTCCACAGTCACTGACATGCCATCCAGATGTTCCTCCACCCCAGGGCAGATGTTGTCTCAGCCACAACCCTCTTCCAAAGGATTTATTTTTGGGTGCCAACACACCACCCACTTCCTACCAATTTCACGCTTAATAAAGCTCAGTCATTAGCCCTCCTCCTGGGTGCTGAACTTCTAGAAGGTTTGGGGAAGTCAGATCTGAAGACAGAATAGGGGCGCTTAGATGTCAAGCCCATTTGTTTCTGTCATGCTGTGTGACCTTGGTGAGATACCCTCCCTCTCTGGGCCTCTGGAGGGTCATCCATCATTCAGAGTCAGGGACAATAGGCTTTAGTAGGGTGGGGAGGCTGCATCCTGAGTTGGTGTTGTTTCCTGAAGCCAAAGCTGCCTCCGCTAATGTGCAGAGTAGGGAGAGGATTTCAAGAGGACTTATATTTCCTCCTCCAGAAAGTCTTGCATGTTCCTTATGCTGATTCAAACCCTATTCTCCAGACTCCAAAGTCCCCTGTATCCCCCATCTGGCACATCTGGGACCCTGCTGCTTTGACTCCTGGGGGCCGGTTCATTAGCCTTCTGCTAAAATAATGAGCAATGGCACTGGGTGGTGGTGGCGCACACCTTCAGTCCTCGCACTCTGGAGGCAGAGGCAGGCAGATCTCTGTGAGTTCAGGGCCAGCCTGGTCTACAGAGTGAGCTTCAGGACAATCAGGTCCTCTAGCACCACCAAGACCTGACATCCGGGAGATTCTTCATGTATGTCCTCAACCTCGCCTGTTACACATACACCCAAATCCAAATGAGAGTCTGGGTAAGGTGAGGTGCAGCTCAGAACTGGGGAGGGCAGGGCGGAAACATGAAGGGCAGACACCTACCACTCTGGGGAGCACAGCAGAGAGGGCATCCTTCACAGCCTGACGCAGGCCAGCGATGTCGATAACAGCACCCAGGCTCAGCAAAGCATCCTGGAAGAGAAGAAAGAGCATGGGTCATTCTGGCTGGTGGCCCAGGCAGAGGCCCAGGCCCAGGGTCTGTCAGATGAGCCCAACACTTAGATACCTGAGTCTTAAGCATTGGACTCCAGCAGTAAGTACTAAGGCCATAGACTGTCCAAGTTCCCTCACCTTGTATTTGGGGAAACTGAGGCTTGGAGATGGACCAGAGACCTAGCCAAGGCCTCACAGTGAGTGAGGAAGGCAAACCTGGAGTCAATACAGGTTTCCTCTTTAGGAAGGGGCCTCTGTGTGCTGGAGGCACCGTAGCCATACCCTGGTTTCAGCTGAGTTAGGGCTGGGCTGAAAGCAGCAAGCATGGGGGTTGGGGGTGGTGAGCACAAAAGGCAAGCACAACAGAGGCCACTACAAGTAGGGAAGGCAAAGTCAGCCTTGATTGCTTCCTAGCCTCCGCCTCCCAGGAACAGGCCTCGTCCTTGGAGAGCAGGAACTGAGACAACAAAGGTCCCTTCTTCTCGCTCTATTAACTTGGCCAGAGCCAAGGGGATCAAAGAGAAAGGTAACGGAACAGGGGAGCAAGGCCAAGGCAGAATGGTGACTCACACTATGCACTCAGCTGTGCCCTCTCCCAAACCCTTGGAAGTCCTTCCTGATGTCTTCCCTGTAGATCTGTGTTCAGAAAGCCATGTGAGTAATGAAGGAGGCGTGGCTCTTTGACTCTGAAAATGATGTCATGTTGAGGGTCTTAGTGAACCCCATAGACTGCAGAGAGCTGATAAAAATGAAAATGCTGAAATACCAGAGTTATATTCATAGAAAGTTGTTAGCTCAAACGGGAGGTGCCAACTCCTAGATCTGTAATGTGGCTAAACCATCCTCAACTTCTTGTGTCCCAGAGAACAAGAAGAGATTTATCCAAATGATACGACCCCTTCAAGGTGGGCATTAGAATCCAAACCATGTGGCTAAGACTAGATCACTAAGGAGGCTCATTTCACATCCTCAGACACCCTAGAGTGGGGGACTGAACTCTGTGGCCACTGAATAATCAGGGGACCCAAAGGATTTCACAAGAAGCTGGCACCATTCCGTGGGACATAGGCTGTCTTCCCAGTACAGCCACACTGCAAAGGCTGGGACCACCAGATGAAGAATGGTGAAAATTGAGCCAAATGGCCAGTCCCTTGGCCACGGACACGCACACACACACGCACACATGCGCACGCACACATACACACACACACACACATGCATGCACACACGCACACACACAGACACACACATGCATGCACACACGCACACACACATACACACACACACACACACTCGGGCACACCTTGGGCAGTCTCAACACTGCTCTTTCACAGAGCCCTCCATCCCTGAAGACACCCAGGTCAATGATGTCAGACCCTTCTAGGTTCTGATGGGAATAGCTACTTCCTCATGTAGCACAGACCAGAGCCACCCATACCATCACCTGCTCACACAGCACTGTCACAGGCTACTGTGTGCTCTCATGATCAAGGCTGAAGACCACAAAGGGAAGATCCCAAACCCAGAAAAATCTCAAAAAAAAATTCATTTTCTTGACCCACACTCTCCAAACTGGTGCTTTAAGGACAGGGATCCATGTGGAGGCAGGAGGATTACTAAGAGACCAGAGAGGGTCTGACTTTGGTGATAGCTGCCGTGTGTGCTAGGGAAGCAAGGCAGTGCTGCCAAAGCAATGGAGTGAGCCTTATATGCGAGAAGACCACAACTGCAGATAGCTGTCTTCCCATTTAAGAGATGGGAAAACAGAGGTTAAAAGAGAAACAGTGACCATCTGTGCTGAGTCACAGGTCACCCAAACCTCCAGATCTCCCACTCCTATCTAAGCATACTCAGCACCCAACTCCCATCTCAAACCCCAGGGGCTTAGAGAAATCAATGTGTCCTTTGTTCTGATTGGCCAGCTCTTCAACCTGCCCTTTGCTTTGATTGGTGGACACCTTGAACTGTCCTTTAATCCAATTGGCTATTCTTGTCTGGCCTTTGTTCTGATTGACCAGTTTTCTGTGATTCTTTAGGTCAAGGGCAGGACAATGGCAGTGGGGAGGGGGTGAGGTAAGAAAACTTTGAGAGAGCTGGGCCACAAGCAAGGAGGGTTTCTCCATCCTTGGCTGAGTAAGTAGGAGGCAGGCTAGTGGAGTTGAGGCTCCAGGCCTGGCAGCCATCTCTCCATCTGCTTTGAAGTCTGACCTGCCCAGTAGCAGGGTGCTGAATGCAGAAAGCGCTGAGGGAAATGGGCCACCTCAGACCTAGCCTTCACAGCTTGCTCAAATGCGAGTTGCATTGATGAATCCCACCCCGTCTCAGGTCTGAGAGTAACTTAACCTCCACTACACCAGTGGGGGAGGGGAAGTTGAGTTCAGTGCCTGCCTGGGCTCAGAGGACAGGGCTGCAGCCTTGGGGGACACAGCTGTGAATGGGAAATGGGTCAATCGCTGAAGTGAAGACACAGTGGGGAGCCAGCCTCAAACAGGGCTAGCAGTCCAGGACTATCAAAAGAAGAGGAAAGGAAAAACAGGCATTGCTGCCCACATGCCCCAGTGCCTTAGCCGGCACCTGCATGTGGATTCCTCATGTATGTACACACACACACACACACACACACACACACACATGCACATGAGTGAACATAGCACATGTGCACATACACAAGAGCCCCGGCTCAGGGCGGGTGGAGGCAGTCATATTTCCTGTCCTTACAGCTTTTGTGAACAAACACCAGGGTAAATATCAGCATAATAACCAGGCAGTTTTCCAGACCCCAGGGGAGAACCTGTGGTGTATAGACAAGAGCACTGATTTCCAGTCCTGTCCCAGATTGACGACAGAAGCTCCCTGTGGCCTTGAACACACCCCTTTCCTCTTCTGAGTCTTGGTTTCCTTCTTAACATAAATGGGTCTTTCCACTCTGCTACATCTAGTTCTGTGGTTTTTATGGTTGAATTTGATGAGGGTGAGTGGGTAGGCTGAAAACTAGGTGAATGGTAGATGGATGGGTAAGTAAGTGGTTAGGAAAATGAGAGTGGGCGGATGGTGGGCAGATGGATGGATGGACAGATGGGAGAGTGGGTAGGGAAATGGGTGGATGGATGTGTAAACTGATGATTACATGGAAAAATGGGGAGATGGTGAATGCTTAGGTAGATGGGCAGGTGAGTGAGAAGATCAGTGGGTGGGTGAGTGGTTAAATGTTAGATAAATGGGTAACTGGGAAAATGGGTGGGTGGGAAAACTGGATGAGAAGACGGGAAACAAATGGAAGGTAGGTGGGTGGATGGTTAGGTAAGGGGAGGATGGTGGGTGGGAGGATGAACAGAGCCTTTGGCTCTCTGCAGCCCCCTTACCTGCTGTTCTCCACCTGCTGCTGTGGGCTGAGACTGCCTTCAGCACCGCAGACAGCGCCACGTCCTCTTCAGGTACCAACAAAGGGGAGGCTGTGGGTACCAGAGTTTCTCTGAAACCAGGGAGGTTGCTAGTTTTCTGAAACCTGGGCCTTAATCATCAGAATTTTGCGCTCATTTGGGGAGAGCAGAGGGTCCAGACTGAATTGCTTCTAACTCCTTCGTAAAGCTCAAGATTATATTAAAACAGAGACCTTGGTCTTCTTCGCTTTGACGCCACCCACAGGGACAGATGGCCTTGAGTCAAGGGTCACTGACTTAAGATGGTTTCTTATTTCACTTCTATAATCATCCATGTCTTTTCCCTCCACAAACCCTCCAACTGCTCTCCCCACAGCTTGGCACCTGGACCCTCTACAAGAAAGTCTCCACCAGTTTATCTAATCTCGCTGGCTCTGGCTCCCCTCTTGGCCTGCAAGGTTAGGGGCCATCCTCACAGAGTGAAATCTGATATCCCCCTCCAATGGGCGGGCCCCCAGGACCCTGGAGTTCCCCTCTGGGCCAGGCTCTCTCTATGCTTCTCCCCATCAGTGCCTAATCAAAGTCCATCTGCCACACGCTGCTCTCCTATCTTGTCACGCTGTTTCCACCTCCACATCCTGTCTCTTCCTCCTAGATGACTTCTCTGCCCACTCTCCTTCTCTTCCCTGCATCCTCCCCACCCCCACCACTCCTGTCTCTCCTGCCTACTCCTCCCCCAGATGTCCAAGAAATCATCTAGAGAACATGGGGAGAAAACACCTGACGAAAGAAGTGCAGCCATGAATGGGGGCTCCAGAAAGTGGCCTCAGTGGGGAAAATCAGAAGTCCAGAGCCGACACCACCTGACCCGTTGGTGTCTGGCCTCCTTTTCTAGTAAGAAATACATACACTTCCTAAGCTTTTCAGGAGAATAGAGGAGTCCAGGACATGGCTGCCACTGGCCACTTCCAGGGCTTAGCTAGAGCACTTAGTAGAACTAGCCAGGAGTATGCCTTGAAATTCAGAGTAGGGAAGGCCCAAACTCAAGCCCGGCATCCCACGTCTCCTCTTGAGCTCCTTACAACTCTCCAGCCACCAAATCAGAAAACAGAGGAAGCAGGACAAGGTGGTTTTTTCCCTCCCAACCTGCCCATGCCTGCCACCTGCCCAAAGAGCTGCCTCCGGCAAACCTGGTGCCTTAAATATAACAAGAGCTGCCTGTGTGTGCTAACACTTGCATCCATAGTCCTTCCCATAGCAAGGTTGAGCTGGGCCAGAGGTAGAAGAAATGAAGAAGGCTAGGTGACGCTGGACAACTCAAATGACAGGTGGGCTAGCTCAGATATCAATGCCCTGAGTGACTCTAACTGAGGGGAAGGGAAGGTAGCTTTCTTGGGTACTGGCTGTAGTTGCAGGTGTCCCTCAGTGGTCTCCCAACTTTGGCATGCCCCAGAATCACCTGGAGGGCTGTTGAAATACAGAGTGCTAGCTCTACCCCCAGAGTTTCTGACTCAGCTGGTCTGGGAAGAGGTCCAAGAATTTGCATCCCCATTCTCAGAGGCTGCTGCTGCTGCCGCCTTGAGAACTGCCTCTCCTCATTTCTCTTTAGGGGCAGGGTGCTAAGGACAAGGATGGAGAGAAGGTGGATCCTTGCTCTATAAAGGGCAGCTCAGATGACATGAGAATGATACCCCAACATAAAGAGACTCCACAAGAAAGATCCCCTAGGAGGGAAGACAGAAGAACAGGAAGGGAGAATGTACTATGGCCATGGGTGATTAGGTGACAGAAGGGGACATGAAAGGAGTCACCAACAACTCAATAGCCTAGTACTACAGGAAGAACCTCTCTTGTCCTCCTCTCTCCTCCTTTCCCTCCCTTCCATTGCCCTACCATGCCCTCTTCTCCCCTAGCCCACCACCCTTCGTAGACTCTGGCTTCAGTTGTTACTCCAACAGGGCCGCGTCTCCAGCCTCTGAGCCACACTGGAGACACGTGCACTGTAGAATACACCTGCGCCTGTCCTGGCGCCTCCCGAGGGAATCCCCACTCCCTGAGGGAGGCACACAGTCTTTCTGTTGGATCCTCTCATCCCACACCCATAGCCAGTTCCTCCCTCCCTGCATAACTCCCACTCTGTCCCAGCCAAGGTGAACTTCTATCCCAGGACCTACTGCTGTAGGGGAAGGCAGGGGCTGTTAGTTCTCCCAGTCTGTCCTCTCTCCAGTCTGGATGAGAGGGATAAGGGAATAGCTGACATGGGAAGAGAAGCGAGCCAAGAGTTGAGTATGGGAGGAGGTGATGGCCCTGCCTAGAAGACATAAGATCATGTTGATATAGGACAGGTTCTGGCTTCTTGCCACCCTCCCCACCTTCAGCTGCCTCCTCCTCACAGTAGAACCCTGTCCCCACAGCCCCCGGGGTTCTCACCAGCACAGCACAGCTCCTGAGCACATCACCATAACCTCCTTGCCACTACTGCCCAGCCACGTTGGCTTCCCATCTCCGTGACCATGAGGGTTGATCTGAGCACAGTGGGACATTCAATGGAGGCCAGTGTAAGCATCTGGTGACTCAGAGCTGCACCTGGGGATAAGCCTAGGTAGTAAGGAGGTGAGTACTCTGTCCCCCAGAGTGTACAGGAAAGAAGGGACCCGAGGGCATCAGGGCCCTGAAAATAAGTTCCTTAATGGGCTGACTAACCTCCAGCTCCTGGTTCCATGAGCCTGAATGTCTGTGCCCCACTCCTCACGTGCCTTAAAGTTAAGTTAAAATCTTGACATAGCAAATCTAGAAGCCTCCCAAAATCAGACATAATGACCCAATCAGGAGAAAGGGATGCTGAGTGCCTAGTTGGACCAGTGTCAGAAAGACACAGGTGTCAGATGAATGGCAGGACAAATGAGTGAGTGAGAAAGCCAGTGAGTGGTCCTCTTACCTGGGACCCTATGACTTAGCGGATGCTCCCTTCACAGCCACTCCCTCCCATCTAGCTCTTAGCACAGCTGGTCCCCAAAAGAGGCTAGAAAGGTTGGAGGCCTGTGCACTCCTCAGCAGAAGAGTGGCCCCCAGTTCTGCTGGAGGCCCCAGATCTCTGGGTCCCAAGACTGGCATGACGAGAGTCCTAGAGGGAGAGTCTATGAAATGAGAGGGAGCTTCTCATTGGCTCTTTTGACAGCATTTTCAAAGTATCTTGGCAAGCCAAGAGACCTGCTCTTCAGGATCATCTCAGGATGGGAAAAAGCCCAAGCCGGTGGATCAGAGACCCCCCAATAAGATCAATAACCTGTTCTAGGAAGTCTTCCTACATACTGACATTTGTCCCAACCTCAACCCTCATGGGAATCCATAGGGGACCAGAGTCTATAGGCCTCAGTTGTCCTTGCACTGAATTCACAGTTTGGTTTGGGGTGTATGGAAGCCCAAAGGAGGCAAAAAGGCTAGTCAGGTTCTCCCCTAGAGGCAAGAGCAGGCCCCTCTCTTCTGTGGCTTTGGGTCTCTCAAGTGCTGCTTTGGTCAAGGGATGGACTAGTCACCTCTCCAGTGTCTGTATCTAGGCCTGGGTAGAGTCTCTTGTCTCCCACTCTTTGACCGTCCCCTTCCCTGCTGTGTCCACAAGAGATGGTAAATGCTCAAAGGCACTGGCTTGACACAGAGCGATGTATGACCTGCAGAAAGCAGGAAGGCTAACCAGGGGTCTAATGCTGGGCTCTTCTGGGACCAGGCAGAGAACTGGCTGTCCCATGGTACCTGCCTGGGGGTTGGTCCTGGCTCTGTCTCCAGCCATCCCAGTACCTCCCCAGGGACTTCTGTGTCTGCTTGTCTTGGTATGTCTCTCTGGTGTCTGTAGATTCCACAGCCTCACACTGTAGATCCTCACTTCCTCCTGTGACTGTATTTGGCTTCATCCTCACAATTTAGCCCATCCCAGCTGTTCCCCAAATCCCAGGAGAATGGGAATATGAGAAAGGTGTGGACAGAGACCAATTCAGAAGCAGCGAAACACGGGAGAGCCAGGAGGGGACCCTGGAGACAGGACTGGAGGGGCAGTCAGAGATGACCCCCTCCTCCAAGGGAAACCCTTGAAGGCAGAACCGGAGAAGTTCCCTCCCCCCCACCCTCCCCACACTCTGCGCTGACTCCTGCTCCTCCTCTCCCTCTCCCTGCCCCTGCTGGAATGTGTGAGCACTTTTATTATTCCTAAAAATAGCCCTTCTTACTGGGGGCTGGGGTGAAGGATTGTCTGGACAGGGTCCATCTCAGGCATGCCCCTTCCTTTGGGATGTGTTCCACGCTGGGCTTCCCGACCCTCCTAAAACAGAAGTGAGACCCAGGAGTCCCCCCTGTGGAATGGCCCTGGCTCCTTAAATTCCAATGCGCTCTGAGTTCCTAGGCAGTGAGGAGCTTTTGGCAAGGTTCCCGTGGCCACCTCCAGAGGGGCAAAAAGATCAGAGGACACTGTCACTTGAGTTCTTTCTCAGTCTCTTCAAACTCAGGTCTCTGCTCAACAGCTACCTTTTACCCACGACCCTCTTTACCCTCCCCCACCCCCAGCATCTTCTCTTCTCGCCCTGGTCTGATCCTCCAGGAGCCGCAGCTCTGCTCCCTGGTTGTCATCCCCTCTTCTCTCCAGCTTCCCTCATTTACAGCAGGGCAGGGCCTAGGCCTCAGGGATCTAGCACCTCCTCCAGTGAACCAGAGAGTTGGTAGGGAGCCTTTATAAGCTCTGAGACCCCATGTCTTGGGTCTGTACTCTCATTGCCCCCCCCCGCTCTGTGTCTCCTCCCAGCCTTTTCTCATCTGTACTAGGCCCCAAGTCTCACTGTCCATCTCAGCCTCCAAGAGAAGCCCATCTAGCCTCACCTCCCTACCTTTATTTTTCAGCTGCCAATCCCCAGAGAGAGGCACAGCAGAACTGGCCAGGACCCCTGTCACTCTGCATTGATGTACAGGATCCCAGCTGGTGGAGCTCCAGGGACAGAGAAGCAGGCTCTTCAAACACTCACCAGTCCCACCCGGCGGGCAGGCTGGCATCCAAAGCTATTTATTTGCCTTTGGAGGACCCAGAAGCCAGAGAACAAACATCCGGATTCTGCAGAATTTCTCCCACTCTCCCTTCTCATATCCCCAGGGGCTGGGAGCTGGGGCTACGACATGCATGTGCTCATACACATACATGCTCATACAGTTCCTCACACACCAGGACTGGATAATTATGAGTCAGGGTTCTCTGGGAGAAAATGCCCTCCTCTCAGAACCTCAGACCTTCTGTATGATTCAAAACAAATTTTATTTTGCAAAGGAAATTTTTAGTAGCATTTGAAAGGATTTTCTCATTGCGAAACTCAGAACATTCATCAGAATTGGCTTTTTTTCTCTCTCTGGGGAAATGGGAGCTCTCACTTTACTGGTGACCTAAGCACATGCCGTCTATAATGGTGTGTCTCTAAGGACCATCATATGACCACAGCTGAGTATGTCCCTTGGGTCATGAGAGAGAAACATCTGTGTGAAAGTATGTGGTCTGTACTTCCATGGAAGCCTGGGGAGGCTAAAATACATGTGTCTATAAATCTTCTGGACCCATGTGGCCATCTGTATTTATGGGTGACCTTCACGTGTGTCTGGGCATGTATGAATAAGGTCATTGAGGCTGGCATGAGTCTGGTGTGTGCAGTGAGTATGTGGCTGTCTAGGAGACCATGAATAGCCTGGTGGTTGGTCTTGTGTCTGAATGAGCGAATGAGCCTGTAGCTGGCATCACGGGTCAGGTTCCTCTCACCACGCACAGTCCACCATCTTCATCACCTCCCTGGGGTCAGGACCCACCACTCTGCTCCAGTACATGCCACACATATTCAACAAATCTAACCCAGTCTCAGCGGACTGCTCTGCAAATGGTACCTTCCCAGAGCTAGAATCAGCCACATTTTGTTTAAGCTGAAGCTAGAATCAGCCACGTTTTGTTTAAGCTGACTCCAGGTACATGAGACCACCTTTGGAAAGTAGAAAAAGAAGTGACCCCAGCCTTCTGCCGTGAAAAGCAAGTCTCGGTGCACAGAGAAGGCCCAATTTCAGCACCACACAGCTCCTCTGGAGCCCTTGTCCAAGAGCTAATATGCATGGTTAAGAGGCCTTGTAGATAAGCAATGGCAGGTCCCTTCCTGTCCTACCTCCAGGACAGCCCGGGACTGGAGGGACTCTGAGTTTGGAACTAGAATGCCACATTTCAGTGGAGGCTTCAGGACAACCCACCCCTTCCAAACTTGTAAGACTCTACCCCCATGACCCTCCTTTGAGCCTTCCCTCTCCAAGGCTCAGGAGAATGTCCTACAGGAGCCATGAGGAGCACAGACTACAGCTGAGGTGCTGGGCCCAGCTAACCCAGTCTGGGGACTCTGAGATCCCCCCAACCCAACTCTCATGGTTGCCTGGGAACTCAACCAGGGAAAACAGGGGGCCTCTAGTGTGGCTTGGGGTGACCCAAGCTTTGGACCCCATAGACTCCAAAAAGAGCTTGAGGGAGCAGTGAGGGTCCTGGGCAGTGGAGACCTATGTCCTCAGCTGTTGGAATGAACCACCTGCACTTCCCTTTTTCTCCCCATAAGGCCCAGATCCCCTACTGGTGTGATTAACCAAATTATGTTTTTTTTTTCCATGAGCAAATTGCATTGGTCTGAATTGAATTGGTCCTTAAGAACCTGTGCCGGAGAAAGAAAGGCAGGAACAAGTAGGGATGTAGGGATATCACCACAAGGCTGAGCCAGGGACAGGAGAGAGTGAAGAGAGAAAAGAGGGCTGAGGACAGGAGAGCATCTCTCACCAGTGCTCCCTGGATGCTCCTGTCCGCTAAATGTCTGGAGTTCCAGGGTTGAGGGGAAGTACCTCAAGGGACAAAACCATCACCCAGCATGTGGGACTGTTTCCTGTAATTCTACCAACAGCTATATGTGGTGCTTGAGGAAGCTAAGGCTCAATAAATAAAACAATGAGCTCCAGTTAGAGCCTAGGACACTGCTCGTGGTCAGTCTCAGAACTCTTGTTCCAGGGTAAGTCAGCCCTACCCTACAAGAAGGGCTCCTCACACCAGCTCATAGACACTATTTCTACCCCAGGTGAGAACTGGCTCCTCACCACCAGCTCACAGACGCCATTTCTACCCCAGGTGAGAACTGGCTCCTCACACCAGCTCACAGACACCATTTTTACCCCAGATGAGAAGTTCTCTTGTCCAATACTCATCCTTCTCTGATGGTCAGCAGGTAAGACTGGGACTGGCTTCAGGCACCGTCACTCACAAAACATCTTCAGTCCCTCTCACTCCCACACAGTGTTATGCTCTGTGTCACACCAAGATAGCACACAAAGACACAGTCACCATCACCTGCTCACAGAGGTCCCAAATACTCAATGATCCAGTCACTCCAGTGTCCACATTGGCTGTCACACAGCGATTCCTGACTATCATCTCCACTCAGGGTGTCTCACATTCTCTGCAGCACATGTCACACCAGGCCCCTGTCTACCCTTCACAGCATCGGGTGAAGCTTTCATGCTGTTTCCATGTTACACTGTCTCATTTTGATGCCACCCAGCACCTCTCAGGCTCAAAAATAAATAAATAAACAAATAAAAGCGATTTGAAAGTAGCAGGTGGAATACTGGACAAAAGGATTTAAGAGGGGATGAGAGGATCGAGGAGATAAGGAAGTAGAAGGGCGGGGAGAGGGGAGTTAAAAAAAAAAAAACTAAGTATAAATGAAAATGCCATAAGGACAACTGCTAAGCTAAATGGAAAAGATAAAATAGTTCAGCAAAATGACCCACAAAACGAGAGGGAAATACTGCATCTAATAAAGGCTGAATACATCAAGAACTTCTATAGCCCAACAGCACCAGTCTAAATCAAAAGTAGGAACAAAGGACTTGTGTGGACATTTTCCCAGGGAAGATACACAAATGGCCAAATGGAAAGACATTCAACATCTCTAATCACAGAAAAGAAATGCAAAACCAGAGCGAGAGGACATGTCACACCCATTAGGAAGACTGGCTGAGGTGTCAAGGGACAGAAACTCTTCTATGCTGTGATGAGACTCGATGGTGATGCAGATGCTGAGACACAGTATGGCCACTTCTAAAGCAAACACATCCAACACAACCAAGTGAGCCGGTGGATGCCTGGGACTCCAGGACTTAATGGCAGAGGCAAGACTGTGAGCTCAAGGCCATTCTGGGGTACGTGACAAAACACTGCCTCAAAACCAACAGGTCTGGGCAATGACTTGGTGCTGAAGGTGTTTGCCCTGACCCTGAGTGTGATTCCTGGCATCCCCACGGTAGAGGAGAAACTGACTCCTGCACGCTGGCCTCTACCTCCACATGCGAGCCACGGCCTCTACACAAACAAGCAATTGGACACATACACACACACACACTAAAGAAAAGAAAATTTTTTAAGAGACTGATAAAAAGGAAAGAAAGAAAAGCATGAAAATCAATGCTTCAGAAAAGTAATTATTAATATATACCCAAGATCGTTGAGAGCAGAGTCTTAAATGGATCTTTGCACATTCGTGTTTGTAGGTACAACATCCACCACAGCTAAACAGTGGGGACAACATGTGTGACCATAAATGGACAAACAGATAAGCAAAAACACGTACACTGGAGTATCACTTGTCCAGAAAAGGAGGAAAGTTCTGTCACATGCTACAACACAATGAACCTCAGGACAATATGTCCAATGACATAACACTCAGCCCTTAAAAGACAAATACCGCATGAGTCCAAGAGATGAAGAAATGGGAGGGAGGTTGCAGGAGGGGGATCAGTGGGACAGGGGGGCAGTGGGGAGGGGAGACAGGTGGGAGGCAGGAGGCAGAGACTTTTTCTTAGGTGGATTTTGTTTGGGAGAATGAACTTTGGAGCCTGGCTTAGAAACAATGTGAACACATTTAAGGACCTAAAGCACTCCTGTGTATATTTTACCACAAGTAAACAGGTTCTCAGCTTAACGGGAGAGAACTGAAAGCAAAAGGGAAAAGGAGAGCCACACAGTGCTGAATCCGAGCACCATGCCAGTTTGTCATAGTCCTCTTCGTGGTGGTATTGTGCTTAAAATGTTTTTATTTGGAGCCAGGTGTAGTGGCGAATACACTTAATCCCAGCACTCAGGAGCAGAGTCAGAGGCAGGTGGATCTATATAAGTTTGAGGACAGCCTGGTCTACATAGTGAGTGCCAGGCCACCTAGGGCTGCATAGTGAGACCCTGTCTCAATTAAATTGAATCAAATTTAAAAGTCCCACAATAAAAAAAATTTTTCATCTTCCTTGACCCTGACCTTTATCTAGCAACCTCCTCTGCATAGCTATGCATGTCGTTGCTCATATTACCATGCTGCCCTGGCTTCTAGCCCAATTTGTCACCGAGGGGTGTGTGTGTGTGTGTGTGTGTGTGTGTGTGTGTGTGTGTGTGTGTGTGTGTGAAGCCAGAGGTTAATCTCAGGTGTCTTCATCATCCTCCCTCCACATTAGCTTTTCAACAGGGTCTCCCACTGACTGTGGCCCTCATTCAGCCTGCTCTGTAAGTCCCAGGATTCTTCTGTCTCTGTCTCCTCAGGACTGGGGTTACAAGTGCGGCTGTTGCACACACCTTTTTTTTTTTTTTTTTAAATGTGGGAGGATCAGATGCTCACACGCAGATCCTCAGACTGGACAAGCACTCTCCCTGTTAAGTTGTCTTCCCTGCCCACATGAGTGGTTCCTATCAGCCTCCCCTGCCCACGAGAAGGCTGTCTCTTCCTTCTTTCTCACTTTCAAAGTCGTCAACAAGTTCAATCATTCCAACCTCCCAACCATCTCAAAGGCTTGCTCATGTCTCAGGAGCCTCCAGCAGGCCTGTCTCCCTGCTGCCTCTCAACTCACCATACACAGCGCTCAGAGCCATCTTTCCAGCTATCCTTCATACCGTATTATCCATCGCTGTGTTCCGACAATGCTGTCAGACTCAGCATTGTGTGTTCCCATGCCACTTTGTCATGGGCATTACACATCACATGCTCACTGTCAGGCTGGGGGCTGCATGCATCATAACCATTTTCACACACTCGATGTCATTTCACGTCACATCCATGTTCACACACAGCTTTACTGCATCATATCCTTGGGGCACACTGAGTCTCACAGTTCAGTGTCAAGACACTCGAGCCACAAGCTCAGGAACACACCTGTTACCACACAGTGTCATTTCCCCATGTTTATGTATCTGATTCTCATGACATCACGCCTACTAGGCACCCATTTTTAACCTCAGAGTTACATACAACATGCCCTACTGTCTTACACACTTAGTATTTCAGAATGCCACACAACCAGGTCACACATTCACTCTCCACACAGTATCCCATGATCACTATCACACATTTAGTATCACATGTCACGGGCCCAACATTACACACCCTACAGAACACCCATTGTCCCACAGTCAGTGTCCCTATGTCAGCTGCAGCACACACACACACACACACACACACACACACACACACACACGCCTTTGCTAGGCATAGTCACAGAGCTGCTGCTCCTGGCAACACTGTTTCCTGTTGTGCTCAGAGGCCGCAGCTGATGCTTGCCCCTTCAGGGGTTTCCTGTTGTCAGGGTTCAGTCGGGCCTGGCCGGTCTGGGACATACAACCTGAAGCCAGTCAGCAAGAACTCTGGGCTCCTCTGCCTCCCTGCTGATTCTGTGTGAGCTCACAGGGCCTTTCATGGTCTCCCCCTCCACATACCCAAATTCTTCAAGTGCCTGGTCCCATGAGAGGGGCACAGGAGACACTCACTGGGTCTTGTCCATTGATCAGGCTGGAGGTTGCATGCCCAGCCCTCTGCTTCCTAGTGAGACTCCTGGCAGTCTATGACAAACATTGTCTGACCAACTTTGGACAAGACCAGCAGACCTCAGCCTGGAAGCCTGACAGAGAGGAAGGAGAAGGAGGGTAGATGCCAAAGGGTCAGAAGGCCAGCGAGTTAGAAACACTATCCCAGAGGAAGTCGCCCCTATGGAAGCCTCTGAGAGCTGAGAAATATAAAGGAAGAGAAAGAAAGTTGGGGAACCAGACAGGGGCAAAGTGTCGTAGAGACAGGAACCTGGTGGAGCCGGGACTGACGAGGATGAAGACAGGACGAGAGAGCAGAGGTCACACTGTGGAATTAGAAAAACACAGGTTCCTCCCTCCCAGGTCAGCATGGTTCTGTCTCAGGCTCCAGTCAGGGAACTCAGGGTACACCCCCTCCTTCCTGGCTTTTCCTGTGACCCTACAGATTGTCCCTAAAGGCTGCCAAGGCCCCTCACCTCTTGCTTGGGCCAACCTGCAGGAAGGACACGAGCAGGCCAACGCACACGCTCTCCACACGGCCTGAGATAAATATTTCCCGGGAAACGGAACTTGTTCTCTGAGTGTTTACAGCCAAGGGCCAAGCAGGACGGGAAGGGGGGAGCTCATCTCTCACGCTCATGCCTGGGCCCTCAGCATCTGTCCCGGCACCACCGTGGGCCTGCTGTGCATTTCTCAGGCAGTCCCTGATGTTTTTCTGAGCTGACTCTGGGTTCTCAAGGAACCCGGATCTCGCTGAGCCTAAGCTCGCCTGCAGCCTGGCTTGTGTCTTCTCTGACACCTCTCCCTTCTGACTATGTTTTTCTGACCTGCCTGTGATATCATTTCCACTGTTCTCTCATCATTCAGGGTGTGGACAGATGGATGGGCAGACAGGAGACAGGCTAGGGTGACAGCTGAGACCCTTCTCTAGTCCCAAGGCCCCACATGCCCCAGGCCTGTGCAACCTGTCAGGTGAGCACAGACAGATGGCAGGGTCTCAGGGCCCCCTGGATGCCAGATGCTACAGCCAACTTGTTGGCAGCAGCTCCCTCAAGGGCCACGGGGCGGCAGTGAGGCCACTTGCCTGATGTGAGAATTCAGGAGGAAGCAGAACAGCTGGCAACAAGAGTGCTTGATCAAGAATGTTCAACTAGGCCTGGAAAACGGCCTCTTCTGCGGCCCTTCCAGCCCAGGACCTGTGCCCCCTGGCATGTGGAGCTGTCCCCATTGCCCACCTATGCTCACTCAAGCCTTTCTCCATCACAGCAGCAATCTTGCTTTGCTGGCTCCCAGCTCTGCCCATTGTTAACCAGTACATGGGCCCCCTCATCCACCTCTGCAGCCTCCAACTTGTCTCTAGCTCTCAAACCACACCTTCCTACCTCCTGAGGGCTCCCCTTGGGGTTGAGTTTCATACTCTTCTACCCAGGGGTCCTTGCTCCCTGTCTCCCTTCGTTGGTTCTGTCAAGAGCTGACTACAGGAATTCTAACAGCCCAGCTGATCTCTGGCCTTGACTCTCTGCACCCTTCACTGTTTCAAGGCCACCTCCCAGATTTCCTGATTTCCCTAATCCACCAACTGAGCCTCTTTCTTAGAACTTTTCATTCCTATGCACAGGAGTGCTCATTCATTCAAGAAGTCTTTATTAAGCATCCCCTGTATGCCAGGCCCCAGTGAACCCAAGATCGATGACAGAGTCAGGTGTTTCCAATCACTTGAGAGGAGATATACAGCCCAATACCTGTGTGGTGCAACACTCTGCCCAGTGGTGCCCTCGGGGGGACTGAGAGCTGTGAGTGTCCAGGCAGGGAGAAGACTGACCAAAGCTGAGGTGGGAAACTTCACAGAGAAGGTCAGTATGAGCAAGGACATGGGGGCTGGGAGAGCTGGCGTGTGCTGAGGACTGAGGAGAATCCAGTGGACATGGATTCTCGCAGATCTTCACAGAGAAGGGTCAGTTTGAGCAAGCACATGGAGGCTGGGAGAGCTGGTGTGTGCTGAGGACTGAGCATCCAGTGGGCATGGATTCTCCATGCCAAAGCAGCCACGGATCTGCAACGGATGGACTGCGCAATGGGGCACTTGGTCTGGGCACCTGTGCCATTGTCCACGCCTGTGCCCATCTCGGCACCTGTTCCAGCCTTCATCCCAGCTACAGCTCCCAGGACACAGCTGGTCCCAGCTCAAAGTTTTTAATTCAGTGTGCTCAGTTCACAGAGAGTGATGCCAGGGCCTGGATCCCAGGATCAGCCTGAAGGGCCCCCTGCCTTCAGCTGGCCAAGGGCCAGGGAGTTATCCCTAAAGAGTATGCAGAACCTGTGTCTGCTGGGTGGGGAGGGGTGCTGACAGCATGGCCCAATGCTGCTGCCGAGACAGTACCAGAAAAACGCCCCACACCGCAGAACTTTTGCAGCCTCACCTGAGCCCTACTGCACGCACTGTCCTGTGTGTGGTGCAGGGCAGGCAGCTAAGTCTGACTCCAATGAACATGGAGCAAGAAAGCTCGTCCCACAAGCTGATGCCACACAGGCCTGGGCCAGGTCTTCACATGTGCCCTGAAGCTTCTCCAGCCACTCTGGGTGTTAGTGCTAATAACAATGCTTCTGTCCCAGTAAGGATGGGGGACCTTTTTGTTTGTTTAGGCCTTTGTTGTTGCTGGCTTGTTTTATGTTGTTTTGTTTTGTTCTAAGACAAAGTATAACATATCCCAAACTGACCTTGAACTGGATGTGAATCTGAGGATGACCTTGAACTTTGCATCCTCCTGCCTCCAACTCCTGAATTCTGAGATTAAAGACATGCAGCACCATGCCTGATTCATGCAGAGCCTTGTTCTTGCTAAGCAAGCACTCTACCAACCTGAACTACATCCATCGGGAGATCTGACCTCAACTTGCAGATGAGGAAGATGGGTACATGACAGCTATGGTCATACACCGGGAAGTGGCAGGCCCAGACCCAGAGCAGGTTCTCTCAAAAGGCAAAGCTAATGGTGACCATCCTTTGAGGTGGGTGAAGGGTTGGTTGTAGACAGAACAGAGCTGGGACAGTCCTAGGCTAGGATCTTTAATCGCAGTGAGAAGGCAACAGGACCCAAACACAGGAATCTCACAGTGATGAGAATACAGGGCTTGATCCAAGGATGCCCTGGAGAGGGTGGGGTTGGTAGAATGGGGAAGGGACTGTCTGTGAGTGTGCAGACGTAGGGACAATGGCTGAGGCACTGAGTCTGTGCAGAGACACAGAACCTAGAGCCAGGCTCCTTCAGCCCCCGCAACCCTAGAGGTCTCAGCTTCTCCAAATCCCTCCCCTCGTGGCTTCCTGGGTGGGTGACAAATGCATTCTTTCCTGGCAGGTGGCCAAGGCTGCTGAGATACTGCTGGCTCCCAGGAACACCATCTGTCCCAGCTCTGGAGGGAGCTCCCACCCATGGGGAATGCCATGGTAATAAATAAATTAATAAATAAATTAATAATGACTCCAATCCTCCCTCTTCTTTTGATCAGCTCTTAGCACCAGGACCCGGTCCCACAGCAAGGGGCATTCTCAGTCCTAGCCTCATGCTGCAGTAGGAAAGCCCTGTTGAGCCCCTGCCCCAGCTGATGAATGGGCAGGGAGGCATCTAGCCCAGCTCCACCCTGATCCACCCCAGCACCTGCTCTGAGTCTTGGCTTCCCCCAAACACAGCAGTCCTAGGTTATGCTAAGAGTTGAACGAGAGCATGTGCCCAAAGTGTTGGCCCAAGGGGGCTGACTCAGGCAAGAACTTCTTCTTAGTTCACTTGGGCACACTGGCAGACACATGAACAGGATACATGCATGCATGTGCATGCATAAAACACACACCCACACACACCACTCTGTGTCAATCTTCAAAATCCACAGTTCACCCCATTTCTGTTATTCATTAAACATGGAAGGTTAATTCAAGGCACCCCAAAGACATGGTCAGAGCCGGGCTGGCAGCCCCCCACCATCAGTCGAGGAAGGGAATGACAGAAACACGGCCCCCGGGTGTAGGGAACTCACAGTGAAGGGGACAAGCCGGGCATACATACAGAGTCACAGGATGAAGAAAATAGGGTTCTATGGCACACAGTGGACAAAAGACAGCAGAATGCCCTGGCATCCAACTGCCAGGTGGGAGAGCTCAGAGGAAGAAGCAAGAACCAGCTGGGGCTGGAGTTGACAGAGAGTGGGAAGAGGCCATCTTGGAAGAGGGAGGCTCTTGCAGAGCCCATAAGTGTTTAGGATATGAGCAGCAGGTGCTTGGTGAAGCAAGAATGGCTGAGGGAGATTGTGGTAGGCTGGAGCTTCAGAGGGTCAAGAGGATAGAAACACAGAGAAATGCTGAGTAGAATGGTGAGCTCAAATTTGACTGTTAGAAGGATCCTTCTAGCAATCACAGGGAAGATAGGAACAATTGGAAGCCAGCAGCCAGTGGGTGTCAGGGAGATGGCCAGTGCAGGAATGGGGCTGGGAGAGGAACTCAACAATGCAAAGAGAATCCAAAGGATGTGGGGGACCAGAGAGGAGTCTGAAATGGCTTTCAGGTGAATGGAGGACAGGGCGCCCTCAGGCTAGGCACAGACTGAGAAGAGGGGTGTTGGCGTGCATGCCCTTAGGCTGGAAGGGGTCTGAGATGAGATGCAGCTCCAACCTCCGAATCCTGCACCCCACGCCCACAGCCCACCCGCTCTTCCCTCCGCTGAGCTCTCACCTCCAGTCGCTCGTCTCTACTCCCTGAGGACACTGGTTCCTGGGCAAGGGGGTCCTGGCCAGCTGCAGAGACAAGAAGGCCCAGGGCTGAGGCCTACCAGGCCTTCTCCCCTTCTCCCCAGCCTACCCTCCCTCCCACCAGCCCCCAGCAAGCCCACAGGTAGCCCTGCCTCCTGTGCCCTCTTGTTCTCTGAGTACCTCCGTCTCTGCTTTTTCTCAAGAATATTTCCTCAGAACATTTTGCCTTTCGGCCTTGTACTCCCAAGGCAGAGAAATGAACATGGTTCTACTCATCCTTTGGTCCCTCCAGGAAACCTTCTCAACCTTTCCTAAACCTCAGTTTCCCTATCTGTAAAAGGAGATCAGAACATCCACCTGACACAGTCAGTAGTTCTCCAGAGTGGGAGCTCAAAGTCCAGAGATGATGAAAATCCCAAGAGGTTGCATCTCGTGTGCAAGCAGCTACCCCCAGTATGGCGCTGAACCCTCTGGGCCTCGACTGGACCTTCAGCCATATCTCCGAGCACCATTTCCACAGCTCCCAGAGTGCTAACAAGAGGGACCCACTCACTTGTTCTCAGAGGTCCACCACCAAGGCAACTTGGAGAAGCCCAGCTTCTCTAACAAGCACTGTCCTGGGCCAGCTGCAGGCTCCTGGCCCTCCCCACCCCCACCCTCAAGCATGTCCCAGCATCGGACAGGCGGTGGGATATTCTGAGCCTGGCTTCGTTCCCGTCAGCTGCTGGCCTCCATGCCAGCCTGGCGCGGGTGCAGGGACTGATTTGATTTGGCAGCTTCGGAAGCGTGTGGTGGGGACAGGGTGGGGAGAGGGGGGAGGGGGACAAGACACCCATCCCCGAAAGGAAATAAACAGCCTCAGGCACTCAGCAGCATAGGGGAGACACAGTCTGGCATGGAGAAGAGCTGAGCTCCCTGCCTGGCATTCCCTTCTTCCCACCCAGGCACTGGACACCTGCCTATGGCTACAGGATTCTCTGGCCCTCCGGGCTATGGGGGAGGTGGTGGTAGCTGCACCTGGTGTGTGGATGCCTGTGGAGTGACTGTCAAGTGTCTGGTTGTCTCGCTTGTCCCCTATGTCCTGTGGGGTTTCCTGCTCTGCTACATACACAGCTAGTCCTGAGAGTCACTCAGAGTGTCTATGTGGAGTGATGGTCCATGAGCGGCCATCTCCCCAGATGACGGTGGCATAACCTCTACAGACCCAGGGCATGACAAGGTCACCTGTGTTGGCTGCTACAGGGCCTGGCATATGTTGGCTCTGGCCCATCCCTCCCCTCTGTGTGATGACCCCACTAACCCTGCCTTGTCCTGCAGAGGAAATGACGTGGGCTGAAATAAGTGTCTGACCCGAGGGGCTATTTATGTTTGTGCATAAAACATTTGCCTCCTCTTCCCCACAGTCCTGAGTGCCCTCCTGTTCCAGGGAAATACAGTAAGTGACCCCTGGAGACTCCTAGAGAGGCCTGCTCCTGTTCAGGCACCCATCCCTCTACCAAGTATGGGGAACTAGATAGGGAAGAGCTTCAGCTGGGCATTCACAGGCCCTCACCAGCTGAGCACTTTTCCTACTCGCCCACCACAACCAGGTCATACAGCCCACACCCCGCCTCCATGTTCTGGGAGTGTGTGTATTTACCTGTTATTGCGTTGCCAGTATCCTAAGAACCTGCCCTTAGAGGGCACACAAAACTCTTGGTATTAAGGGGCAAGACTGTGCCCAGACACCAGGTAGGACTTTGAGAAGATGCCAAGCCTCAACCTGTTGGTTCCTCTTCATTGTCCCACTGTTCTCTAGGACATCTGAGGATCTCCCCTCTCAATCACAGGAAGCTGGGTTGCTCCTGGGGACAGGAGAGAGGGATCTCCTGACAGAGGGGGCTTGGAGAGGATTGAAGACTCATGTCCCAGCTGTCACTAAGGATCTAGTGAGGTAGAGCCCATCTACAGGACCCTAAAGGGCTTCACATGAGATGCATGGGGAACTCATAGCAAAGAGAAGACACTAGCAACCAGAATGACCGCCTGACCGTCACCTGCAATGAGATTTGTCGGGCTGGAGAGATGGCTCAGCCGTTAAAGGCTAGGCTCACAACCAAAAATATAAGAGATTTGTTTGTGTTTGTGATATTTTTGCACACATCGGTTTGTCTGTATGCATGAGTGCCCGTACCAGGCATGGAGGCCTGAGCGACGGCTGAGTCACAAGGTTAGGATTTAAGGGAATAGCCTTCTAGAAATCAGACAGTGAAGAAGACATGGGTCCCAACAAAGAAGAGGGATGGGATGACAGTTTGGGGCTGTGAAGTAGGGCTAAGAGAAGCCGAGCTCTGCTTCGGCAGGGACCTACAAATTCTGTGCCAGGTCTATCATGGTCAGTTCCCACACCCTGAATTCCTGAGGCCAAGGGCAGGGTGTACCTGTAACCCAGAAGAGAAGGGGCACAGCATAGAGCTTGCCACAGCCTGCTGTGTGACCCCAGGCGGGACCTGCCCCTGCCCCTCTTCATCGGTCTTCATAAGAAGAAAAGGGTTGGATGTGATCTTCCAGGACTTACTTTTCCTAGGATAGTTTTTGAAACAGTTTCTCTCTCTCTCTCTCTCTCTCTCTCTCTCTCTCTCTGTCTGTCTCTCTCTCTCTCTCTCTCTCTCTCACACACACACACACACACGAGAGAGAGAGAGAGAGAGAGAGAGAGAGAGAGAGAGAGAGAGAGAGAGAGAGAGAGAGAGAGACCTGGGGCTCATGGCTATGAGAGAGAACGAGGGGACAGGAGGATGGCAGAGCAGAGAGAGGAAAGCCCTGCTGGGGAGCCACAGGAAGGCTCTCTGAGAGCCTGGGGAGGTCAGCTGGAGAGGGTTCCCTGCAAAGGACCCTATCCTTGAGTCCAAGACAGGAGGTAGTAACAATGGAGCCTTGTAGAGGGCAGGAACAGCTGTCTCCACCCATCTGCTTCCTTGTAGCCTGTGGGAGGAGAAAGCTGGAGGTAGCAGAGAGGGACTCTGCCCTTGAACTTGGGTCCAGACTCCACTGCTGCTCCACAGAGATCCCAGGGGAAGAGAAAGGCTGGCGCACCCAGGGAACCAGGAAGCTCTATTTCAGACCTGCTGGGCAATGGGACCTGGACTGGTTTTGATCTGGCAGTCCACTGAGCTGGGGAATTCTGGATATGCAGTCATGATAGGCTTCTCTAGGGTCGCCAAGGTGCCAAGGTTGGGCTCTAGAAGGTAAGATTTCTCCTTGAGCCAGGGTTCGTTTCCAACCCTGGCCTGAGTACTGAGGCACAGGAGGGATCTAGGAGCAGGAGACACTAGATGACTGGGCTTGCCTTGTGCCAAACCGCATGATGTACCTGAGACTCGGGGAGAACTCCATCAGCTCTTCCAGGCCCCCTGGCCCTCAGGGTGAGAGCCAAGTCTGTAGGGAGTGCAGAGAACATCCTTTAGTTGCTCTCTGGGTTCCCAGCCCTCACTGGCAAAGGTTTCTGCATCACACCTGTGTCCAGGAAGGACTCATGCCCTGATTTCCCCTTAGGCAGCTGTTAGAAAAAGGGTGAGCAGGCCCCTCCTTCCTCTTCCATCTACAGCTCCATGAAGACACCTTGAGGGCTGGGATGGGAAAAAGGGTGCTCTCTGGTTACAGTCTAAGATGTCTGGGAGATGGAGGCAGTGGGTGATGGGATTGACTCCCATGCCATCCAAGCTTTAGCAAGTGCCAGGCCCCTCACATGAACATGCGCCAAGTCTGTTGTGGCAGAAGAGAGCCCGTGTGACCAGGCTAAAGGGGTCCCCTATCTCCCCCTTCTTCACTTGGGGGTGGGGCTGCCATCCCATCCCAAGCTATCTGTCTCCATTGCGTCTTGTTATGTTTTTAATAACTGAACATTGACATTAACAAGGCAGGTGGCTGCAGCTCTTCCCAGCAGCCCCATTTAGCATCATTGAATCATCAAATTCTAGAATCCTGCATGCACAGAATGTCCAGCATCTTGGGCTCCCAGAGCCTCAGCATCTTAAAGTCACAGAATGTCGGAATCACACAACCACACTGGCCCCCTCCCCCAGCCCTGGGCTGATCATGGAAGGCTAACATCATCCTAGTGAGAGCCCCAAGCTGACAATCCCAGATTTTCAAATCACACCCCTCTGGAGCTGGTACTCACACAGCCTTCAGAGCTATGGGCTGCTAACTTCCTCATTTTACAAGTGAGAAAATATAGCTCAGAAAATGGTGCAGGAGTACCAGAAAGCAAGGAAAACAGCAGTGCCCAGTGTTGGGACTGCAAAATCAGACCTGTAGAGACAGGCGTTTCTGAAGTCCCCATGCCTGCGCGGGGTCAGCTGTGGCTTGCCTCACACTTCTTTCTCCCTTCAGTTTCATCTCTTTCTTTTTCTTTGTATAGCCCCAGCCTGACCCCACCCTCTCCGCTGCCCACCCTGGGTGTCCCAACCATGAATGGGGGTGCACTGGGCTAATTCCCTCAAGGCAAAGGACAGAAATAGCAAAATGTCTTCCTTCACCCCAGGCACCAGCTGGAAAGGAAGGGCAGGCTCCTCAAAACAGGAAGGCCAGGGCCCTGGGGGGTGACCATGGCTGAGACAGTTCGGGGAGCCTGAGCTAAAGTCTAGGGAAGCAGCAGTTTACAATTTACACGAGAAGAATCATGTACATTTTTCATTTTCATAAATTAGCATTTCTACTCATACATTTTTTGACTTGAATTCTATTAATTTTTGCAGCTTGTTGTAATTTTTCCAGTTCTGAACATTCTGCCCAGGGCAGAACACCAGTTGCCCACATACACACAGGTGGGGACCCAGTAGCCCTATCACCCTTTAGCCTCAGGAATGTGCCCCTGAGATTTTTCCAACCTTGGAGGCCCAGGCTCTCCCCTCCCGCCCCCACTGTCTCCTCTCCTGAGTTCTCAGAAGTGATATAGAGTCCACCCAGCCACCCCAAGCAGCTCCTCCTCCTCCACAGGGTCCTCTCCCTTCCACCCTTTCCCTGTCCAGGCTTTATGTGCCTGGACCACAGCAACCTAAACCTCAGTCTCCACTCCAGGGAACTGTGTGTGCACACAGACCTGACACTGCACCCCGCTCCACCTCCTCCCCCTCATGCTGGCTCCCTGGAAAACACCCAGAGTCCTCAACATGGTTTGTAAGTCCTGTCAGCCTCACAAGCCACATCTGTCTCTTGAAGTCCCTCCCTGGCCTTCCATCCATTCAGTTTGCCCCCGCCCCGTGGTAGTCCAGGATCCAGCTCCACAAGCAGGACATGGCACTTGAGAGGGCCAGCCTTCTTCCCTCTGTCTGCCACCAATAAGTTGTCACAGTTACCATCCTCCCTTCTGTCCAGAATCTTCTCCAGGCCCAGCTCTCAGCTATCAGACTTCTCTCTTTCTGAAGGCTTCCCAGCTTGCCCTTCCTCTAACTCAGAGCTGAATCAGAGCCCCAGTGACTCTGCCTTAGTCGCCTCAACCTCTGTCTGGGTCCCCTCCCTCCGCAGTCCTAGCACCCACCACAGGCTAAGTGAGTTCGTATTGCACAGGCTCAGAGAAGGTATGGAGCACATGATGTCTGGTTTCCCGCTCATCTCAGTCACCCTTCCTACTGGCATAGCATCCACCTACAAAAGCCTAATAGTACAACAGAGGATGGTTAGGACAGGCAGAGCAGGAGGTGTGAGAAGCCCAAGAGGCTGGGTAAAGACTTCCAGGAGACGAGGACAGGCTACAGAGAGCATTCAGTCCAGCCGTGAAGCCACCAGAGCAGCCATGAGAGCAAGGACTGAATTCACCATGCTGGAGACCAAGTGTTTCTCAGGCTCGTGAGAGCAGGTCTTAGAAGAACTGGCTGAGCATTCAGGGAAGGCTTCCTGGAAGAGGGGTTACTCCTTTCTTGTTTTAGAAAAGTAAGGTGGTAGAAAAGAAAGGTAGAGAGGAAGGAGCAAGGTATGGAAAAGGAAGCCTTGTCTCTGCTTGTTCCATACTCCTGGGAGAGGGGTAGGAGGAGTGAGGATGGCAGGGAAGAATGGACATAGCACGATGCTCACACCATGGCTAGGGCAGGCTCGGCTGGTAAGCTGGCAGGCAAGAGTGCCCAGCTGTGACTGAGAAGCATTTCCTGTCTCTTTGCCAGGGGGGGTCATTAATAATCATTTACCAGCCACAGGCAGCTCAAAGGCCAGCCAAGGAGCAGCATGATGCTGGGGCCAGCGCCCAGCCGGGTGGCCAGGAGCGCTGGACGTGCTATGAGCCCTGGCTTGGCCATCTCATCTCTCGATTCTGGGGAGGGTGTTACTTTAGGTCCCCTTAGTGCTCAGAGCGTCAGTTTCTCTGGCTGATAGCATGGGTTGACAACTCTCCAGGACAGTCATGGACATCCCATGGCAAGTAGGAGACAAACCTAGCTAGGGACACAGAAAGCCAGACCCCGGTGGGGGCAGACATAGAAGGCTCCAAAGAACCAAGTGCAATTTTGCCTGAGTACTGTTGAGGGAAGAAGGAACCAGCTGATCCAGGCAGGAGGAAGGGCTGCTGCACACAGAAGGTAAACATTCCACAAAATGATCCTAACACTTTAAATTGTACCCGTGTGGCACAGAGTAGGGCCTCCATCAATGTTTGTAGGCAACTGCATGGGCTAACCTGTTAGGCGAGCCCAGAAGTTAGAAGAAACTAGCTAAAAATGATGACGATGACGACAATTATGACAGTGATTCAGCCAAAGACAATGGATAGAAAAGTGACAAGAAGCTGGAGACCAGGGCTGGCTATCCAAAGCCAGGCCATGCTGCTTTTGCAGCTGGCTAAAAGCAGAATCTCTTGTCACCTCAGTTCCCTGCTTACCTTGCATTACTTTCGAGGTCCAGCTTAAGCTCACCCATCTGAAGCATCATCTAGAAACTAGAAGGTAATGCTGAAGCATAAACCCTAGCCAGCTTCTGGCTAACTGGGATGCCTCTATGCCTCCAACCTTAGGAGTCCAAAATGTTCTCTAATGCCTGTTGAGAGTGCCCAGAAGGGCTTTCCCAGAACCTTCTCTGGAGAGTGTGACGTGAGTCTCTAGTGCCTGGGACCTCTGCCATCAGACTAAAGGATCCCCAAAAGTTTAATCAGGTCAATTCTTTCTGCTAATAGTTTCTATGAGGACAGTGTTGACTTCTCCATTTGATATGGGGTCAACAAAGGCAGACACAGACTGAGATCTTTCTTGTTGTCTCCCTGTGGTGAATAGAGGACGGAAGAGGAAAGGGGAGCATGGAAGGGGGGTGGCTGCTCATTATCACTGAGGTGATGTGACCCGGAGAGAACACCAGACAATCCCAATTCTAGTAGTATACAGTTGGTAAGCTCGGTCAAATGCAAGCCCAGGCTGGGCTGCTCTGGCAGAGAGGGACCTCCAGAGACACTACCCAAGTTTTTGCCCAGGCTGTAGTAAACAGAGCAGACTTGCTGACACATATATCCTCTCCCCACCCCTTCCAACCCTGGCCCCAAACACGAGACAAGTTAGAGGAAAAGAACAAAGGTTCTCTGACCACAGCATCACCCGCTGCCGCCTGTCCAGCGCCTGCTCAGCAGGAAACTCAAGACAAAGGCTTTGGTCAAAGTGAGGAGGATGAAGGGCAAAGGGTAGGGGCAGCCTGGGTTGGGAGGGCAGGCAAGGGTGTCTCTAGGGACCTGATTAGGAGGAAAGCAAGGACAGGAAGGCAGCCAAGCCCTCCTTGCACACACACGTCACTGCACAAACATTTATGGGGCACCTGCTGTATTCCACACATGGCCAAACATAATAGACCTCTTTCTTCACACCACACACCTTATGCACACACTTCCTTCCCCAGACCTCAGCCCCGCCCCAAGGCATCCCTAATGCATCCTAACTCACTGTACATGCTTCCCACTCTCACTACATGCAAACAGTTCACAGGGAGAAAAGATCACAGAACCCACAGCTCACACTGAAAAGTCACACGGCTCACAACCACCCACACTTCACATCAGATTCCATCACCCACCATGCACCTCATACACCTCACACTCACCCCCTAGCCACAGACGCATGCATACAATTAAATTACACACACACACACCACTGCTCAGACATAAAGGCACACGCAGACATATATGTATAATATGCATGCTTAATGTCACACCAAAATATCACACATTTGTAGACACGCAAATCTCTCAGGTTGCAAACTGCCTCCTCCTGCCCATCCCAACCTGGTCAACCACTTGGTCTTAGCTGCACCCTTTCTTGCCCAGAGCTGCATCAACAGTCACCACAGACATGTGGCACTCAAACACCAACACATAGGTCCGAATATAAACCCCAAGCAAACCTAAGATATACCATCGTGATCCTAAGCCATCAAGGAGCCTGCAAGCACACCCAGACACAAACCTCCTCCACGCTTCTCTCACAGGACATCCATTCACAACCAACAGGACCACACTAGGACTCATCCTGGCTGCATACTACAGCCAAATCTCATCCATAGTCACATACCCAGCCACCAACATGCAAGCTGCCCCTACAACATCACACTGCCATGACAGACATAACCGCATGCACACATAAGAGTCACACACTGTGCTACAACTCCACACCCACAGTTCTACCTCTGTAGCCACACACATCATGTTAACACCATAGTCATCATTTCCATACCATAATCCCCCATGAAGAATCTCACTCAAATGATGCAATCATACTTAACACAACACACATACTTACACAAAAGGCACACCCAATACATGCTCATACGAACACATACAACACCCCAGACTCACCCATCCCTCACCACAGGTGAGGGACATCATCTTGTAGTCTACTTCTTTCTCCATCTGCAAATCCAACTGCCCCAGCCACCACCAGGACAGCAGAAATAAGAGGGTTATAAGTCACAAGTGCCAGCAGCCCACCTCATGATCCCTACCCACCTCATGCCCTGGGCACCTTTGGGGACAACATTCTCCATGTTTAAAACCTTGTACTTGAGTCCACCACGTGCCAGGCCTGAGAACACAGGCAGTGGTGGAGGTCCTAGACATGCCAGCCCTGTCCTCTGAGCCTGTCTCCTCCTCAGCCCAAAGTAGAGACAAATATATAGGGAAGGCATGGTCACAGAAATACCCTAGAACAAACAGAAACCTGTAGAAATTGAAAAACTGAACAAACCAAGAGAGGTGGGCAACCTGGAGCGACACACTGAACAAGAACACAGCGGAGGGGCAGAAGGACAACGAGCTCAAGAATTAGAACTGGAAGAATGTGAGACCATCACACATGGAGAGAATCAAAGGGTCGGGAGGCAACAGGAGGAAACTGTGAGGGGGCGCTCTGGCAGAGGAGGAGAGAAGCTGGGGTCAAAGAGACCCTTGATTTGGATTGAAGATGGGGACGAGAGTCTAGATGATTAGAAGAGTGGGGGAGCGAGGCTATAGAATAGAAGTTACAGGTTTGGGGGTGAGGCCCTTCTTGCTGTTAGGGGCTTGGGGGTATGGATGTGCCTGGAATCTGACTCGTAGGGCCAGAGGCTTGGGAAGGGGGTCCAGTTATCCTGAGGAGGGAGTTTCAGGTTTGTACAGAGCTGTCAGTGTGGGCCGGGGGTCCCACCGAGGACTGAAAGTTGAGGACTTGGGATGGAGGGGCTCCAGATGCAAGGAGGAATCAGAAACTAGAGTGACATTTGGGCTGTGAGCTGGAGAATCAAGGATCCCTTTCTGGGTATGGCTGCAGTCCCATTTGGTGTAAGACTGGTTCAGAACTAAGGTCCCCTCTTAGAGGAAGGTTCAGGAGTGGACGGATCGTGGGGCAGACGACTATAAGCTCTTCAAAAGACCGGGCCCTGGCCAGGCTCTCCCCGGACACCCGATTCTCCCTGTTACCCAGAATGGGGGGGCCCTCCTACCTGCAAGCTGTCGGCGCATGGCTGCGGCGGCGGCGGCTCGTCCGGCTTGAGGAAGACCTGCTGGCCCCGCCTGAGGAATTGGACAACAGCGATGAGGATGTGGTGCAACACCAGGACCATGCTCGCAGACGCCCGCCCGCCCCGCCAGCCCGGCCGGCCCGCTGCGCTCGGTCAGCGCGTCCGCAACAGCTTCGCCGGTCCGCGCGAGGGTCCGCCCCGTCCCGCCCCGCCCCCGCCCCGCCCCAGGCCTCCAGGCCCCGCCTACGTCCCTGCCACTAGGGACAGCACCTCAACGTCTTCCGAAGATCGGACCCCACCAGATCCCGGCCGACTCGCCCCTGACAGGCCGTCACCCTCCCAAGACTGCTTCAGCGGGTCGGCTATGGGGATCCCCTCTCCTCGGTCGCCTCTTCAGCCTTTGCTGCCCTCCGCTTGTCCCATCGCCACTCCTCCTATTTGGCAGAACACCTCCCAGAGTCCCGTGCACTGCCGCACCACATTCTCTCCCCATCACTTGGACTTTAGCAGCCCAGCCAGAGCCCAAAGGCCATCGCAGTGGAGGGAGAGGGCCGCGGTCGTAGTCCAGAAACCCTGAGGTTTCTATCTCTCCTTCCAGTGCAGAAGGTAGAGATAGAGGGAGAAATTTAGAGGTCGCTTCAAAAGGGGGCGAGCCCTGAAGTGGTAGCAGATCTTTGAAGGAGACTCGTACTCCCTGACACACACAGGCGCACCATTCCCAAGTATGGGATGAGGGCACTAGGTCTCTAAGGCCACCAGGAAGGTCTGCATCGCCGTTCCGGGAGATTGAAGAGGTTGCAAGCCCCAGAGCCGCGTAGTCAGCAATTCCGCAGTGGGACCCAGACAAACTGGGAGCGCATTTCTCCGCAGAGCAGCCTCTGTGCTCAGGGGCTTGCGGCAGCCGTGACGCTCCTGCGCCCCCTGGTGTCTCATAGCGGCGGTGCACCCCAACCCCATGCGCAGTTGGCTGGAGGGATGAGGGGACATTAGTGGCATGCAACCTGCTGAAACTCCTTGCCTGAACCAACAATCTGTTTTCTAGCCTCTGCTTACCATAAGAGGGGCTAAGGCATGGGATGTGTCTAGATTGAAGGGTGAATTTGCGTCTTACTTGATTTTGCCAGCATAACTTTAGCCAGATCCCCTTCCGGTCTTGCTGAATCTCAGTTGTCCCACAGGATTGCCAAAAAACTCAAACTTGTAACGATGGTGAGGCAGACAGACGCAGACTCCTGACAGATCTCACTTTGACCTTCCCTGATCCTCCTTTTTGCACTACTGCCCCTCTTTCTGTACTTCCCTCTCCCTCTGCCCTTGGGAGGTGACTCAGAGAGCCCCTAGCCTCCCCACCTCACCAATGTGATTCATCTGGGCCCTTTCCCCCTAGGGAGCAATTTCCTCAGTGTTGAGTCACTGAGCCCAGTGCTGGACACAGTCCCAGCACCTGGCATAGGCTTGGAAATGTCTTAGCTTTCCCAGTAGCTCGAAGGGTGAGCATCCATACACGGAGTTTTCCCTCCTTCTTGCTGAGGCATGGCTCCGAGTCTGCCTATTCCTGTGCCCAAAACCCTTAGTGGCTCCCTACCAGCACCATAAAGCCTAAATCTCTCACCTGGCATTACAGACCTCTCAGCCTTGGCTTGACAACCGGCTCTGACACTCCCATCCCTTTTCATTCAGAGAACATTTCTCCCCTGCTGATCTGTCCTGTGCCACCCTATCCCCTGCTCACCATTCAGAAGCCACCCAGATGCTATCTGCTCTAGGAGTCCTTCTCTGGATGCCACCTCAGTAGTCTAGGAGGCCCTTCCTGGGAGTCACATCTGGGGAGCTGAGGACATGATCTAGGCCAAGTCAATGTGTTTTATTGCATCTTCAAAATAGGGCAGTTTGTCCTACATATTGCCAATGTATAGAACATGACATAGGATAAGACATGTAAAGGTTCTGCTGCTTGCCCAAAGATCCCCCTTCTTTTTCTGGCCTCAGTTCTCCCTGTGTAAAAATGTCAATATCATGACTATTCCCAGGCCCAGTATACATAGTGCTTGGTAATCCTGGTCACATGTCACTGGCTTGTCCCAGGGTGGGACACATGTGCCCAGGAGGTGTCAGCATGGTTAAAGGCCAGCACTACTAATTCTTCAGGGAACCTCAGCTCAGCTCTGCAGTCAAGAGCCAACCCCAGTCTGACACAGCTACCATCTTTAGGTGGGATCTCCACAGCACTTGCCTCCTACTGAGTCTCTCCTGCTGTGGGGACTTAGAGTCCCATATGTGTCTTCTGTCTCCCTCAATTCTTTGTGCATTAGTTGTTCCAATTCAAGTGTTCTTCAGGGGAACTGAGTGAGAATTCACTGGGTCATAAACTTTCTGCATGACCATGGCCACTGTATCTCTCTGAGCCTCCATGCCCCATTTGTGAAATGCTAACAAGCCTAGACTCAACAAACAAGCAAATGAACCTCTTTTAGCATTTGGTAGGGTTCATCTTCACCCAAAGTCATCAAATTCCTTGACCAGATCCCTTTCAGTTGGGACAACCCAGGCTCTGCCAAATTGCAAAGGGAAGGAACATTGCCAATCTCTCGTGGCTAGGAAGAGATGCCACTCAAAGGCTAAGTCTGGTTCCCCTGGTCTCCCTCTAGATCCCAGGTTTCCTGTCTCTGCAGTCACTGATCCAATATTTGACTCTCCCTTGCAATTCTAATGTACTTCCTGGTCTGAAAGCCCAGGATTGGAATCTGGCTGATCCCTGTGCCACAAAGGCAAGAGTCAGGAGGACTAGTTTCTAAGATCTGAGTTGCACATCTAGGCCTGGGTGGCTTCAACACCTCTCTCTCTCTCTCTCTCTCTCTCTCTCTCTCTCTCTCTCTCTCTCTCTCTCTCCAGCATGAAGTACACCTGATGCGTGTGCATGTATGTGTGTATGCATCTGTGCATATTTGTATGCAGACGAGTGTGTACAGGTGAGTGCTTGTGTACAGAAGCCAGAGGACAGCCTCGAGGGGCATCCACAGGATGCTGTTCACCTCCTCTGAGCTCCTCTGAGATGGCGTCTCTCACTTGGTCTGGAACACACCAGTTAGGCTAGATCCTTGGCCCGGCAGCAAAGTCCCAAGAATCCTCCCACCTCTGGCTCTCCAGTGCTGGGATTACAAGAACAGCAGCACAACCATCATTTTCACAGCTGTTCTAGGGATCAGTCTGAGGTCCTAGTGCTGGCGAGGCTAACATTTCACTGATTACCCTATGTCCCCAGACCTATAGCCGAGCTTTACAGATAAGGAAAACTAAGGCCCAGAGAAGCTAAGTAAATTGTTCATGGCACACAGCTGGTAAACAGTGGAGCCAGACTTCAATCCCTGGCTGCCTACCATCTGTACCTTAAATTCATGCTTGATGCTTAAGGAATGGTAGGTAAGAAAAATGGACTTGGCAAACCCCTTTGTCCCCAACAATGCAGTGACAGAGAATCCCATTCTCCCAGACCCTCCACCCTCTGCTCATCTCTGACACCAGGAGTCCCATTCCCAGATGTACTCTGCAGTGTTCTTCTTTTTAAATCTCAATTCACTGACTTTTTACTTTTATTTTTTAAATTTCTTTTATTTTTAAAAAAGAAAAAACTATCTTTTTTTCATTTTTATATAACAATCCCAGTTCCCACTCCCTTCCCTCCTCCCATTCCCTCTATTACGCCCCCCCCCCATCCACTCCTCAGAGAGGATAAGACACATTGCTTTGGGGAAGGTCCAAGGCCCTCCCTACTATATCTAGGCTGAGCAAGGTATCCATCCAAAGAGAATAGTAAAAGCAGTAGAGATAAATCCTGGTACCACTGCCAGTGGTCCTGCAGTCTGCCCCAGCCATACAACTGTAACGCACATTCAGAGGGACTAGTTTGGACCTATGCTGGTTCCTTCCCTGTCTGGCTGGAGTTGGTGAGCTCCTGTTAATTCAGGTATACTGTCTCAGTGGGTGTCCCCATCATGGTCTTGACCTCTTTATTCATATTCTCACTCCTCCCACTCTTTGACTGGACTTTGGGAGCTCAGTCCAGTGCTCCAATGTGGGTCTCTGCCTCTGTTTCCATCAGTTGCTAGATAAAGGTTTTATGGTGATATTTAAGATAATCATCAGTCTGACTACAGGGCAAGGCCAGTTCACGCACCCTCTCCTCTATTGCTTAGTTGCTTAGGGTCTTAGCTGGGGTCATCCTTGTGGATTCCTGGGAATTTCTCTAGTGCCAGGTTTGTTGTTAGCTCCATAATGGCTCCCTCAATCAAAATACCTCTTTCCTTGCTCTCATCTCTGTCCTTCTTCCATCTCGACTATTCAGTTCCCTCAAGTTCTCCTCCTCCTTCCCTTCTCCACTCTTCTTCCCCTTCCACCTTTCTTTCTCCCCCTCACCCCTACACTCCAAATTTTGTCATGCTATCTTGTCTTTTACCCCTTTCCAGGTAGATCTGTGTATGTTTTTCTTAGGGTTCATCTTGTTACTTAGTTTCTCTAGGATCATGAACTATAAGCCCAATATCCTTTGCTTTACAGCTAGTATCCACTTATGAGTGAGTACATACCATGTTCATCTTCTGGGTCTGGGTTACCTCAGGATGGTTTTGTGGTTTTTTTTTTGTTTTTTGTTGTTTTATTTTTTTTTAGTTCCATCCATTTGCATGCAAATTTCAAGATGTCATTGTGCTTTGTTGTTGTTGTTGCTTGTTTGTTTGTTTGGTTTTGCAGATGAGTAGTACTCTAATGTGTAAATGTGCCACTTTTTTTTTTTTTAAATCCATTCTTTGGTTGAAGGGCCTTTAGGTTGTTTCCAGGTTCTGGCTATTATAAATAAAGCTGCTATGAACATAGTTGAACAAATGTCCAGTAGTATGATTGAGCATCTTTTGGGTATGTGCCTAAGAGTGCAGTCTTCTTCTTATCTCCCTACCTTAAGCCCCACTTGGCCCATACTCAGTGCTCCTCCAAACCCCTGTCACAGACAGTATATTTAAGGAAAAGGTGACTCAGTTGATAGCTTGCCACCCTGCCCGCCCTGACCTCAGCCTCTTACAAGACTGCACCGCCTGTGTCTGCAGTACTGACAGTGCCTGGGACCTGGGCATACCCAAGACCTACGCCTGAGGTGTTGATTTAGCCCCATGTTGTACATTAAAATGATGGGGCTCTCAGATACGTAGTCATTGCCGGGGTTCAGGTGGTCAAGGAGCCACACAGAGTCCATATTCAGTGTTATTATCATTTTGAATGAGCCTCTATGACTGCAGAGCAACGGCCCAAGCATAGTTTCTCTAGCAATGCCCACACATACCTCTTCCCTAGGCTTCCAGAATCCAAGGTAGCATCTGGATTTTCAGTATGTCCATGTTTACCTCCTCACCCCATCCAGAGCTGGTGGCTTCTCCTCAAACTTTGCCCAGCCCCTTCCCCATCTGTGTTCAAGGCCCTCCCAAGGTCAACTTGCCTGTGAAGATGATAAGTCTCTTCACTTACTTATAGCCAAACATTGGTTGAGAACTTATTCCATGCTAAGTACTGAGGATGAAGATGTTTTACAAAAGCAGTTCTTGGGGCTGGAAAGATGGCTTAGCAGTTAAGAGCATGTACCAGAGGACCTGAGTTCTATTCCCAGTACCCATTTCAAGTGGTTAACTCCACCTTCAAGGAATCTGATGCCTCTGGCCTCCTTAAACACCTGTACCCATTGCATATCCCCCAACACACATGCACATAATTCAAAAGTAAATAAATAAATTTAAAAAGCAGTTCTCCCCAGTCACAGGCAGAAAACTCCCACCTGCTGAGAAATAGCCCCCAAGATGACCCAAGTGAATACCACTTCTCGCCTTCTGGCTTTTCAGCGCTCCCACAGTAAGGGTAGGGATTGTTGGGTTCTGCCCTGTGTCTCCACAGGCCAGAGGGAAGCACTCAAAGGAGTCTAGATAAGTCAGAAGGTGGTTTCCATTCCAACATGTCTTCATCTCCCAGAATTGATCCTGACAGACCTTCTATCAAACCCATATCTGCTCCTAACCCCAGGACCAGGACCTGCATCATGGGCCTGCTTGCTACCAGTCATGATCTATTCTGCGGGCTGTGGCCAGACAATTGAGGCACAGGTTGAAATGACAGCTCCCTGGGTAATCCAGGCAGGACTCTGACCCTTGTCTCAGACTTCTCAAGAGTAACAAAGTTGGCCTGGATCTCTTGTGGGCCCAGAAGGTTGAGGTGAATGAATGTCGGACCCAATCAGACCTAGAAAGGCAGAAAGCAACTTTCCTGCCCAGGTATGCCAGGCCAACAACAGTACACAAGGACCAGCTTCCAACACAGCAGTTCCTCAAAAGAGAAACTGTCTTGCTATGACCTGGGACAGAGCCCATGAGCTAATGAGCTAAAAGGGGGCTTCAGGATCCTTTGCAGAGGATACCTCAAGCTTTATTATTTTCTTTCCTAGCCACATGGATGGTGTGTGTGTGCGTGAGTGCGTGCGCGCGTGCATGCTTGCGTGCATGCATGCATGTGTACGTGTGTGTGATGTGAGGCTCTGCACCTAGATGTGTAAGCATGGTGTGTACAAAAGCAGCAAACTATGGCAAAGGGATGATACTTCCACCTTATATACCTGGGTATATGTCTAAATAGTTATGCATGTGTTATCCACAGGAGTATGTGTATATAAAAATAAATGTCTGTGTACAAGCATGTATGTCTACATACCTACATGTGTGCATTTGTGTACATATAAGTGTAAACTGAAAGCATGTATGTACAAACGTGTGTACATGTGTGTATGTATCTGTAAGTTTATGCCTGACAGAAGGGATACCTATGCCAGCTATTCCATGTCCAGGTCTATGTGTCCACTGGCTATGGCTGCAGGTGTAGAGCAGCTCTTGCAGAAAGAAGATCTGACCACAGACAAGTACTGGGGATGTATGTGTGACACTTGGGGTGGATCAGCCAGTCTCATCCATTTCCATGTCATTTGCATCCGCGTTTGCTTTGTTTGCAGCAGGTGGTCAATACCATGGCCCTCCATAAGGAAGGGAACCCATGAATCTGATGGCTTACATATCCCAGCTGAGACCCCACCAAAATCTTAGTATCTTCTCTCCATCATCTATAAACCACAATCCTTCCTTTACACAAAGTTGCTCCAGGGTCCTCACACACACACCCCTCAACTCCCAAGCACTATCAGCCTTTCCACAGACACAGATATACATTCTCGGAGTTCCTGCACACACATACACACACTCACAGACACTCACAGACATACACACATACTGACATACACACAGCACACAGAGACATACACACACATGCACATATACCTGCAGATCTCAGTGCCTCTGTCTCACCAACGCCCACCCTGCTCCTATCCAACTCAACCTTGGTCTCACTCAGGAATCCCTGCTGCCCATAGGAGACAGAGGATGTCCTGCTTTTGAGCTGGAATCCCTGCCAAGCCCAGGTGAAGCTGTGCCCTGTGGTGGTGCCCACTGCCTTCTGCCATTCTTTTAACTCTGGAGGAGCTTTGCCCCACCCCTACTATGCTGTCAGCTCCTGTGATGGGACTTTTTGTTTTGCTCACTACAGTGACCTCAACTTCAAGAACAAGGCTTGGTCTAGCATTGCTAAAAATCACATCCAGAAACTGGGTAGAATTTTTCCCAGCCTGTTCAGCCTTCCTCAGTGAGACTTGCTGAGCTCTGCATTTCCCCCATGTGCCACTCCAGTCAGATACAGTTCCTCAAGGCAGAGACCAAAACTCATGGCCAAGCAGTCTGGGCACAGAGAGTAAAGCCGAGGGCACAGCAGAACCCAGGGTATGACAGCCCCTCTATGAGATTCAGGGCCGTCTGGAAGATAAGCTGCTTGAATAAACTACACAGTCACCCCAGAGCCCTCTAGGCTGCCTTCTCCTCCCATTGGAACATCTTTCTAACTCATTCTTCCTAGCCATTTCACCCCTGCCTGCATCCTCCCAGGGACGGCGTTTACCTCCTCCCAGCTAGCTCCCAGCTGTGTGGGAGAGATGGCTGCTCCCTTATAGCATCCTATGTCGCCTGGCTCTCCTGAGGTCCAGCTTCCCAAGGAAATCAGGAAGTGGCCATGCAGGGAGGAAGCAGAGCCCTTTGGAGTAATTCTATCTTCTGTATAAGAAGCCGAGGGAAGGAGCTCTCAGCTCTGACCTAATTCAAGGTACCCAACTCCACCCATTGTCTCAGGAACCTGACAGGAGTACAGAGGTAGCCAAGAGAAATCCTTGGACAATCTCTCCTGGACTTCATTGCCTTCTCACTTAACCCTTTATTGAATCTCCTGCCCATCACTGAGCCCTACTAAGCTCACCCTCCCCACATCCCTGTCCATGCAGACAAAGAAAAGGCCCCCTTCCTTCTCTTCCCTCCTACAACAGGGGAGGGGACTGTGCTGACTCTTTCCCCAGGAGAGGACCATGTAAGATACGGCTTCCTGAAGCTAAGCTGCAAGAATGTTGGATGGATAGGCTGGTCCTCAACTGAGGTGGCTGTCCATAGCCTGTACAACCGTGTCCCGGGCGACAACCTGTCCCTCATCCATACACACCCTTCCTTATGTTTTTTTAGAGAAGAGTCTGTTTGGGAAACTGAGGCAAGACAATACAAGCCACAGTGATCCGAAGTCGCGTTCTCAAACAACTGAGAAGCCTTTCAGCGGGGCCTCAGTCTATGATTTCAAGGCTCCGAGGACTTGTACAGCCTCATGTTCTAAGAAAATCTCAATGTTTTGTACTGTTCACTCTATGAATTCAAAGCCCTGGAGTCCTCAGAGTTCTAGAGCCCATAATCACTAACATTATTTTATACTAACCATTAGGACACAGGCAAGACTCCCACATCTGGGTTTCTATGGCCTTAGGAGCTTAATTGTCTATGGGCTTGAGTTTCTGAACATCAGGGAAGTGGGTAACTGGAGAGGCCCTTAGAAACGACACCCCCTCTCAGGCAGTGCTGAGAGCTATGGGGAGCCCTAGACTGAGGGGCAAGGAAGGAACAGGGCCAGTGTGAGTCAGCCCAGCCTCCCCACTCCACAAGCACCAACAGTCCATTATCATTTCTCAGGCAGGGGGCTCAGCTGGTCTTCCTCAGATCATGCAGAGAAGAGCCAGGCACACATGGGAGCTCTTGTCATTGTCCCCTTCTCCAGCAGGCTTCACAGTTCCCTGGCAGGATCAGTGTCCATGGTTAAGGCACAGGATATTTAATCCAGTGCCCAGCTGGCATAGAACTGCTGGCCTTGGCTTCCTCAAAGCCCACCCTGGCTCCTCACTCCCTATCCCATGGCCCCTTATAGTTCTTAGTTCTTAGGTTTCTTTCTTTCTTTCTTTCTTTCTTTCTTTTTTGTTTTTTGAGACAGGGTTTCTCTTTGTTGCTTTGGAGCCTGTCCTGGAACTAGCTCTTGTAGACCAGGCTGGCCTCGAACTCAGAGATCTGCCTGCCTCTGCCTCCCAAGTGCTGGAATTAAAGGCATGCGCCACCACTGCCCGGCTATAGTTCTTAGTTTTTAAGGGCATGCCTGGTAGGAGGAGAAAGTGAGGACAGGATCAGGGGATCTCTCTCACCCTGACACTCAGTTTTTCCTCACTACCATGACAATGAGGGGCCTTCGGTAAAGTTTATAGCCCAGGATTTAGCTTATGTGGCCATGATGGCCTCTATAAGAAGATCTTGACAGGAGGAACCAGTCAATGCCATATTCCTGGGCCCCACTGACAAGGAGTGATTGAGAAGAGTTTTCACATTTGTCTCTCTACTGAGCCTTGAAGACTAAAGAGAATTTGTTCAAACTATGCTTTGCACCTGGCAAGCCCCCGCCATCGCCGCTAGTAGGCCAAGTCCTCTGTGGTGCTCCTATGGCAGAACTATCTCCAGATATGGCTCTTGGTTCTTTCTGATCACCCGCATGTGTGAAGCCTCCAGCCTCCACTCTTTGCACCATCTCCCATGCCTGGGAACCTTCGCTCTTCTTTGCCAGTTAAAAAGGCAAGAAAAGGACCACCAGTGACCACGAGCCAACACTTGTTTCATCTTTACTGGTGCCGTTTTACAATCAGTGGGACTGAGATCACTGTCTAAATTCATACAGCTAGGAATGATGGAACAGCCAGCTAAAAGCAGCTGTCTCCAGCTCTCAAGCCCCTGTTCCATGGGGCAATCTGGCTTCTGGGAGAAGAGATAAAGGCCTCCCACCTGGCACCCTCCTGCTCCTACCCCAGTGGTCCCCAGGCTCTGGAAGGCAAAGACAATGATCCTTCCTTCTCTTGTTTTTCTGAGCTGGAAGCATCCACACTTCCTGATTGATCCAAAGTCACTCGATAGACTCCCGTACTGGGACTGAGAGATGTGGTGTTCGGTTTCTAAGCACCCGTCGCTATGGAAGCCAGGTGCTGCCAACCCAAGGCCTAGCAACAAGGCATGATGTGAGGCGGAGGGCATTGTCGGGGTTTCGGAGGCAGCCAACAAGAAAGCAGACTACATCCACTCTCAAGCTGGAGGCTTGGACCTGCCACTGTGCAGGGCTTGTAAGGGGAGAAAAGAGGCAGAGAGGTGAAGTCTACACAGAACCCGAGAGACAAGACCCAAAGATTAGAGCTGAGAAACATGCAGAGCCTGACAAAAGGAATCCAGGGACTAAAAGGCAGAGGCACGGTCAGGAAGATGGGTGTGGGGCAGCAGAAGCAAACGAATTGGCCAGACACAGAAACAGAGGCCAGTGATGGAGAGGCACCAGCTTTCTCAGCTCTGGGTCTTAATGCCAGAGTGAGAGAGAATCTCTGAGGAGTGACAGAGATGGATGGACTCATGACAGAAGTAGAGGCAGGAGGCAATATAGTGACAGTAATAAAGGAAGAGAGAACTGGGGACAGAGAGGCCAGTGAGGACCAGACTGGGAAGCAGAGCAGACAGCAGTGGGGACAAGATGGCAGAAATATGAGGAGAAGGGCACTGCGGCCACCAGAGTCCTGAGCTGGCCCCAGTCCTGGGTTTTTCCTTCTCCATCTGCCCAAAGGTCACACAGATGTCAACAGCCTCTTGTTGCCCCTTCTCTACTGTCTCTCCCTAAACACAGACTCATCTAGATACAAACCCTCAGCAAGGACACTGACCAGGAGCCCAGGTCTGTCCTGTCCATGTCGGGACACAGCACAGCAGTATCAGAAACAGCAGGCAGTCAGGCTTGTGGACCCTGCCTGTGTCTGCTCACTCCAGCTGCCCAGAGAGCCTCTGGAGGCTTCCAGACAAAGCAGGCGCTTCTCCCTACAGGCTGAACGAGATGGCATAGCCTAATATGAGGCAGACCTCCTGCGTCCTTCTTTCCTCTACAACAGACTCTTTCAGGGCACTGGGGACCGAGGGCAAGGCGGGCAGCTAGTAGAGGAACAAACACAGCTGCCCCTCTCAGACTGTAGCCAGGGAAGGCAAAGTAGCTTGACCTCCTGGAATAAGAGAAGTGGCAAGTGCCTGGTAGGCAGCATCTCATTTAATCCACCTTGTGCCTGGGGTACAGGTACAGGAAACTGAACCCCTAAAGGGAAGTCATTTGCCTTAACCTCCTCAGTAGCCAGCAGGCACTGAGCCAGGTCTCAAATCCAAGTCTTAGGAAGCCCATGAGAGTGGAGGAGCCTGGGCAGTCTTAGTAGGGATGTCCAGGAAGAGGATGACCCCAGTCTGCTCACGGTGCCTCCCTGGAAGGAGACCTCAAGTCCTGCTTAAGGCCACTACTACTCCATGGGGAGAGTCCCACCTCGTCAGGATGTGACAGTAATCAGATGCTAACCTTTACCAGGACCTGTGGTGATTGTTTCTCTAATTAGTACTGTGGAGGCACTGACAGACTTTTCTGGAAGCATGGGGCACTCAGAGGCACCCATATGTTCCGTCAGCCTCCCTCTCTGCAAACTCCTGGAGGAGGACCAAGATAAAGACTGATTAGGGGCCGACTCTGCGCACTGTGGTGTGGAACGCTTGACATTTACTACTTGATTAGCTGCCCACTGAAGTCTCTGGAGGCCACTGGCTGTGCTGGCCCCAACTCCCTGCAGCTCCCCACCACAGTTACCACAGTCAGGTAGACCTCACGGCATCTTCCCACCCTGCCCCCAAAAGCTGCCTTTGAAGCAAGGTGAGCCATGGAGCCGCAGGTGCCAAAGGGACTTGGAAACTGGGAGGTTATTTCCCCCTCTGTAGTTGGGGTGGGTGGGACAGCAGCTCCACCCCACACACTGTACACTGAGTCTGGGCCACAATCCAGAAAATCGACCCATGGCGCCAGCCTCCCCTGGGCCACAGTTCCTGGAAGGCAAAGCTGAAGGGATGATCGATCTGTCTCCAGGCCTCCTCTTCTGCTGCCTTGCAGGTGGCCTCGTCCATGCAGACCCGACTC
>JAQHUG010000325.1:811638-821791 GCA_028555095.1 Dicrostonyx torquatus | reverse complement strand
CCATCTTAAGGAAGCAGGGGGAGGGCTGTGGGGTAGCGGGGGAGCGGGAGGGCTGGGAACAAGGGGAGTAAATGTAAATTTTTCTTTTAACAATAAAAAAAAATGTGGCACATCTCCCCCACATCACATACATGCAATAATAACTAATCAGTAAAATAAATTTTGGAAGAAAGAATCTATTTGGAGCAGAAGAATGTGTACAAAACCAGAAGGCAAGCACACAAGGCTTTTATTGAGCACTTAGGATGTACAATTCTATAATGAGCCCACAAAACAGTAGTAGCAAAGCAGATCTGATCCTGACCTTTGGAGGCTTGGATCTGATGAAGTCAACACTTGCGTCTACACCTCTCTTTCTCTCTCTCTCTCTCTCTCTCCTCTCTCTCTTTCACACACACACACACACACACACACACACACATACACATGCACGCGCACACACACACTGACCTTACAATATGCACTCAAGTCAAGTAGAAAATGCATCCCCATTTTACAATGGGAAATGGAAAACCTTGGGATAACAAAGGGGCTTACCAAGGTCACAGAGCTACTGACCATCAAAAGTAAGTCTTAAAATCAAGATATGTCTGCCTTCTGAATGAAGAGGGGATCAGACGTAGGCCAGCCCTGCAGTCATTGCATTGAGTCAGTTGCAAAGGATGCTTGAATTCCTCCTGCGAAGCCCTCACTCGGCCTCTTTGTTAGGGACTCAGCAGGGTGGGGGATCAGGTTTCATCACCTGGGATGCTTCCAGGCCTCCTAGCCCTAATCCACCCCCACTTTGCACTAGGCCTTCCCCAACCCTGCTTGGGGAGTGAGGTGTGCACTCTAAAAATACCTTAATCCCTCCCTGCTCTCGCTCTAATTAAGCTGAGTGAGTCACTACTTTAAGTAATTTATTGCTAGTTACATAATTGCTTTAATATTTGATTCTAGAATTGAGGAGCAAGAGTGGCCCCCTTCTTTTCAGGGAACTGATATCCAAAGAATGGGGCTGGTGGCCCCTGTGGTGGAAGCAGAGCTATTCTTGGTCAGGCTCCTGCTCTAATCTGGGCCCACATGTGGCCACCAGGGCCCTAGAGAACACCTGAAGATCTGTGGAGTGCACACTCTATTCCTTACACCTTCCTGAAGACACCACTCCAACCTCAAACCCAGGTCTTGCCATCATGATCCACACCCTAAGTATCCATTACACTGCCTGCCCTCTTGTCCAGCAGCAGAAATTCAGGTCCAGTGAGGGTGATCGATCAGTTCCCCAGCACCACCCAGCACATAGCAGGCAGCCTTGCTCTATGTGACAGAGTTGTCATGCAAGGAAAACCCAGACACACAGAGATATATACAGAGAGAGAGAGATACACAGACATACAGACACACACAATTCACTACAAAGGGCAGAAGGGAACATTCAGAGGATAAGATAACAAGATGGCTCTGTCCGAGTGCTTGCTGCTCTCGCAAAGGACATGAGTTTGCTTCCCAGTACCTATGTGGTGACTCACAACCACCTGGAACTCCAGTTCTAGGGGAACTTTTGATCCCTGCAGGCACCATGCACATATGTGGTACACTTGTATATGTGCAAGCAAACACTTAACATAAAAATAAATCTTTTTAAGAAGTCCTTTCTTAATTTCATTGGTGATCACATAACTACAGATGTATTATTATACTCTTTAAATTAGAGGTTTTATTATATGTAAGTTATACCTCAAAGAAAGACATACTTTTAAACATTTATAAAGGGAAGTCCCATCCCCACCCTCCAGATCTCCACAGCAGGAACAGCTTTACTGAGACAGGGGCATGGCTGAGAAGCTTGTATGTGCTTAGTAGGTGCTCATGGTGATGTTTGGTTTGCGCCACACCAATTACTGAGGTCGACAGGCACCTCCTGTGTGCACCTGCACATCCTTGGTCTCATTAGCTCATTTTCCACTCTGCACAGCCCACGAGGGAGCCCAAGTGCTGCCAGGCACATTACCCGCAGTCTCACTGCACCCTCACAGCCGCCCTAACGAGGCGGGTGCAGGAACAAAGGTGGTCCCTCCACTAAGATGTGCCAGGGACCACCTCCCACCACTCCCCCTGGAGGCTGTAAATTACAACACGGTTTAGGAAGCTGTATGTGGAGGATGTGCTTTCCCAGCCTATGGCTTGAGGGAAGAGTGCACATCACTGGGTTTAGAAGCTGAATGTGGTAGTGCCTACCTGTAATACCGGAACTGAGGGAGATGGAGACAGGCTTGTGAGCTCAAGGCCAGCCTGAGCTACATAGAAAGACACTGGCCCAAGCCAAATAAAAATAATAGAAGGAAAAGTGTGAGCAGATGAGGAGGGGTAAGGAGAGAGCAGAAGAGAGGACAAAAAGGAGAAGGGGTGTGGAAGGGAGGGAAAAGGAGAGGAGAGCCCAGGTACACTCAGTGAGCATGTATAAATTCAGAGATATGGTGAGAGGCAAGGCCAGCTTGGAAAGGAGGGAACTGGGTTCAGCAGCAAGCCTGGGGAAAAATAAAAAAGAAACTCAGCTGCTAAGAGAACAAGGTAGTTGTGGATTCACTGCCTTCTGGGCCCTGAGCAGCAGGGTCCCCTTGATGCTGTTAGTGACTCATCCCCTTCAGATTAGCCTCTGTCCAGTTCTTGGTTTTAAGGGGCTGTTCACACCCACTATCTCACAGCGGGGTGGGGGGTGGGGATAACAACAAAAATCCCTTACCCTAAATTTGACAAAAGTGATGTGGGGAATAGTTTGTGAGGGAGGGGAACCACGAAAAGGGTCCTACCAAGTAAGGGCCACAAGAGGGGAGGAGGCCTTCATGGAAGGAGGGATTAAGAAAATATTTCATATTGAAAAAGAGGGGAATGCTGGGGATGAAAGGTTTAAGAGGGTATGAAGTGGGGTAATGGGGGTGAGGAGGAGATGGGGTTGGGAAAACGAAACGAAGATAGAATGGAACAGCTTTACAGAAACCCAGGACTTCATAAGTTAATCTAAAAATACAATTTTACAGCCGGGCAGTGGTGGCGCACTCCTTTAATCCCAGCACTCGGGAGGCAGAGGCAGGCGGATCTCTGTGAGTTCGAGACCAGCCTGGTCTACAAGAGCTAGTTCCAGGACAGGCTCCAAAGCTACAGAGAAACCCTGTCTCGAAAAATCGAAAAAAAAATACAATTTTGGAAACTGTTTATTTTATGTGCTTATGAGTCTTTTTCTTGCATGTATGAATGTGCACTGTGTGTATGCATGATGCCCACAGAGGCCAGAAGACAGTAACAGATCCCCTGGAACTGGAGTTACAGATGGTTATGAGTCAGTATGTGGGTGCTGGGAACAGAACCCAGGTTCTCAGCAAGACCAGCTAGTGCTCTGAACTGCTGTGTCATCTTTCTGCCTCTATTTTTTTTAATGATTTTGATGCCAGAAATGATGTTGCACGCCTTTCATCTCAGCACTCAGGAAGCAGAGGCAGATGGATCTCTGTGAGTTCAAGGCCAGTCTGGTCTACATAGCTGGTTTCAGACCAGTCAGGGTTATATAGTGGGAGCCTGTCTCAAAAGTGGGGGGGGGTGTTGAATGAAGGAACCCTACATCGGTGAACAATCTTGTTCCCAAAAGATAGTAATAGTTAAGTTAAAATCTTAGAACCAGGCCTGGGATACCACCCTTGATTTTTTTTTTTTTTTTTGGTCAGGGAGGCCCCAGAAACCCCCAGCACATCACAGGCTGTTACCATTTCTCTTGGTTTTCCATCATAACTAAGGTTGAGATCCTACTGCTGAGGACAGCACACATTTTGGTTACAGGACATAGAGAAGTTGACCTAGAACAGACTGGGAAGCTTTCTCCCTGTTGGCTAGCTCTCATAGCGCCAGAATATATTCAGATACAGGCCCGTCCCTCTGTCGAGTCGAGGCCAACCCCAGCGTCACTGTGCAGGAAGCATCCTGGTCCACCACTCCATTGCTCACATATGGGCACACCTGTCCTTAACAGGGCAGGGCAAGGACCATCTGATCCATCTCGATGGCCTGAGTGAAGGACATCATCAAAGATGGCTGAAAGGCTGGGGCAGGTGGCACAGTCAGGTACAGAGGCCAAGGCTGGATACTAAGAACATTTCTCAACAGCCCCCTCCCAGCACTGTACAAAGAGGAGGAGCAACAGGCAAGGCAGGAAGAAGTTCTCAGTCTGACAGCAACCAACTATGGGCATATGGATACCTTCAGGAAACACCAGAAGGCCAAAGCAAGTGTGAGAGCAGGTAATTGAAGGCTGGACCTAGTTTTGCTACTAACTCTGAGATCAGCTGTGTGACATGGGCAAGTCTCTGCCCTCTCTGGACTTTGTTTTCCCATCATTCATTTGTCCCTTCAGATTCAAGTTCAGTCCTTTCCTGCTGGAAGGCTGGCCTCTAGTGGCAGCTTCATCTGGGCTTGTTACACACACACACACACACACACACACACACACACACACACACACACACACACACACCAGTTCCAGATGAGCTCTGCTAATGTAGGTGGGGTGCCAGCAGAAGAGCAGAGACTGAAAAGGGAGAGCCTGCCTGCTGCCTGGGGTTTATCCCTGAGCACCTCACTCCCACAGGGCAGCCCCTTCTCCAGGCCTAGATTCTGGCTCTCCAGTACTTCAACAGCCCTTCTTCGCTCAGGAAGCCTGCCTCATCCCACAGCCTGCAGGGAAATGGCCAGAGAGGCATTTGTCTCGCACTAGCTCCTTGGAGGTTTGTTGAGGTGGTTAAACAAGGCCATTTCTAAGACTTTATAGAGGGCATTTTGGCAATACCCCTTCTCTCTGTACCCCAGAGGTGGTGGCATAGAAAGAGCAAGAGTTCAAGTCATTCTTGACTACATAGTGACTTCCAGGTTACTCTGAGCTACAATAAGACCCTGTCTCAAAAGGACAAAATATAAAATAAATACATATAAACTAAAATTTTAAATTCAACAAAAAATAAAACCTTTAAAACATTTCTTCTCTCCATCTCTGTCCCACTCAGAGCTTTTAAAGTAATTCTGAATTCTCTGAGATGGGAAGGGTCTGGCGTTCCTGCCTCTGCCTCACCTGTCCTGCCCCAGCTCTTTCCAGCCAAAACCTATGTTGCCCCCGCCCAACACTGCCCTCCTTCTCTTCCTTCCAAGACTTGTCTGACTGCTCCTTTCCCACCAGCGCAGCAACAAAGTCGCTCTGAGTCACAGGTCCTCCCTGGTCCTCCTAAGCCCCCTCCCCAGCTGTCCTGGGTCCCAAAGCTGCAGGAAGACGATTCTCTCATCACCTTTAGTCTGGCCAGAAGACCTTACATCTTTCCACTAGCCCAGCTGCCGAGGAGCCTGGGGACCCATACCTCCCACACATCTTCCCCGGTCCTCCACACAGCTAAGCTCAGAGTTTACTTCAGTTTGCAGTCAAACTCTTTGCGGGTAGAGCCCACATTAGCCTCCTGAAGCAAAAGCAGGACAGACCCTATCCCAGGGGCAGGGAGCTGAGCTTTCTTCTCAAGGAAGCCCCTGCCCTATCTGTTCTGTACCCTGCTCTGGGGCAGAGATGACTTTCTGAACTCCCCATAGCCTGGCACTGTCTCCACACCAAGAGCTCATGGAGAGATTGTGAGGAAGCCTGCAGTGTTGAACAGAAGAAGCCTAAAACACAGGCTCCGCTCAAAGAGGAAGAGGCCACCCTCCCACACTCACCTACACGCAAGCTCCTCTCATGGAGTCCTTGTGTTCTGTGGAATGACAAACTTCACAAGCCCCCAGAAGGTATCTCTCAGCACGCAGAAGCTCTGGTAGAAACTTAAAAAGCCAGAGGCCTGGAGGAGTGGAGACACCCAGGTGGAAAGCAGCCTAAGCACTGCCTTGGGTCTCCTCAGGGTGCCCCAGCTGCCTAAGGGGCTGAGGGAGAGGCCTTTCAGGCCAGACACACCTTTCTCTCCAATCCAAGCCTTGTCCTTCACCCCGATCTTATTGGGTGATTTTAGTTTTTCACTGTTCCTCTCTGGGCTTTGGTAGTTGCTTCTGTATAGAAGACCAAGAGGACCAGGCAGGGGGCCCCTAAAGCCCCTGGAGCATGGTGTGGGTGTGGTCGTCCTGGGGAGAATGGAACCTACCCTCCCTAGCCATATGTAGCCTCTCAATCAATAGCCAAAGATTCTGGTCACCAAGCCTGACCCTGAAGACAATGGCACCATTCTTTAAGGTTCTCTTGAACTGGAGAGGACCCTTTCCTTTGTGGGAAGCTCAGACCCCATCTGCATGTGCAGCATGACAACCACTGAAGCCCAAGTTCTCATCCATCTCATCTCTACCTCCAGGCAGCTGGGACCCAAGATGAAGGATGAGGGGTCAAAGCTTGGTGAGGCCTTGCTGAGTCAACAGTACAGGCCTGAGGACCCTCCCACGCATGCACTTGCGAATAGATACCCACAGTTTCACTAGAACACATACGCATAATAAATACTCTACGCATGCATGCACACACATACACACAAGTCACACTTGCACACACAACCATATACCAGTATTCAGACATGAAAATGAACATACATGCTCACACATACATACAAATATATACACACTTTTATACAAACATGAGTCCATACATTCCTCCCCTCTCTGACCAGTATACACATACCTAAGTCTGGAAGATTATAATCAAGTATGCACACACACACACACACACACACACACACACACACACCAATGTCATTCTGTATTTCAGCATCAGACAAATTTCAAGTGATATAATAAATAAAATAAAAACCTAAGTACACGGTCACCCTAAGCCCATTTCCAACAGCCAGACCCAGAAATGTGAGGGGACCTTATTCATCTCAGAGCTTCCTTCGTTCCTCCAGCATGTCTGGCCCTGCTATTTGAGGTCCCAACTGTTCTCTGTTTTCACTCCTCACTATGCCCTTGTAAGGAGGTGGGGAGCACTGGGTTAGCCTCTCCACCTTCTAAGCTCCTTGCTCAGGCTTCCCTCCTGGCCCATCCAACATCCCAGATCAGGGTGGGATGGAATATGTAACAACCCCTGCTGGGTTTGTGTGACATCGTAGCACAGCTCTGGTGTACATATCACTCTCCAGCCTGGGTAGAGAAGAGGAAGAGAAACAAAGTGCTGGGTGCTTCAGAAGCTCCAGACAGCCTTTGGTCTGTCCGCTTCAATCTATCCAGTCAAGGCTTCAAGGTCACGACTTTCCCAAAGCCCAACACTGACCAGGTCTGACCCTCACTCAAAACCCTTGGGATGTGAAAGGGGAGTCCTGGTGGATCACATCCATGACTCTCCGTTTGAGGTCAGGTCTTTTTGNCAGGTCAGAAGAGGGCACCAGACCTCATTACAGATGGTTGTGAGCCACCATGTGGTTGCCGGGAATTGAACTCAGAACCTTTGGAAGAGCAGGCAATGCTCTTAACCACTGAGCCATCTCTCCAGCCCCCTCCTCCATTTCTTACATATATGTGCTATCCGTGTTACCTAGCCTGTCTGAGCCTCAGTTTCCTTATCTGTATAGAAGGGTTAATGATTAGATAAACAGCTGGATGAATGAGTCTACACATGTGAAGTTCAGTCACATTGTTGCCATATATTTTTGATACCAAAAGCTTTCATTAGTATGGCTGTGTATGTAGGTTGGCACACATGCATAGTGCCCTTATGAGGCCCATGAAAATCTTCTAACACCCAAGCAAAGGCAATGTTCCTTAAGTCCTAGGTCCTCTAAACTGGGGCCCAACTACAAAAGAGGAGAACTTGCTGTGCATCCCCCTAAAAAATAAACAAAACTGCTAAAAGCAAGGCTGTAGGAAATGAATGGCTCAGGAGCCACCAGGCAAGACCAGTGATTAGAAGGCTCACAGCCCAGGATCCGGAAAGGAATGGGAGGGAAGCTGAGTTACAGGGCCATCCATCAATGCTACACAGTGGAGGGGGGAGAGGAAAGAGAGCTGTAAGGTGGGGGAAGTGGAGACAAACCAGGGTCGGGCAGCCAAGCCCAGTCCACTCCCTGTCATGGTGTAACCCAGAATGAGGCACTGTTACCTTGAAACCTCAGTTTTTTCAGCAAGACAATGGGGCAAAAGGACGCTTTCTGTACTCTCTCAACTCAATATCAGGCCACGGTCCAGAAAGAGCTCTAAGGAGAGTGAGTGTAAGGGGTACAGGGACACCTTCATCTCCTACAAGAGACCAGTTTAGTCAAAGGTCCCAGGGGTAATCAAGGAATGGTCCTGAGCTGGGATCCCAAAGACCCAAAGTGGGGTGTTTTCTTTTGCTTGTTTGTTTTGAGACAGGGATTTTCTATATAATGGTGGCTATTTTGGAACTCCCTGTGTAGACCAGACTGACCTCAAACTCACAGATATGCCCCAACTTCTGCCTCCTGAGTGCTGGGACAAAAAGCATGCACCACCACACCAGGCTCCATTTCTGGCCCTCACCCTTCCTGACCATCCAGGAATTCAAAAGCTCTGAATTCCAGACCTTGCCTTGGATGCCCTGCTGCCATCTGCAGACCCAGCCTGACCCCAGGCTGACACAGGCAGGAAAAGCCCTCAGCACAGACCTAATCTATGCAAATTTTATTCAAACCAAGAGCAAAGTGACCCATGAATCCTGCCAAGCCTGAGGAGGTAACAGTTAGCTGGGGAAATGCTGGCCAACAAGACTGGGGCAAGAGCTCCCAACTGGAGCCTAGTGTAGCCTAAAAGGCTGTCTATCACTAGCAATCTAAGAAAGCTTGGACAAGTCACTTTCTGCCTCTGGGAATCACTTTTCCATCTCTCAAACAAAGCCTCCCATTTAAAAATCAAGCAAGCAACAATTGAAAGTCGACATGGTCCCTTTCCAAGTCCTTCGATGGACTTCCCTGCGCTCTCTACTCAACACCCTACCCTCAGGCTGTTCCTCATCCCCCCATGTTCCATCTCTGGATCATGGTTTCCTCTCAGAAGCCCTCCAAAAGGGGCCAGAAGTACCCCTTTCTCAGCAAGGTGCTGGCATAGTTAAACTAGACCCTCCTTTGGACTACCACACACCTTTCCACATCTCTCAACAGGATGTCCCTCCATCTCACTCAGCTCCCAGAATGCAGAAAAGGTCGAGGCATCTAGTTCATGGGCTCAAAGAAAGTAAAAGGAGGAGAAACGGTAGGTGAGGTAGGATGAAAAGGATGAGGTCCCTCTAGCTTTCACCATCTTCATCCACTCTAGCCCAACCCCATGCCCTGGCCCCCTCCTCTGCTGACCCTTGAACTATAGCCTCTGTCAAACACAGGATTACAAATGTCCAGGGTCAACGGGGTCTTTGGCCTTGGTGGTGGTGGGAACCTTGCTGCCCCAACATCTGTGATTGGGTACACCACTGAATAAGGCAAAGGAGATGTTCTCAGTATGTCACTGGGACTGACAGAGGAAGAGAAAAGGCAGGGTCATAAGTTATGCTCAGGTACCAATGGATGACTATTAAAACATTACTCATTTAATTCAGAGAACATGTATGGTCAGAATTATTAACCCCTTTACAAGAGCCTGGATGTTCCCTCTCCCTGAGTCAGTATGCTACTCTCATATATCCTAAGTTTGAGAAAATACCCATAATAGGGTACTGGACTGGGGCTCCTCCTTCTCCTATCATGAGTGGTGGAAATCTCAATAGGAAGGTCTTCCCACCTCAGGTATGCTGCTGGGGGCCTCCAGGACTGCAGGTGGGAGCTGTCCGTGGTTCTGAACCCTCCTAGCCTGTCCTCACCAGAAACCTGCCTTGGAAGTGGATTGCTGATGGATTGGTTCAGTTAGTTCTCAGCCCAGAGAACCAAGGCCAGGATCCCACACATGCGGCCCCCATATGATCTCTACTTGTTGCATTCCCAAATCCTCGGGAAGCGGCTAAAGAGACGGCTCAGCTGGTAAAGTCTCTTGCTGCTCAAACCTGATGACCTAAGTTTGATCCTTGGAAACCTCATAGAAGTTGGCAGACAGAACCAATGCTACAAGGTTACCCTCTAACCTATACATGCAAAATGTGGCACATCCAGTGGAGACTGACTGAGAAGCCAATGATAATGGCACCGGGACCTAGCTCTTCTGCATGTATTGGCTTTTTGGGAACTTATTCTATATGGAT
>JAQHUG010000325.1:747092-807691 GCA_028555095.1 Dicrostonyx torquatus | reverse complement strand
TCCCTCCCTCCCTGAAGATCTGCGGCAGAAAGTTCCAGTCTCATCTGCCACTTGCTGACTTGGCCGACTTGATCCCAGGCATTATGGCTCCTTGAACTGGCCCCTGCCCTCCTTTTCTGGACCCAGCTCCTTGAACCAGCTTAGCCTCAACAGTGCCATTGAAGCAGGTTTCTAACCCAAATATAATATCATATCCCTTCTTTACCAAAATATTCATATCTGTCCCCTGCATAAAACTTTCCACGGCTCTCTTGGGGCCTCCAGACAAAGCCCAAGAGATTTATAGTCCAAAGTTCTGCAAGATGTGATTCCTGCCTACCCTACATCCATTTCCCATCACACACATATATAGCTTCCTCCCTGTTCTTTGGTCCAATCACACCTCACAGGCTTTGCTTAGCCATTCCCAGGATGCACCCACCTGTTAGCTTATGCTGCTCTTTATTGCTTTGTTATTCTCAAGCTATTTTGTGTCTGTGAGGCTTAAGAGGCCCCAGAGGGCAGGGCCATTATTGCCTATTTCTTCTCGGCATCTCTCCACAGGGTATAGAATGAAGTGTCCTGGACTCACAGAGGTGGTCACACATTTAGCCACCTCCTCTCTCCCTGGGTAGGCCAGAGTGCCCAACTGTGTATTCAATCATCAAAGAAAAGAAACTCACACACATAAATGGACATAAATAGGCACACACATGTATACCAATCACACAAAGATCAAGATGCATACATATTCAGACACACCAGGCCCATGTCACACACCCACACCAGAACATTTAGGCAAACACACAGATCCACCTACACATACATTAAAAGCAGTTATTCAAGCATAACACACAGATGTGTATGCACACTCAAGCAAGCAAACAACATACTTACTGAGTCATTCTGACAGAGTATACATATTAGAATGCGGGGCAATATGCAAATGACTTGACATGCATACCTCCTTATATACACACCAGCCTGTGATCACACTCAGACACAGGCAGGCTCTTCCCACAGTCACACATTGGTGTTCACAAATCCATGCAGGTTGCTCCACATCCAACTTCAGGTACCCCAGAACCCTCAAGACCTCTCTACACCCAGGATATCCCTAACGCTCCACAGGTGCACGCACACACACACAAACACACTGTCATCTGCCTGCCACCTTAGAATTGGAACTCTCACAGTGGAGCCCAAAGCAGTTGCTCCATCCTATCCTGGGACAGATGATTTGAGGTAAAGTTATAGAAAGTAATGTCCTGAACCCTTAATTCCTGGTTCTATGGGGCATATTACCAATAACACCAGAACCCCTGATCCTCTCTTGTTCTGGGACCACTCTTATTCATACATATTCTTATTCTATCTTTCTCACACACACCACACCCCATACGCACACTCCTGACAGAGATTGTCCCTCTCCAGGGTGCTGAACCATCCTATCTCAGCCACCAGAGCTCCTGAAAACTCCTTGGTCAAACTCCTGCACCCCACCCCAAGCATAGTTCAGGCTCCTCACCACCCATCCCCCCATCCAGGAACGTGTCTTTAGGACCCCAGCTTCATCACGTCATGAGTGCATGCCAGGCATTCCTCCCTTGCACAGAGACCCCTAACTAGGTTGCATTCCTGCAGCCAGGTCCCAGCAGGAAGGATCCTCCCACGTGGCTGAGCTCCGTGTCAAACCCAGTTCCTAGGGGGACTTCCCTGGCCCTGTCTGTGGTACCTGTCTTTGCTGCTTATCCAGACCCCAGACCCCCTTGCTAGTACTCACGGCTCAGCCGGTCGCGCTGCCGGGTACTGCTGGCTCCTGCAGAGGATGGAGTGGCCGCATGCCTGCCCCATCACTCCTCATCATCTGCCTCCCCAGCCAGACTAAAGTGGCACCTCGCCCTGCTCCCCCCGCCCCGTTCGGAGTTCTTGCTGGGGCACTCCCAGCAGGCACAGGAAGCAAGCGCAATGGCTGGTTCTTGACTCTTCCTGGACTCAACACCGGATCCAGCTCTGCTGCCTTGACGGCTTCTGCTCCGCCTGCCTCTCAGGCTGCTACTGCCTCTGCTGCTAGGCTGGCTATGGGAGGAGGCTAGAGCAAGTCTGATAATGCAGAAGGGGGAGGGAGCATGGAGGAGGAACAGAGAGAGGCTCAGACAGAGAGGGAGAGGAGGAGGACGGACACACCACACACACATACACACGGAGAGACTGAGAGATACACGGTACACGGACAGAGAGAGAAGCATATGAAGAGAGAAGGAGCTGTGCCTCAGAGAGATCGAGGTGGAAATACAGACACCAGAAAGGCATGCAGAAACACACAGAGAAAGAAACAAAGCTCTGAGGGCAGGGATGATGCTGGGTACTCCAGGGATAGGGGGATATAACCCAGACTCGTCCCTGTCCCTCAGGGTGGGAACACACCATTGTCCTCTGCTGCAGAACTAGCTGTCATCCCTCCTGGGCACCCTCGCTGTCTTTGTGTCCCAATGTGAGCTGTCACACTAACCTCAGCTTGTTCCAGAGCCTGCCTTTGATGACTATTTACCTGGGCCACTGTGGGAGTTAATGCTTGAACTTCAGGAGTTGTGGGTACCCCCCCACCCATCTTCAGGTCTTCAGTGGTCACAGGCTCAAAGCATCAGGGAGGCTCACTGCATCTCTGTCTTGTTCCCAGAAGAACTTTTCAGGATAAAGCTTTAGCCCAATAGAAGGGAGCATTTAGCAAAGGATCAGGTAAGCAGTTGTCCTGGCAGAGCTACACCATGAAGAGGGCATGGGGGGGGGAGAGTTGGGGTAAGGAAATAGACTCTGACTCCACCATCGGCTTATTCATCCATTTACAAACACCTACTGTTGGTCAGCCCCACCAGCTAGGACTCAAACTGGTTTTGGCCCTTGTGCCACCCTGACCCAAACAGGAAATTGCCAACATTTTAGAGGTTCTGTGCTGTGTCTTTAAGGTGTGTGTGTGGGGGGGGGTGTGCTACAGAGTCTCAACAGTGACATCTCTCAAGTCATTGGGGGGAGTGCCACCTGTCCCAGACTAGGATCCAGCAGAGAAGCCCTGAGACTTAATGGAAACCTGACCCAAGCTTAAAGGCATGGATAAACAGGAATGAGCCAGCTCGTGCAGGTAGCCTATCCAGGCAGAGTATTGTATTATAGACATATAGCCTCAGACATGTCAGGGAAGATTTGAGGGAGCTTTTGCTTCCCCTTTGGGACCTTCAAGTCACTGAAATCTCTGGAGAAAGCACTTCTCACCCAGAGGGAGCAAGGGCCAGGTTGGTTCAAAGCCAGCTGAGCTAGCTCAGAACTGGCATCTTTCTACTTAGCCAGACACCTCTGGGACCTCGCTGCTCCAGGCCTGTGAGACGGGAAGGTGTTCCCCAAGGCCCTGAACCATGGCTGGGCTCTCACAGCTCTCCCTTGGACACAGAACCTGCTCACAGACCTGAGGAGCTGTCAGTGGAGCTAGGACCAGAAGAGTTCAATTGAGGGCACCTCCTGGGTGTGGGTGCTCTCCCACCTGGAAACAGTAGCGGCGGCTCCCTCCTCGTTCAGATATCAGCCCACACCTTACAGTTCCCCTGGAACAGGGCTTGCAGGAACCATTATTCTGGTCAAGGTCCAGGACAATGAAGATCTAAAGTGAGCTCCAGGGCTCAGATGGGATTCGAATCCCATCTCTGTCATATGCCTAAGGAAGTTATTTCACCTCTCTGAACTCCAATTTATTTTCTCACATGAAAGACAAAGTCACAGGTTCCAAACATAAAAAAGAGTTGTAAAGTTAGGGAAAACATCTACATCTCTGAATTTCCCAGTAAACAGTTCAAGTTGAATGAACGGGAGTCCAAGATGTGATAGCACCACACACTGAGTCAGGGGCTCCTGCAGGGCACTATCTGGATGTGGGAGGTGCAGAGAGGAGTGAGGGGTCGTCATAATCCCAAGACTCTTCTCCTCGTGTGGTCCGTCCGTCCCGCCCCCGCCCCCATCGCTCAGATCTTCTTAGATTTTCCGGCGAGCTTCAGACCTCACCCACATAAGATCCCGCCCACTGCCGCTCTCCAGCGTGCTGAGCCAAGGCTGCCGCGTTCTAAGGCCCTGGCCCTCCACACCAGGGTCAGCAGAGACCGTTTTAGGGTTTTGTTTTTGTTTTGTTGTTTTATTTTCTTTGTTTTCGTTTTTCTAACTGGGTGGCAGTAGAAGCAAGTGGGAGGAGGAAGGATGCTCATGGAATGAGGGTGGCTGCCGAAAGTGATGGGAGGACGTCTTTCTGGGGTTGACCTCAGCACAGCCACTCCTTGCCTCCAGAGAACTGCAGGATGCCGGTTCCAGCAATCTTCTCTTTGTCCAAAAGACCACTTCTCAGCGCCAACCGGTGCCTCCTCCTGTGCCGCTGTCCCCTCCCACCTTCCAGACGGCCCCGCCTCTGTTTCCCTCCCAGGTGCATCCTATCTTTGCCTTCACAATGTGGATGCTTCTAACAAAATTCCCCATTCTCTCCTTCCTTCAAGACACAACTCACCCAGGCCTCTTTTGGAGCACCTATAGTGCCATATAGTCTCTGAGAACATTGCATTAGCCCGAAATTCAAACAGTGAATAACTAACTTGACTGTTGCCCGCCTGTGAAGTACCAGAAAACTTTCAATCCCTAGACTGAACTTCATATCTTGGCCTCTCTCCTCCCCTCTGCTCTCTGGATCCCCCATCCCCACAAGCCTGTGGATCTTGACATCCGCCCACTCTTAGTCACATGTTCCTTTATTCCCCCCTTTACTCCTTGTCGTCCCCAGTCCCAGGTCAGCCCCTACATTCTACATTCGTGCTGCACCTAGCAGCAGTTTCCTGACATATGTGGTCATGTTGTACCCCTTCAAAAACCCTCCTGTGGCCACCCTCCACCCCCGGCTGAGAGTCAAAAGCAAGCTCCTCCCTGGCCCTGATGGACCTCTCTCCATCCTTTAGCTCCAGGTAGTAAAGGGGAGGGCTCCGATCCCTCTCCAGTCCCTTCTTCCTTTTCTTTGTATAATCGGTTTATCCTTCAGGGTCCTGAATCCCCCCCCTCCTTTTTATATGACCATCCCAAATCCTGGCCCACCTTTCCTGGACTAGCTCAGCACACACCCCACCCTGCACTTATGGGGGCTTGGAGCCAATCTGCTTCTGACTGCCTCTCCCCACCTTGCCATTTGTCCCACCTCCTCTGTCTGCCTATTCAGGTTCTTATTTCATCTGCTGAATCCTGCTTTCCTCAAGGATAGGCCTTAAGTCCCAGCCCAGCCCGGCCTTTAGGCCAAAGGTTGTAGGGAAGAATGCTGATGGAGAAGTCCAGAGAGAGATGAAAGCGAGGAAAGAGGCGACACCCATCAGAGCCAAGCTCAGTCCAGGATCATGTTGCTGTGAGTACAAAAGCAAGAAGCTGGGGGGGTGCTGTCCCCCACTTCCTGGGGCAGGCTGATGCTGCGCTGTGCAATGCTCTCCACTGGGCATGGGAGTGATTGGCAGGCCATGAAATTTATGGGAGACTGAGACACCCTGGATGATTCTGTCTGGGGCCAGGGGTATGGAATGGGGGTACCACCCCGGGTCTTGGTAACAGGCACCCATGAGGGCAGGTAAGAGATGAACTGGTAGCTCAGAGTCACCTCACAGTGCATTTCCCCCTATGGCCAGGCAGTTGCCTCTTGTAGCTCTGTATGCCATCGAGAAAGCCCCAGAATGTGCTCTTAACGCCAGGTAGAGGCAGCACTAAACATGGGACCCATAACACCACTAGGAGCAAAGCCTTTGCTTTGACAAGGACGTGAAAGGCCACCACAGCCTCTAGAACAGCTTAGGATGCAACAACTTCTTCACCATTCCAGGAAGGTGGCTTTGGCAGTCCAGAGTCCACAGCTGAGGAGTCATCGGTTGGCTTCAGGTCCCAAAGCAGTAAGCTGCCTATAGAGGCGGGCTGGTGACCTTAGGTGGGGTAGTTATCTCCAGCTACTACTGGGGATGAGGCATTGGGATAGATATAAAGTCAGGAGAGAGGCAAAGGGTACTGGGTCCCTCGACTCAGAATCCAGTGGCCCTGATTGCTACCCAGCTCTGTGGAAGTAGATGTAGCAGATGTAGTGCAGAGGAAGATTGAGACTGAACCAAGAAAAGGCAGGTGATGGAGGCCAGCCTTAGTGCAGCTGGACTGGACCCTTGGGTGCTTGTACCCAAGGCTGATATCGTATCAGAGAGCTTAAGAGGTCAGGACCAGTATGTCTAGCCCCTCATTATACAGGCCAGGGACATCCAGGTTCTAAGGATGTAAAGGGCAGAGCGGGACCATGGATCAGAAACTCCTGGTCATTGTGCCTCAGATTACTTTCTTTTCTTCATAAATGTCTGCCTCTCCTCCAGTAGAGGCAGAGGCTCAGTAAAGAAGGCTGTGGATAGACCTTAAGACCTAGGAAGGGAGTACTCACCCACAATGTGGTTACCAGAATGGGTACAGCAGGGGCAGTACCTGTGACTCCTATTCTCAGGTTTTGCTCTCTAAATTACCCTCCAATCCAGCACACCAGGCCTTCCTTGCCTGGAGTCCCCAAGCCTCCTACTCAGCCCTGTTCAACCTCTCCTGAGCAACTCCCCACACCTGAGGAGGAAGGGAGGGAGGGGGTGTGACTCAGTGGGATAAAGGCAGCTGTTCTATTTGAATGATTACATAAAGCCAGGAGGAAGGCAGCTGCAACGTGATTACAGAGGTCAGAAAACAAGGCTGGGTTGGAAGGCATGCATCAATCTCCTCCTGGACTCTGTACAACTCTTACAGGACAGAAACCAGTCTCTGCACGGTGGGGCTGCAAAGTCTCCCTAGATCTAACCACTTGAGGAAGGTTCTGCACCGCCCCCTGGAAACTAGTTCTCAGGTTTCTAGACACCCCAAGGCCAGATCCTGATGAAGCCACAGAACCTGCCAGGGAACCTTCTCCAGCATGGAAGACACAAATGAGAACAGTTGGCCCTTTGTTAAGAAAAGGAACCTACTGGGGTAGGTATCATGCCCCAAGCCTGATCTGTCCTTGCTAAGCCACTTACTGGCCACCCTGGGCCTCCAAAGGGTGAAGTGAGAGTACACGCAAGGCCTCAGGACAGCAGGTGTCAGCTGGGCTCTTATCACTGCCAAGGCTAAGGGCTGGCTGGAGATTTCACAGGAAGACCAAATCCACATTAAACCCCCTCTCTGCACTGAGTAAACCGACATGGGTGGAAGATAAAAGACCAAACTCAAGAGTGAGCAGGATTTGCTGGGTTGGTGTTTGCAGTGTCCCGGTAGGATTAGCACAGAAACAAGGAGGGGCAGGGCTGGGACAGGCGCAGGAGGACATGGCGGCCAGCACTGGGCACCAGTACAAGGCCCACCACCTTCAGGCCTGTGCTGGCTCCTTTTATGGGCCCCCCAACCCTGGAGGAGAAAGGTTTGCCCACCCAGATTGTGTTGCTATGACACTGGTCTCCATGGTGCCAGACACACAACCCTCCCCTCATCAAGAGCAGTGAGGGTGACAGGAGCTGGAGATGCAGGTCCCCAGCACCCTCCTAGTCTATCCCTCTGCCTAGATCAGTCCTTGGGGTTCCCCAACTTGAACCACTGGAGACAAAAGCAGGGAAGAATGACAGTTTCCACTTCAGAGTCAAAAGAGTGACAAGGAGGGGACTCAAACGGAGAAGACAGACAGGATTGCAGGAAAGTAGCAGAGGGGAGGGCAGGATGGGGAAGAGAGGCACCGCAGTTACCAGGCAGAGTGCCTCCCAGCTGACAAGGGGTGGGAGGTACCGACCGGCCCAGCTCTTTGGTCTGTGGGTGGAGGTGGGCGGACAGAACAGAGGGGGAGGTGGGGGGAGGACAAGAGGGGGAGGAGCAGCAGCAGGAGAACAATTTTCCTAGAGAGCTCTTTGTGTGGGTGCTCCTCCACGTGCTGTGTGTGTGCGCGTGTGTGTTGCACTTGCAGTTATGGCAGTGCAAGCTGAGGTGTGCAGGCACACGTGTGCAGAGCATAAGTGTGTGCATGTGGTCTGTGTGCGCCTGTGTCACTGTGTCTCCAGGGTGATAAATACAGCAGTAGGAGCTGTAACCAGGGCAGAGAAAGTGCGGAAATTTCCACAGTCTGAAAGTAGCATAGAGGGGACGTGCCAGGGCCAGTGAGTTCTTCGCCCCTGGCTGGCTGAGTACAAATCCTCCTTATATTTTCATAGAACATGGATACTGGGAAAGAATATTCAAAGGTACTTCCAGACAGGAGGGGCAGAGATTCTGAGCATCTCTCTCTCTCTCTCTCTCTCTCTCTCTCTCTCTCTCTCTCTCTCTCTCTCTCTCTGTGTTGTGTGTGTGTGTGTGTGTGTGTGTGTGTGTGTGTGTGAGAAAAACCGTCACACAGTTCCAGATCAGTGTCTGGGTCATTTGGGTCACTAAGTAGCTAAGTGGCAGAAATGATGCTGTTTTCTGGTAGGGACAAGGGGCTCATTAGACAGGGGTGTGGCCATGTCTCCTTCAGTGGCAGAGCTAAGACCTGATCGTCAGGGTGCAGAGGGGAGGCCATGAGGTGTCTGAGGTGTCTGGTGATGAGGGTGTGAGGCTCCTGAGTGTGCAGGGGTGCTAAGCTCCTACCACAACCAGCCCTTGCAGCAGGTCACACGCACTTGTCTGGACTCCCTTGGGGGGCCCCCGCCCCTCAAGGGTTCCCTCTTCTCCACACCACTTGGTGAAGGAGAACTGAACACAGTAAATATTCACTAAGTGCTGCCCAAACCTCCTGAACTCTCCTCCCAGCTGGCCTGAAGATGTCTCTGCAGACACATCTGGGGCACTGCCACGGGACACCACTAACAGTTCACACTCGCTCACTCAATCCTCCCAGGAAAGACACTAAAAGAACCCAGATCAGAGGCCTAAGCAACTTCCATAGCCACACAGACTCTTGAGGAGATGTCTGCCTACACACCCACGCTTTCCAAAGCAAAGCTGTGGGCAGACAGCATCATGACCAAAGTTCCACATCTCCTCCAGCCTGTGACCTACCTTCTTTCTCAGGGTTCCCTCCCCTGTCCTCCTCCTCCAGGAAGCCCTTTCTCCTCCAAGCTCCCTGCCCCATAAATCCAGGCTCTTCCTACCCCAAGCAACCCACAGACACAAGTACAAGTACAGTCCTCCCTTCGGGCACTGGCCCCTGCTTTACAAGTCCCAGTGATAACAGAGCCTCCTGCCTTAGTGCCCCAACACTATGGTCACTGGTATTTTTCATGAAGGTTGAGGCTCAACAGCTCCTGCAGGGAAAAAGCATTCCACAGTGTCACAGCCAGTGCTGGTCACTGTCCCCTTCTCGGGGAACATTCATGGAGGAAAACCGTGCAGGAAGCAGAAGAGCTGAGGAGGCTCTAGTGTCAGGCAGTTGCAAGATCTCAAAGCAGAGAGCACTGTTCAGACTCACAGTAGGCACTGGCTTCTACCTTCTCCCACATCCTAGAGCCTAAGGCCAAAGCACTTTTACTATGATATCTGACAACACATCACTAGTCCTCGGCCAGGGGCAGGGCTGAGTGGTCCAGCTGGCAGCAAAACAAAGACAGAGCCAGGACCATCACTCGAGGCAGAGGGAGGGGTGTTTACTCAGACCCTGTTCAAAATGAGCAACCATGAGCAGTCCATGATCGCCCCCTAGTGGCTGGATGCAGCCCCTTCAGCTAGTCCCTAAACCAGGGTAATGACAGGGTCAGCCCAGCAGAGGGCACTTCTCGTTGCATTGCCTTACTGTGGTGAACAATAAATACATCAAATCTAGGGAGGAATTCTAAGGAGATCTTGGGCCCTGTCCTGCCTGGAGGGTGTGGTCAAATGGCTTGGAACAGCTCCACGAGGACAAAGCGATGGAGACCTTGGGTCATCTATGAAACAGGTCAGCAGGGCTGTCTCCTGACAAACATCCCACACCTTCCTGAGAAATGAGACCCACAGCAACCCACGTCCAGACATACAAAGCCCACAGCATCCAGTTTCCCATTGAGGGATGACAAACATCAGGTGTCATGTGGCCCAGGCTTGCCCACTCTGCTCAGCCCCTTTCAAGGCTAGGGACAGAACACCAGCATCTCTGCTGACTAGGCCACTGAGACATGATGGTAACATGGCTCTAGAGAAGGCAGAATGTTGGCACCTTCCCAGGGAGTCTCCAGTTTGTCTATGCATAGCTGGTTACCTCCTCGGCAGGTAGAGAGTTTCCTTAGAGGGCAACTCTACTCTGGAGACACCTGCATGGAGCCCAGGGCGAGAGGAAGTCCACCTCCCTAGCTCAGCAAAGCCTCTGTCTATGAGCTGTGCTCTCCTGTCTCCAGCAAGGGCTAAGGGCTGTGCTGTGCCACTAGCATACAGGTCTAGGCCCCAGCTCAGAGGGCTGCAGGAATGGGGCTCAGGCTAACTGGGGTCTGTCTTGTCCTATACAATGACACAATAGGTGAGGGCCAGGTCAGACCTCTTCTGGGACAGGGGAGAGCAAACAGCTCAGTATACATGCAGACAGCAGAACTCAGGCGCCAGGCTCCAGAGCGCCAGCACTGGCCTCTAGCTTCACAACCAGCTGTGCCCTTAGCCCAAGATGCCAATTCCCCAGACGACTGCAGGCCCTAGCACCACGGTGTAAAATATACAGATATATTTATATTATCAAAAAGTATCCAAAGTCAGGGAAGGGTAGCAGACAGCCACAGCCTGGGCCTCCTCGCAGCATACACCAGAAGTGGGCTGACATCCCCAAGTCCAGCTTTCAGCTTGTAAAGCTTCCCGAGAGCTCCCTCCCACACTCCCTAGGAGTTCTTTCAGAGTAGCAGCTCTTTGGCTCTTCACTGCTCTGGAGCCTATGGAAAGGGGATAGGCTCCTCCCAGGTGAGCTCCCTCCAGCTATGGCAGAGCTTCTGATTTCTGCCCATCTCTCCAACCCCACAAACTCAAGGAGAGTGACCCTGAGTAAGCAAGCCAGATAAAGGAGCATTGCATGACTGGAGAGCAGGGGAGGGCCCCTTCCGGGAAAATCTCATTGCCAGCCCAGTGCTGCTCAGCCAAAGAGCCTGTGTTGCAGTCAGGATGTTGGGATGTAGGTATGGCTTCCCCGTGTGTTTCACTGGCTCACACCAAGCATGCAGAGCATGAAGGTGTCTGAACAGGAAGGCTTTCAGGTGGCAGTGATGGTGTTCCAGGCTCAGACATGACGGAGGAGCTGTAGGGAGCGTAGAAGCCCAGGTCCTATAAGTGCTTTGTGACCGTAAAAGGGACCAGCTAGCAACAGAGTAGATGCAGAAATGTTAGCAGCTGGGGTTTCCAGGGCCAGACAGAGGGGGCCCCAGAAACCTAAGGAAGGGATTAGAGGAGCTCTGAGAGAAATTGGGGAGGTGAAGGCAGGTACCCAACCAGGTCTCCCCCCCCACACCCCACACCCCTCAGGGCCCACAGGAACCAGAGCCACTTACAGAAAGGGGATCGGCAGTGAAGGCCGCCACACTCCGGCGCATTTCATTTTCACTGCCACGCAGAGGGATCAGCGATACACTGCCCATCCGCACCTCGGGCACTGCCCGGGACACTCGAGAGGGCTCTGAGGGCCACACCAGGCCTTCATGCTAGGGAATAATCAGGAAAGGAGTACTAGGGTCTGGGCCACTTCTCAGTCTGCAGGCTCAGCTCCTGATCCACCCACCCTCCTCAGAAAAGCCTCCAGCTAGGATCTGAGCTGGCGCCCTCAGCTTTGGTTGAGGCTGATGAAAAGCGGCTGTTTACAGATGACCGTATCCCAGCACAAACCAGTCAGCCAGATTACTCAATGACTCCTATGTCTGGATCCACAAACCTCCCGAAGAATGCAGCATCAAGAAAATCTTTTGCCCCAGAAGACACTGTCTGTACCTCCCCTTCTCAGCAACCAAGAACTGCAGAAACCACTGTTTCCATTAAAGCTTTGACTATCAGGAAGTTCCCAGTTAAAAAAATAATATAACTGCAGAGAAAGAATTCAGCCCAGAGCCCTGGTAGTTTTGAATCTCTTCTCCCTAAACAGTTCTGAACTCTGTTGAACATCTGTTCTAACTCATCTGTTTCCGGCGTAAGCAGCCTCTGGCCTTGCTCTGGCTCAGGGGTGGTCCCCCAACCCCTGCAGCATGGGTGTGGCCCTTCAGGCTCTGTACCCTGCACACAGGTGCTGAGGGAGCCAAGAGTTCCCCTCAGGCTTAATCCTACACAACCACTCTAACTCACTTGAAACTCAAGGTCTAGTTCAGCTTCGTGAGTGTGGTCTCAAAGCTCTTACAATCTGCTGCTGACCCGTTGCAGGCCAACCTCTGGCACGCCTGGCTTCTCCCCTTGCAGGTGATGAATATGGTAGTTCGAGTGAGAATGGCCCCTCATAGGCTCATATTAAATGCTTGGTCCCCAGTTGGTGGAACTGTTTAGGATTAGGAGATGTGGCTTTGCTGGAGGAGGTGTGTCACTGGGGGAGAGGCTTTTAAGTTACAAAAGTCTATTCCATTTCCAGTTAGCTTGTTCTCTCTCTTTGCCTTCTGCTTATGCATGAAGTATAAGGTCTCAGCTACTGCACCAACACCATGGCTGCCTGACTGCTGCCATGCTCCCCCACCATAGCAATCATAGACTCTAACCCTGTGGAACTGTTAGGCCCCCAAACTAATGCTTTCTTCCTTATCTTTTTTACCCATAGGCCTTTAGATATGCTGTTTCCTCTGCCCTTAAGCCACTCCTCTCTGTGTGAATCTCCCTATGTCCAAAGACCTAGTTCCTATGACGCCATCTCTGCTGCTGTCATTCTCCCTGGTGCAGCCTCGGAGGAGCCCCTGCACCTGGTACCTGTACAGAGAGGAAGGTGGCAAACCACTCCCGGAGTTCCATCTGCGTGTCACAGCAGAGGTACCTGTGGAAGGCACAGGTCAGGTTACTGCCCAGAGGCTCTGCCAGCCCCGTCTCCCCACAGGCCACAGAACGGGGCAGAGAAGTGAGCCCCAATCCTGCCCATCTCCCAGCCCAGCCTCAGAACGGGGCCCTGGCTCACCATTGCTGCTTCTCGTGCTTTTCCGTCTCATGCACCACTGTGAAGCCCCAGCTGCAAAGAAGAACCAGAGAAGCTGTCACTTGACACTTGCCAAGACTTGTGAGACAGAGCCCAGAAGCTTGGGCAGAGCTGAGGCAGAGCCGAGGCTTCCCCTAGCGCAGCACGCTGAGGCCACTGCCCCTCTCTCTCTCCCCACCCCAGCCCTGGGCCTGAGATGAGGATGCTATGTGTGCCAACATGGTGGAGATACTGGGTTCAACTCTCAGCACCAAAACCCAAAAAACCACCTAACCATACTGATACCTGCCCAAGCTTACTCAAGAGCCAGAGTCAACCAGGCATGGCCAACAGATGAGGAGAAAGTTAGAAAACCAAGTCACATGACTGCAGTGCCTAACAGCCACAGTGGCATGCATCACTTTTTGACTTACTGAAACAATACACTCAGGGTTGGAGAGACACCTGTTCTGCAAGCATGAAGACCTGAGTTCAAATCCCTTGCAATCGCATAAAAAGATGGGTATGACTATGGGTATCTATAACCCCAGCACTGGGGGGCAGAGACAGGCAGGTGGATCCCAAAAGCACGGTGGCCAGCCAGCCTAGCCCAGATGCTGAGCTTCGGTGAGACTCTGTCTCAAGGCAATGATGCAGAGAGTGATGGAGGCGGACACACCAAGTCCTGCTCTGGCTTCCACGTGAGCATGCATGGGTAAATGCACCCAGGGGCTCAGTGGCAGCATTGCACATACATAAGCCGGCCCCAAGATACCTCATAAACTTATTCTCAACAAAGCTAGCAAGATTCTAACCCAGACCAGCGGTTCTCAAACATGAACAAGCACTTACCCGAACATCTGAGGAGACATCGAGTCCTGGGCCCTATTCACAGAACCCCAAACCAGGAGGTCCAGGGTAACACCTGAAAAATCTGTGCTTCTGCGGTATGCCCAGGTCATACTACTGGCCAAGAAGAGCCTGACTACAGAACTACTACACTCCCCATAAAGCTTAACCCCCAGCTGTGCCTTCCTACTGGTTCTGAGACTCCACAGGTCCTAGCCACAGGCCTGGCTTACCAAGTAGGTGGTCGCAGTTTCTTCTTTACACCAAGGTAGACTTTGAGGCTCTTCACAGGCCACTCCTTCTCAGGCCGGTGACTCTGGGAGGACATTTCATCAGTCAGGTGGGTACAGTGGGAAGCGGCTCTTCTGCCTGAAAGCTGCCCTCCCCTAGCCCCAGCGCCTAGGCGGTCCAGAACAGGGCTCCTCCTCCTGGTGAGGAAGCTTTCTCACCAAAGCCCTTCCTGTTCATTGTCTAGACACAGCTGCTGCTCTCTGCAGTAGCATCAGACAGTCAACCCTCAGTCCAGTTGGGAGGGCCAGGGTAATGATTTCCAGCCTCTGCTGCCTGGCAAACCGGAGATTCAACTCACAGCAGAGGCCTGACTGACACGGCCACCAGCTGGAAGGCAATCTGAATGCCCTCCTCCACAACACTTGGAAGCAGGTCCAGGCTGTGTGAGAGCCTTGGTTGCCCACTAGGGTCTGTGTTTGTCTCAGTCACTCATTACTCTCCCACCCTGCCCACAGAGGCTCCAGGGTTGACCGTGTGAATCAAAGCTTGGGGACCAGCACTTTGGCCCCATCAGAAGGCCAATGTCTCAAGCTGAAGCTTAATGGCTGTTCTGTATGATAGGCCAGAGGGAGAAATTCCCAGTGGTCTAAGACAGGAAGCAAAAGACCCATATACCAGGGTGGGGAACCAAATTACTGAAACACTTGCCTGGGCCCCACCTCTGCATATATGGGTCTGGGCTTGGAAGAAGCAGGCTGGCTCAAAGGCAGAGGGGAGGGGATAGGAGCAGTGACCTGCTTGAAGGTTAATGACCTTCCTCCTGTTCTGGGAGCCCTTTGCTTAGAGCCCTCCCCATATCAGGCACCCCTGCAGCCAGCAGGGCATCAGGAAGGATAGTAGGGGAAGAAGATGCAACTGGGGCTCCAAAACTGAGCCATCCCCACCTGGGTCCCCATCATTGCTCCCAGCTGTCCCCAGGCATGGCTCCTCTGCAGGAGAGAGGATGATCTGGCTGGGAACCAGAGGGTCCTTCTGTGTCACCTCAGGGATATGGCCAGAGCCCCTGTATGATCCAGGGCCTCATGCAGGAGCCCCAACTCCTCTGTAGAGAGCACCTCACTCAACAATTATAACATCTCCCAAAGATCCTGGAACACAACTGTAGCCAGGTGTGGGAATCAAGAAATGGGGTGGACGAGGAAGCTAAGGCTGTGTGGTAGAGAATGGGACGTGGGCGGAATGCAGGGAGGAAGCCCTGCTCCCCAACAGGCAGAGGCAAAGCTGAGACACTGAAAAAGTCAGCTTGAACACTAGGAGGCAGAAGAAGGAATGGAGTGCACAGCAGTGCACAGCAGTCCCAGTCAGGGCAGGAGACCGACAGCCCCCCTATCAGGAAACACATACTTCAGGCCCGAGAGAGTAGGAGGTAGAGGCACCAAGACTCTCCCTATAGGACTTGCACTTCCAAGCAGCTTCGGGTTCTGGCTCCACTGATGTCCAAGGTCATGGGCAAGGGATAAAATTTATGCTCATGGCTCACTCTGGTGCCATGATTTTTCTAGAATATGCCTTTCTCACGTGCTCCAAGGTCTAGACAACAGAAGGTCTTGGGGTGAGGACTGAGAGGCCAGAGAATCTGCTTATATGAGACTATCCTAATTTCAAATAGTCTTTCCTGTGGCCCCATGAACCAGCTGATGTCAGAATCACCAGTACTTCAGTGGCCTAGCCACATGGGCTGGTTCTGCCAGGCAGAGGCCCTGCAGTGATGACAGCACTGCCTGCTTACATTGAGAGCCTCATGGCTACACCCTGGAGCTCTAAACTGCCAGGACACAAGCCAGAATTCAAACCCTAACACAATGACCTTCATCCTAGTCCGCAGTGAGCAAAGTGCCTTGAGCCAGTCCCTTGGCCCTTTCTCACCCTGGAAAAAGGTAACTTCCTCCCCTAGAAAGCAGGGCCTCGTGCTAAGTCCAGCTCAACAGCCATCAGACCTGGCCCCTCTCTCCATGCCAAGAGATCAACAGCTGCCTTTCAAGGTGTCTCAAGCACTCCTCTCCTCTTCTACCCACACAGATGGCTTCACTCTGCTCCACCATACTAAGGAAGCACCTCTAGGATGGCCAGGGGAGGTAACATCTTAGAACCATGCTGGACTGACTGCAGGAGAGAACAGGCACAAAAGTGAACGAGAGACCCATAAGGAGGAAAAGACAAATGGAGGTGCTTGCTGGGTGTCATGAGCAGAGAAGAGAGGCTACACCAAACGATGGATCCTCCATGGCAGAAAATCTGTTCACATGCGCTCAGGGGATGCAAGGGACCAGAAAGGGCTGGAGATTGTGCTGAAATCGCTGCAGGACCTCAGGCTAGAACACTATGCTTGGCATCGCACCTCTTCCTCTCTTCCGCTGAACTTGAGCCAGGGGCAAGCCCCAGGCAGAAGTTACAGGCTGGGCAGCCTCAAGAGGAAAGTGGAGGGCTCCTGTGGGTGGCCAAAGAAAGCTGGGCCGCTAACTAGGGAGGCTGGGTAGGCACATCCCTCCCTGATGAAGAATGTCTTACAGGGTCAGCAGTGTCAAGGACATCAGACAGCTGCAGCCCTTTGTCTGGGTTTGGAAGGAGGGCAGCTCTGAGAGCAGCGGAGGAAGTAAAACAATTTTAATCCAAACTTAGGTCTCTATTGCTGGCTCCAAAATGTCTTCTCTGTGTACTATGGAAAATTCTAGTATCACGCCAACTAGAGACCCTATCTTGAAGAAAAGCTCTTAGTTTGGGGCTAGGAATGAAAGGTGGAGTTCAGGTATACTCCAGGGTAGGGCCAGTGACCACTGGTAAGAGGACAGGGAACCATGCTTGGAGAGAACTGGGAGCCCTGACTGTCCCTAAGCTCTACCCGGCTTGCCTGGGCCCAGGTGGTATAAGGCAAGGCAGCTGGCCCACAGCTACTCACGGTCTCGGGGGCCCCGCTCCACGGCCTTTGGCTCTGTTTGATAGAGGAGCAGGGTTATAAAAGGCATCAGCCCAGTCTAGAGCCAGGACAGATTATGTAGGTGGTGCAAAGGGAAAGGGGAGGGGGTACAGGCAGGGTAAGTGTGTGTGTAGAAGATGGCGGTCCCAAGGGGTCTGGTCTAGGAGAACACCTGGCACGCGGGTAGAGTAGGTCAGGAGACTGTGTCCAAGGAAGGGGCAAAGTACGCATGGCCACAGCTTGGGACTGTTGTCATGGTACATATTCTTGTGAGAGCTGTGACAAACCACAGACACAATATGGGAGCATGTGTATGATGTCATGGCAATCTCATTCACTCCCAGGCCTCATGGGGCCACAGCAGAATACACAGCCATGTCAGCCATTGTGTTGCCAAGGCCCTCAGATGGGGACCGCACTCTTGGAGACCATGAGTGCCAATGCAATGTTTGCATATGGTGTCTGAGCACACATGGGACACAAGTGTCCATCACAGGGCTTACCCGAACCTCCTTATAGAGTCGCAGGCAGCTGCTGTTGAGAATGAAGTAGCGATCGTGGAAGCCACCCGAGGGCAGACCCAGACCCAGGAGGCTTCGGTCTTCCCGGAACTTCATCATGCCATGCTTGGTGTCCCCCACACGGCTGGCTAGGGGAGGACTGGAGTGGGCATGGGCTATACTACCCCACCTACCAACCTCAAGGCCCCACGTCATGTCCCAGCCTCCATGAAAGCCCCCCAGCTCCCTCCATCTGAGCTGTTCTACCCTGGGGTACCTCTAGATGGAGGTACTGTACCTTCAACCCTACATCCCCTACGGGTACTATTTACCCAGATACAACAGCATGGCCTCCATGGACTGGTACTTCTTCACCACCAGGTGGCTGTCTATGCCCAGCCCATGTACAATGGGCAGCACCTTCTCCGCAAAGTGTAATGGGCGCTCTGTGGAGAAGCCACACCATTGTCACTGGATCCACACAGTATAATACCACCAAGGGCAAGCACATGAGCACACGTCACCTACATACCTCACCATCCACCAGCATCATAATATACCATAATTATGATCACCCTTTCCATAAGCCAGCTTCTGGCTTGTTACACCTAGCTATAACCAAAACCAAGCCTGTATTGTCTCTCACCCATGTGTCCCCAACAAACACTGCCCCTGCCCAGACCAAAAATAGTCCAGTTCCTTCCACCCTCACAGGTTAAATCTGGAATGTCCTTCTACATTGTCCCACAGTCTGGCTGCAGCATGCACTTTAACTTCTGGTCCCAGTTCTCCCAGTCTAGTAGCAAACCGCGTCTCCTCAAAGCCCTGTCACTAACCCTCAGATGGCCCTGCATCACCATCAGGGCCTGTGTGGCTGCCTCCACCTTCAATCCCACCCTGCGTTTCCTCATCTTTTGGAAGGCTCAGCTCAGTGCTAGAGTGTGCACTTTCTGGGAGCCCCTGTCCTGTCTTTACCGAGTAGCCCTTGCTCTTCCTTACAGCAGGCTCAGGGACTCCACAGCCATTGGTCCTTCATAAGCTCTTTAGACAGCCTGAGTCTTTCCTTTAAAGTAGTTAGCTAACTCCATGGTGGTTGTCTGTTTCTGGGAATGATCATAGTATTGGCATTTCCATCCCTTACCAGACTGACCCCTGTGAGCATAGGAACCATGGACTATTGCCCTGCTCCTCAGCAAAAACAGCAGATGCATACGTCAGCAACAGTTCCACCTCTCGTCCCAACACCACTCCCTTCACCACAAAAGGCCTCAGTCAGCCCACTCACACCACAGACAGGCTTTCCCACGATAGCCATCTGTTTGTACAATCACTAACCACCACCTTCTTTACCCCAAGAGTAGTATCACCCTACAACCCTATTGTCCTTCTACAGCAACACCATTCTGAGAGCATCATTATGACTGGCACCACCTATCCCTCCCTGTCCACCATCAGCTCCAGCACAACCATCACCTGGACCTGCTAGCTGCCATCACCACCAGCATGGAAACCATAAATTTCATTAGGGTGTCAGCAAAAAGTGTCATCCAAAACCTCTGGGTCCCAAACTGCAGGGGGCAGGAGGAATGAAGGCTGGGCTGAAGGCCATCCATGGTCACTCACCTGCCTCCTCCTTCTCATTGACCTCGAAACAGGTCCAGTAGTCCTTTTCCCTGATGCTCACGTTGCGGCGGTCTAGGATCTCCAGGACAAGTTCCTCTGCTGTCATGGATGCTGGGATCTGCAGCCACCCAAGAGAAGATCAGCCAGGCCCAAATGTGTCACCAGTTTCTGTTGGGCCACAATCTCCTGTGATTTAGTCCCCAAAACCACTTCTCGTTGGGTCCACTGAGTCCAAAGATGCAAAAAGGAGGTATTTGGGGATTCTCATACATCTCCAAGTGGCCATTTGTGGTTGCCCCTGGCTCAGCCTGGCTCAACAGCCCCTACCTTGACATGCTGTTCAGTCTCCACCTTCTTCTCCTCCAGGTACACAGTACAGATGAAGTCACCCGCATGCTGCAGGAGACATGGGGCTTAGCTAGAGGCCTGGGGAGCAATGCCAGCAGCCAGCATAGCCTACCCAGACCCTGGCCTGTACCTGAGTCCCACTGGCAGTGCCAGCTACTCGCATCTTCACAATGGCAGTGACTTCCTCCCTTTGCTTCCTCAGTTCCTCCTCGTCCACCTGGGAAGGGCAAGAAGGTCAATGCCATATGAGAGGCTTAGCCTTGCCCACCCCTCCCTTCATTGCTCGTTCCCTAGCCCCGAACCCCGACTGGGACGCACACTGAACACCACCACATAGTGACTGATGAGGTCTTCCACCACCTTGCCGGCCTTGTAGTCCTGCCCATCCGTCTGGAAGAGTGTGGGCCCAAATACAATGGCCAGGTTGTGGGTGTTCATCTGGTTTGTGTCTGAGAAGCACTGTACACTGGAAGGAGAACAAAGGGGAGCTATGATCACCTTCCCCATTCCCATGAGGCCCAAGACTGGCCAAGGGACTGAGGTCCAAGAGGACAGAGTGGACCCTAATTAAGGAGTGGAAGGATGTATCTCAGGTGCTGGCAAGGTATAGATAGGGCTGGGAAGTGAGGGCATTTGGTCTCAGTAACCTGGCCCCAAACTGGCCCCAAACTGGCAAAAAACTCCATGGCCTCTATCCTGTAGGAAGTAAACGGAGATACAACATCCAAGATCAGGACAGTCATTGGTTGGTCCCCAGGCTCACCTGCTTGCCCACCTGAGGGCAGTCAGACAGGAAGAGAGTACAAGAATTTTTTCCACCCGTCCACCCAGAGCCTCACACTAACATAGCCCCTCACCAGTACAGATGGCTGATAAGGGCCTTCACAGTGGCCCGGTTGACAGGGGGCAGATGCACCAAGAGCTCTCGGTACCTGGAGATCTTTTCCTCCTCATCCTCGATCTCTGGGTGGGGGGAGATGGATTGGGTTAGAAACTGGTCCCCAATGCCCCCTTCCAGCAGCTTTGCTTCTCGTGATGGTGATAGCATTCCCAGGCACCTAGCAGGGACAGGGACATCTCTGCCTTCCACCTCTAAGCAACCCCATCTCTGTAGCATGACTAGAGGATTGAGGAGCAGAGCAGGCAGAGGAGCTGGGGCCAGCCTTGTCCAGAGTATGATGGGAACATCCTGACGTAGTGGCAAGGCTGGATGCAGGCAGCAGGACCCACCAGAGGCCTCCAGCCAGGCCAGGCGCTGCGCACGAGTGAAGAGCCCATCGGGCAGGTCCCTCAGGAAGCGTTTGAGTGCAGAGGAGACGTCATCCACGTGCTGCTCGCCCTCTTTGAGGTGCACAGAGCGTGCATCCTGCCTCAGGCTCTCCAGGAGTCTCTGGGTCTTAGAGGTCTGACCACACTTGCGATAGATACCCTCTGAGGTCAAGCCTGGGGAGGGAGTTACACCACTCTTTTTAGAGGGTTCCTAGGCACTGGGGGCTGGGTATCACCAGAGAAGGGGAGTGGCTGGGCCTTGAGAATGGTGCTCACCACACTGTGTGATGTAGTCCACACAGCGGTACACAATCACTGGGATGTCTGAGTCCCCAAGCTGCTGCTCTGACAGTGTGTCTCCCAAGCTGGCTGCTGCTTTCTGGATGGCCCCAAGCCAACCCATGAAGTCCAATCGCCGCTCACCCTGGATGTACAGTGTCCTGGACCAGAGATAGTCACTGTCCCACCTATATGTCCCTGTGTCCCACCTCTCCCCAGGCTGTTGAACTGCTTCAGGCTTCTCCAGGCCCCTCAGGGAAACTAGGGCTCACCTCCTCCTCTCTACCAGCACCAGAACTTGGTTCTCGCTGTCTCCTTGAAGAGCTGTGGAGGGGCCAGTCAAAGTGAGGCCCAGGTTTTGTTTATGACTCCCAAATTGCTCCCTCATGAGGCTCTCTGAGATCACACCCTTGGGTCCCACCCACCAACCTAAAGGGTTACTGAGAAGTACTCCAAGGACAGGAGAGGATACTGGAGGGCAGGCTGGGTCATCTGGCCTCAGGCCAGAATAGAATTCAGACTTCTAGATAAGGGCTGGGGCAAGGGGACTGGGACAAGGGGCCCTAGAAATTGGGGGGCAAAGTTAATACACATACAAAGCTCTTGCAGTCTCCGGAGCTGCAGTGGCTCTTCCCAGGGCCCCTCAGGGAAGACAGCCCGGAGTTCAGAGCCAGCCAAGGCGAACCAGCCTTCCTGAGCCTGCTGGAGGCTCAGGCCGGCTTTGTAGGATAGGCGCCCAAGCCGCTCAAAGTCCCGGGCTAGCAGGTCTTCAGCCAGGGGAGGCACGAATGCCTAGTTGAGGAAATAGTGGGGAGAGACAAAGTAAACACAGAATAACCTTCTGGAGAAAGCTAAGCTCCTTGGACTGTGGGTAAGGGCTCTTTCCCATCTAGCCACTTCCTTTCCTCCTCCCCAAGGCAGAACCTAGCACAGTGACAGAACTCTGGTATCATGTACTCATTTGGATGTGTCCTTCTCTGGGTTTCCACAGTACCCACACACTCGGGCATCTGCTACACCATTGGATATGCTACCATGTCTGGACTCAGTCTGCCCCATTCTCACAGAAACAACAGACGAATGGATATTGGAGAAGGGAATATGATATCTACATTAAGGGAGTCATTTTAGGATTGGCAAGAGACTTGGCTCTAGAGGGGACCCCAGGTGTCCATGGGGATGTCCCCAGCTAGGTACTTGGGCAGCAGAGGAGAGGGTGCCTGAACTAGCCTTGTCCCATAGAAACATTGATGAATATCTTGATCATCACCATAGAAATTTTGTCCGATGGATGGAGATAGAGACGGAGACCCACATTCACATCAGAACAAAGGACTGAGCTCCCAAGGTGTAGTCAAAGAACAGAAGGTGGGAGAAGATGAGCAAGGAAGTCAGGACTGCGAGGGTCTGGTCTATCCACTGAGACAGTGTGCCTGATCTAATGGGAGCTCACCAAATCCAGCTGGACTGGGATTGAATGAGCATATGATCAAACCGGAATCTCTGAATGTGGCTGCCAATGGAGGCTGACTGAGAAGCCAATGATAATGGCATGGGGACCTATCTCTTCTGCATGTATCGGCTTTTTGGGAACCTAGTCTATTTGGATGCACACCTTCCTAGGCCGGGATGGACTGGGGAGGGCCTTGGACTTCCTACAGGGCAGGGTATCCTGCCCCTTCTTAAGGAAGCAGGGTGGTGGTGGGGCCAAGGAGAAGGGGTAGTGAGGGAGCAGGAGGGGACTGGGAGAAGGGGAGGAGGTGTAAATTTTTGAATGAAAAATAAAAGAATATGAAAAAAACAAAAAAATAAAACCTAAAAAAATAATAAAATGATTAGTTTGTATTACTCTCAAAAAAAAAGAAAGGAAGAAAGAAAGAAAGAAAGAAAGAAAGAAAGAAAGAAAGAAAGAAAGAAAGAACAGATGACCCAAGACTGATACACCTGGGTCTTCAAGGCTCTGGACGCTGATCCTCAGAAGGCATAGAGAGCTCATCAAATGAGCTAATGAGAAATGAAGAGAGGGTACTTGGATCTAGTCTCTAAGGCGGATCTCTCCTCTGCAGCCTCCTTGCCTTTCTCGCTACGGAGTGCACACCTGCAAGGCTAAGAGACTTGTTATCCTGGAGTGCACTATCCACGCTATGATGGCCCGTGGCTTGCCCCTCATAGGTACCAGAGGGCTGCAACCTATGGTTCCCTTCACCTGAGAGGTCTGTCCTGAGTCTGCTACACCTCTGCCAGCTCCTGCTGCATCAGAACTGGGGTTCATGGGGTTTAGCCAGAGGTCCCACCCTGTCTCTATCACACACCTGCCCGCTCACCCAGGCCCACCTTGGCAATGCACTTGACCCATTCATGAGCCAGCTCTGCGTTCTCCAGTCCAAACAGGTACAGCCGTTCTCCCTCTGTATACACTTCAAAAGTGTGCTCGAAGCTGCAAACAACCAGATTCACCCTTCTACTCTCTGCTCCCTGCCCTTATCAGGACCCTTCCCTGACCTCCCGAGAGGTAGGCAAACAGCCCGGGCTACAGTCTCATGAGATAAGGTCAATGTTTTCCAGTCCTTGTGTGTGGCCCTAAGAAGGCCCTGTTTTTTGGGCCAGTGTCCCTGCCTCTCCAACCAGAAGCTGAACTTCATAGACACTAGTAGTTTGTGGTTATGGCCAGGGATGCTCACCCGTGGGTGTCCAGAGGGGAAACTGCCAGGCATACAATCTCACCAGCCCGAATCTCCCCATTGGGTGTCACTGCCCGTTCGTTCTCGTAGTAACTCAGGATCCCGTCACTAAGGACGCACCAGCGCCGGCTAAACTCTGGGAAGAAATTTGGTAGAGGACTGTGAAGAAGTCCCTAGCTCTGCTGAAAATCACTCCTGCCTTTTTCCTGGGTCCCTGTCCCTCCCCACCTATAGGCTCTTCATTCAAACTCACACTTCCCTGAGGGTTCCTCCAGTGGCAGCCCTCTGCACCAAGTCCCCACCTCTCTCCCCTTTAACCTCTCCATGAACTTTTGGCCTCTATCTTGGAAGTCAAGAGTAACAGAGTCTTGATCCTACTTCTTTTCAGATGTTAGATTCCATGCTGTCCCCAATCCTTAGCCACTCCTAGCTAACGTCCACCTTGCTCCCTCTACCTATAGTGCCAATGGCATAGGAAGTCTTGGGGCCCACCCCACGTCCACTCTTCTTTGCCAGATGCACACCTTATTCTATAGTCTGTCTCCTCTTACAATGGCTCTGAGGATGCACAAAATCCCCAAAGGGCAGAGAAATGGGAATCTGAACCATGAAGGTAAGAGAAGGAACAGAACATCCAAGCCAGGCAGGTTTAGTAGCTTCCAGCTCTAGCCTCACCATGGCTCAGCACTTCCTGGTACCCAAGGTGAAAAGGATGCCTCAGGGGAGTTACATGAATGACATCAGTGAGCAGAGGGAAATGGATCAGAAGCAGCTCAGGGTTACACTGTCTGGGAATCAGAGCTTTATCTGGGGTACTCCAAGAAGGGGTGCTGAGAGAGACTGTTCCTCATCCCGTCTGTGTGATCCAACACTGCCTTCTGAGGGCCATGTGCCCCAGGCCTGTCCCCAAGGGCATGTTCTCCAGAAGCAGCCAGCTCTACTGTGGTCTTCCTCCACTCAGAAGATGTATGTGCTCGGGTACTCAGGCTACAATAGGTACCATGTATACAAAGACACACAATGAAGGACAACTGAGCCAGGTGTGATGGCACTGTCTATAATTTTAGCCACATGGAAGGCTGAGACAGGATGGCAGCTTGAGCCCAGAAGTTCAAGGCCCCAGCTCTGGGAAGCACAGAGACTTGTAAAGAAGAAGAGGGAAACGTCTAAAAATCAGATGAAACAGTAAGAAGAAAAAACAGGATTGAGGGTGACATGCAACACAGTACGAAGTATCTGGGGATCACAGGAGATCCCTGTAGATGTGACATTTGAAGGGATACTTGGGGCAGAGAGGTGGGTATAAATCCGGCATGTGTGACAAAGCAAGGACGCGACAGGGCCAGGGCAGAATCCGGGAGGGGATCTGTGCTGTAAGAGGGTGGCAGTTGACAGTGGCTCTCGGGAGATATGTAAAGACTGGGTGTTGTACTTGGAGTCAGGGAATGAATGGAAGGCAGTTGAGATCTGAGAGGGACAGCACTCAAGTCCTCAAGCTGCCTTCCATTCGTATCTGGAATATGCCCAGCCCAAGACCTCACCCAACAGGGGCTTCATCCAGACTTCAGGCTTGAGGAAACAGCAGCGCCACACCCAACCCCGACCCCAACCAGTCCGTTTCTCAAGCACCTACTGTATACAAGAGGCCATATCCAAGACACTTTCCAGGCGGTTCTGCCAGAGTGTTGTGGAATAGTATGGTACACTTGTTTATGCTGTGTAATATTTGTTTTAATGATGCAAAGATTTTTATGTCGCATTTGTTTAACTCTGTGAAGCTGTGTTACTTTGTCTGTATAAAACACCTGATTGGTCTAATAAAGAGCTGAACGGCCAATAGGAAGGGAAAAAAAGAGGCGGGGCTGGCAGGTAGAGAGAATAAATGGGAGGAGAAATCTGGAATTAAGGAGAACAAGGAGCGAGAGAAGGAGGAGAAATCAAGGGTTCAGCCACCTAGGTAAATGGCAAGTCAGTTTATAAGTAAAAAAAGGGATACAAAAATAAAGGAAGGTAAAAGCCCAGACACAAAAGATAGGATAATTTAAGTTAAAAAAAAAAAAAAACTGGTTAGAAATAAGCCTAGCTAAGGCTGGGCATTTGTAAGAAATAAGCCTCTGTGTGTTTACTGGGAGCTGGTGGAGCCCCCCACCCCCCAAAGGAGTAAAAGAAAAACAACTACACCAGAGTCCAGTTGGCACCCTTAGTCCACCAGCAGAGCCAGTCCTGCAGCCAGGCTAACACACCATGGCACGGATGGGTATGGCGCAGCGCTCACCTTCCCGGGCACGGCGGTCCTGTAGAGGCTTGCCAGCAGAAGCAGTTTTGTACAGGAAGCCACTGTGGCTCACAGTTGGCAGGATAACGGAGTAGTGCTTTTCCAAGGGCTTCACTGAGTCCAGCCGAGGGACCTCTTTGGAGTGGAAGAAAGAATGGTGGTGGTCATGCTTGGTATCCAGGAGGTGTCCTCTGAGCAAGGTACCTAGGCTCATGTTCTGGTCACAGTCCTGCTTCCTCAGCTCCCTAGCAGCACCTTCAGGATCCTATTGCTACCTCCAAGGTTTTGAAAAGCCACATGTCTGCCTCTGCCCACAGTAGGAATGTCACTCCATTCTCAGGGCCCCGCTCTAGTCTGTTCCCTTTCAGGAAGCTTCACTGACTCCAAGCCCACCCCACACTCCCTGTTGAAGACATAGAGCCAAACATACTGGAATGAGGGGGCTTTGGGCCAACTCAATAACATTCCCTAGAGAGAGGTTTGTCCAGACAACATAAAGGCCAGTGAAATAGCCTGGCCCTAGCGATGAACACTGGGGCCATGTTCCCTAGCCCAGTCCAGCTGGGTGGTCTCTAGCACCTCCCCAGACACCTGGGCTCTTTCCAGCCTAGCATGCCCCACCCACAAGTGGCCCAAAGCCCAGAGCCCCAGACACTGAGCCCCACCCACAGCCTTAGGATGTTGCCTCAGGAGACCAGGTCTGGGCCACAACCAACCCCTCTTCACCCACCCCAAGAATGGGAGCCAAATGGGACCCAACCCAGGACTGCGATGGAACTCCACCCAGACTGAGCAGACAGACCACATGGCTGCTGTGTAGGACATGCACACGGCAACACAGACCCATTGCCCACACACTAACCCCAAAGTCTTAACACTCCCAGTGTGAGCAAAATGAATCTAGGCAGTTCCAAGGTTCATCCTGGAACAGACACCCCTATGGACCCACATTGTAAGTCAGGACAGAAAACACAGATAAAAGTCCCAGATAGTGACACAAAAGGACATTCACAGAAAGCATGTGTCCACTGACACATAAAACCCAAACATGCCCCAAGTACCATGCTGCTGCCCCAGAGACCACCAAGGAGCTTCAACCATAGCTTGGGAGTGGCCTGCAAATCCAGATTCTCAGCTGATGCAGTTTCTGCTGCCATTCCTGTGAACTTCTCTACAATGCCAGACCCTGCCAGAAGACAGAGCAACTGGCCACTCACCTGTGCTCTGGTTATTCCGTAGAAACTCCATCTGCAGTGTCTGTCCAGCCTGCTCAGCAAGAGCCAGGGGTGTGGGAGCTGCTGGGTCCCCTGAGAAGCAGCTGACCCCAGCCCCACAGCCCAGGAGTGCCTGGGTCTCAGCCAGGTCAGTGGTAGTAACTGCAGCACACAGGGCCTAGAAGAGAGGGGAGGGTCAGTCCGAGCAGAGGTGGGAGGTGGAGGGGTAGGGATGGGAGCTCGCAAGAAGGGAGGAGGAAAGAGGAAGGAGTCATCCAAATCTGGATAGACTATCCCCAGATTGAAAGAGGCCAGGGCCTAGGGAAGCCAGAAGAAAAGAAAGGATTATGAGTCAGAAAAAGAAGAGAAAGCAAACTAGAGAGGCTGGGCAGAGACTACTCAGCTGAGGCTGGGGTCCTAGCTCAGGGTCTCACCCTGTGGGTCCTGGGCACAGCTGCTAGTCAGGCTGCAAGGAGCCCCTGGAGAATCTCAGGCTCCCTCTGTCTTGCAGCGGGGGCAGAGGGCGGGGCTAAGGATTGTAGCTAATTCCTCCCACATTTGAATTCCTCACTGCCTGCCCAGCCCTCTGGACCAATGGGAGCCACCACCCTTCTGGCTTGTAGGCCAAATTGGGCTGGGCTGAACTGGGGGCTGGACGCCTAGGTCTTAGGGAGGTGTAGACCTAGCTTCCACAGAGCTCTGGGAGCTAGACTGGGCCTGCCTGGATAGGGCTGCTCGGAGGAAGAGCTGAAGTCCACCCATATGTCACAAATGCCACCCGCTGCCTCCAAGTGGGCTGTCCCCCACTCAGGCTGAGCCGGATCATGGTCCAAGACTTGGTTCCCAATCTTCTGGGGTCTGGGGCCCATATGGGGCCTCATCTAGAATGGGGTGTGGATGGGGTGGGTCAGAGCAGTCCAGCTGTTTTTCATGAGCCTGACAGGAAATAGCATCCCCATCAAGTTCACTCCTTTTGGCAGGATTCTGAAGGAACAGGACAGGGTGCGGGACACAGAGGAATCAGGAGGAGGCAGCCAGATGCTGAAGACATGGCACTGAACCAAGAACCAAGCCTGACTCCTCCCTGCATTGTCCTAGCTTTCCCTATGCAGGCCCTGCTGCCCTCTGGGCCTCAGTTTCCCTATATGTTCACAGCCCTTTAAGCTGATGGAAGAGATGGGCTGAGATAGAGAAATGGGGACAAAGGAAAAAGGAATAGGTTCAAGGGTCCTAAGGCTCAAGAATCTCAGGGATTTGGTGCGCTGACCTTGTCCAGCTCCTCTTGGTTGCCAAAGAGTGGGTGGTAGCGACGGTACTTGCCCTCTCTGTACTTGGCCTCCAGGTGGTGCCGCCTGGCAACAGGGCTGCTGCTGGGCTGCAGGGCCTCACTAGGGGGCACATTGGCAGCCCAGAAGTGGTTTCCGGGGCCATTGCCCAGCTGTATGAAGAGCTGTGGGTGTGGGCAAGAGGTGAGAGGCAGTTGACGATGAGAGGCCCTGAGATCAGGCCACACATCCATCTTCCCCAAGGAGGAGGGGAATCAGGAGCAGCAAGGTCTGCTGGTGGCCATGGCCTCTGCTCGAAGCCCCGGGCTCTCTGCTCAGATTGTCTTGGACAGTTTAATAGGTAAAGGTTTGAGGCCTGGTCTCTGGGCCTTGCTGTTGACAGTCTAATAGGTGAAGGTTTGAGGCCTGGTCTCTGGGAGCCTTGCTGTTGTCTCATCCCCACATCTGGAACTCTGCATTCTTGAGGCTGTCCCAATGAGGAGGTGGTATCTACCTGTCAGCCTAGGGTAGGCAGGGATGGGGTCTATCTGTCCCTGACATTCCTCTCTGGATGAGAGAGGGTGGGGTTTCTAGGAGGTGAAGGGGGCCAGCATTAGGGAGCAGGATCATTTCCCCCTCTGCTCCATAGTCAGCCTATCACAGGCATTTTCTGGACTCCCCAGTCCACTTGTTCACAGTGCTGGCCTCACTCTCTGCCACTATGGACCTGCTTGTGTTTTTTTTTTTCTCTCTGAGCCTCGGTCTCCTCTTTGTATCCTGGGTATTCTAATCCTAACTCAGGGGATTATCCAGAAAGACAAACAAAAGCAATATTCTCTCCATTGGTATGCCAAACATAAAGAAGGGCACATGAAATGGATATACTTTCAAGTTCCCAACTTAGCAGTAAGGCCCCGGGTGGCAGGTTCCTGGGTCTAGCCTCCTGCTACAGGTTCCCCATAACAACTATCACATGCACAGGCACCAAAGTTTAAATGCATAGGTATAAACATATGACCACATATGAGCCTCAAATCATGCATCATGTACACACTATGCACATGAATTCAGGAGCGGGGAAAGCTCAGGTGTGCTGAGGAGTGTGCACAGTGGAAAACACCCCAGCTCAGCTAGGGCATGGGGTGGAAAGGAGCAGGCTGGGTGGTCAATCTGCGGTTGTTGGTCAACCTTAGGCACATTGCAGCCCAATCCAGGGCTTCAGTTTCCACAGCAGGACAACAGCTGAACTATTTCAGGGGTCAGCAATTCTCTAAAAGGTCAAATAATAAGTAGTTTGGGTTTTATGAAACACACACAATCTCTGTCAAATCTTTTTTTACAACCCTTTAAAACTGTAAAAAACATTCTTCGTACAGTGGCCAGTTTGCTAATTTTGCCAAAAATAGGTTTTTCCAAAATCCCCACCCATTAAATTCTCTGGAGGTCCCCTCACTCCAAAGTTCTGAGGTCACTGAGATGGGGGAATAGCAGCTGAGAGGGGAAACCCCAAGCATGGGTGACAAGCAGGGCATGCCCACCTGGATGAGAGTTTCTGTCCACACCTTCCTGTCCATCTTCAGGCTCCGCACCTTAGACACGCCAGCACCCAGACCACGGTGCTCCCCTGCGATGGGAACCAGACAGTTTGTTGGGTACAATCCTTCCCATAAGCACTCAACCATCCACAGTGCTCCTTGAGCAGGCCTGGAGCTAGTCTGCAACTCCATTTGGCATGGCTCCAGAATCTGGTCACCAGGGTTCCTCCAGCACAGTGGGCCATCCTGGCCACTTTCCCACTGACTGACTGCTTCTCTATGCCATCAGCTGTTCTAGTTGTAGATATGAAGACCTATCTGCTCCCCTGTCATCCCCAACTTCCTGCCTCAACCTTCTTCCCCACCTCCCTACATGGCCACACCTTCCTGTCATACGAGTCTCAGTTGACACGTCACCTCCTCAGAGATGTCCCAAACAAATGGCACCTTCTCCTCCCACCTCTTGCAATTTCAATACTTTATTGGCTCCTTTGTTTTCTGCCCTTCCCGTTGCAATGCAACTGCATATAAACAGGATCCTGATCTGGCTTTAGGTTTCTGTCCTCAGTGCTCAGAACAAACCCGCACTGCCTGGCTCAAGCCCTGGCCCTGCATTCATGCACTATCTTCCACAGAGAACCACATCCACCAAAGTCAGCCTGTATCAGCTCCATTTTCCAGAGAACCACGTCCACCAAAGTCAGCCTATATCAGCTCCATTTTCCAGAGAACCACGTCCACCAAAGTCAGCCTATATCAGCTCCATTTTCCAGAGAACCACGTCCACCAAAGTCAGCCTGTATCAGCTCCATCTTCCACAGAGAACCACGTCCAAAGTCAGCCTGTATCAGCTCCATCTTCCATGTCCACCAAAGTCAGCCTGTATCAGCTTCATCTTCCACAGAGAACCATGTCCATCGAAGTCAGCCCGTATCAGCTCTATCATTCAGAGAACCATGTCCACCAAAGTCAGCCTGTATCAGCTTGACAAACTGAAGTTTTCCTTATGTGATCACCAGCAAAGCTGCCTCTTGTCTACACACAGACCTCACGGCCCCAGGGCCTGACATCTGCCCTAAAGTCCCACAGGCCTAGAAGTTCTTCCCAAGCTTACTGACTCACCCAGATCTGTCCTTCCTCCTGAGTTCTCACATCAAGGACCAACCTCAAATCTCAGCCATGCAAAACCACCACCTGGGAACTGTCAGCTCTCGGGATAATCCAATTGCCAGCACGTGGTGAGCAGAGTCAGCAGACAATACACCGTGGGCCCCACCTTTTTCCATTCCCACTCTCCTCAGCCGTGCATAATGGACACTTTTGTATGTAACTTTCAAACCACCCTAAAAGGCACTCAGCACTTCCTGTCCCACTCCTGGATAGTGCAGCAGCCCTCCTCAGGTCTCCAATCTCAGCTTCTTTCTATAAACTAAAGTCTGGCCCACAGAGCTGACTATGTCAAAACCCTGGCTCCTCTCTCAGCATGAAGAACCCTGGTGGGCCTTGCCTGCATGCTTCTAATGTGACACAGACACCAGATTCTAACAGCCTGGCTCTGATCTAAGCTCACTTACTTGCCAGGTAGCCCTGAAAAAAAAATGCTTTTTCCTGCTTTGTCTGTCCCCATCTTTGTGGAGAGAATATAACAATGAATTGAGTACTATAGGTCATTCCCAGAAGAATAGCCAATAATGCTGGAGCAGCATTAGGAATAGGGGCTCCAGGATCTGCCAAATAGGCCACCTGTGGTCCAATGGCCAGCCTGTTGCACACATACCTACCTGCACAGCGCTTGCAGATGACAACACAGAGATTGATAGAGGCCCAGTCAGGCTGGGAAGCTCCACAGTCAGCACAGAACCTGTTGGGGGCGGCAGCCCAGATGCGCTCAGCCACCTCTGAGGTAGACAAGGCCTCTGCGATGGCTCCCTGCATGGCCTCCAGCCACTGCTCCTTCTCTGCCTCTGAATCAGCCGAGAAGCTGTGGACACATAAGTAGGGGAACTGGTAGGAAAGGCCTCAGGGGATTGGAGGGTCAGAGTGAGGGAGGAGTGGCTTGAGCTCTGGGATAGGACTGGTAGAAAAGTGAGGATGAATAAAGGAATCATGAAAACTAGAAATAAAGGGGAAATCTGGAAGAAATAGAGAAAAGAAGGGCTAGGCCAGGTGATAAAGGGGGCAGATGTTTCGGGCAGAGAGAGCAGGATGGCACACAGACAGAAGACAGGAGAGCAAACTGGAAGAGAAGATCACAAGAGTTGAGCGGAACAGGCCTGAGATAGGCAGAACAGGCACAAGGAGCCCTTCTCAGAACAGCAGAGCACCAGCCGAGGCTTTATATGGGGTGGAGGACAGAACACAGAGGTGTATGTATACCACCTCCACCTTTAATTCCACCAGAGGCAGAGGCAGGTGGATCTCTGTGAGTTCAAGGCCAGCTTGGTCTACATAGTCCATTCCAGGACAGCCAGGGCTATACAGAGAGACCCTGACTCAAAGGAAAAATGGAAGAGGAGGAAGAGGAAGAAGGAGGAGGAGGAGGAGGAGGAGGAGGAGGAGGAGGAGGAGGAGGAGGAGGAGAAGAAAAGAAAGAAAGAAAAAGAAAAGAAAAGAAAAAAGAAAAGGGAACTACATTGGTCTGATACACATGGGTCCCTGCAATTCTGTCTGCCACAGCCTCCTGTTCTTTAAAGTAGAAAGCTCTATCTAGAGAGCAGATGCCGAACTGTCTTCCTCCCTCTGGAGCTGGACGGTGCTAGCACATGCCTTTAATCCCAGCACTCAAGAGGCAGAGACAGGCAGATCTCTGGGTTCGAGGCCAGCCTGATCTACAGAGCTAGTTCCAGGACAGCCAAGGCTACACAGAGAAACCCTGCCTTGAAAAACAAAAAACAAAACAAAACAAAAATTCCCTCTGGCTATTTATCTGCTGCTGCTGTCACCACCAACTGCAAGCCACACAGAAGTGTCTAAGAGTCCATAGCTCTCATAGCCTGTCAGTATAGTCCAGGAAGGCATTGATGCTGGAGGTGTAACGGTTATGAGCTCTGGTGTGGGAGGCCCTTCTGTCTATGTGTTGCTTGTATTGGTTAATGAATAAAGAAACTGCCTTGGCCTGATAGGGGCAGAACTTAGGTAGGACGAAAACAGAACTGAATTCTGGGAGGAAGAAAGCAGAGTCTGGAGACACCATGGATCCTCCGCCTGAGAAGGATGCTGGTTAGAATCTTTCCCAGTAAGCCACTGCCACGTGGCAATATACAGATTAATAGAAATGGGTTAAATCAAAATGTGAGGGTTAGCTAGTAAGAGGCTAGAGATAATGGCCAAGCAGTAATTTAATTAATACAATTTCTGTGTGGTTATTTCGGGGCTCAGCTAGCCAGGCGGCCGGGAAGAACAAGTGGTCCCCTACCCCTACAACAGAGCTCCTCTTTGGGAGAGAAGCCTCCACCACAACAGCCAGTAGAGAAACTCAAAAGCTGCCAGGGCCCGAGAGAAGCAACCAGTATTCTCATTCCATTATACCAAGTCCTGTAGGCCCAGTGGTGGCCCTGATGAACATCTAGCAGCCTCATTAAGATGGGTGATGGTGACAGTTAACCAGGAGAGCACAGTGGCCTCTGCATCTGACGGAAACCCCAGAAAGGCTGGCTGCAGCTGTTGTGGTAGTAAGGATAATGGCTGACACAGAATAATGCAAATGTAAGAAATAGACAAACACCAACCTAGCTCTTGAGGTCAAGGGTCACTACCTGCTGTCACTATGGGCAGAGAGAAGCCACTAAGACCAACAATCAAAGAATAATGAAGAAGAGAGCAGAGGGCCTGCCAGGCTTTGGCCAGGATGGTGACAGGCACAGAGAGAAGACAGCCAAAGTAGAGAACAAGAGCCATGACAGTGACAGAGAAGGGCCGTGAGCATAAGTAGGTTCTGTTGGAAAGCCCACAGGTTCAGGGTTGGGAACGGCCTGATGGTACCACAAAGCAACACCCAGGGAGAGGGTAGCAGGGTTGGGGAACAGTATGGTGAGCTAAAAAGACAGAAATGGCCAGACAAAGATGAGTGAAGAAGTCTGACAGACTAAGGCATGTGGGTGAGCAGAGCAGACCTGCTCCATGGGGTAGGGTTGCAAGGGGGGACGGGGGCGGGGGGATCACCTGAAGATGCGGTAGGGGGTAGTGAGGTCAAAGCTGCGCCGGTCTACTTCCTTCACGTTGCCCACGTTCATGTCGATGAAGGTGATACCAATGCCCAGATGGAACTCCTGATGGATGGGTGTGAAGGGCGGAAGGCAAGGTTGAGAGCAGGGCTGAAGGTACAGCACGGGGAGTTGGGGAAGGTGGTTCCTAGGGACTAGAAAGAGACTAGGAAGGAGGAAGGAATCTGAGCAGGAATGGAAGCCTGGACTAGAACAACTTGGGTGAGGGTGGTGGCACTCAGGAGCTGAGTGGGGAAGGACGGGAGGTGGAGCTCAGGAGCTAGATGGAGATGAGGCACAGATACACAAGAGGGAGGAAAGGGCATGCAGGCCCAGTGCGGGAAAGGCTGGATGGAAAAGTACTGAACTTGGGCTCAAGCAAGACCAGGGAGGGACCAGGTAAACAGGAGAGGGGACTGTGGTGAGCACAGGTCAGGGGGAGCCCAGTGACCTGATAGAGTCCTTCGTACCTCCAGATTCTTATAGAGTTGTACTTTGTCCCCAACCACAGCCACATAAAGCTTATTCTTAAAGCCTCGTAGCTCCAGGCTGCCAGTGCGGTCAGGCTGCTCGGTGCCTCGAACTCCCAACATAGAAGCACTGGAGAGCCGAGCACAGGCTCGCTGCTCAGCCACTGCCTGCTGCAAAGCCTGCATCCACTCATTCCGCTCCACTGCAAAAGGGTGAAAGTGACATCTGAACTCAGTTGACAGGGACCCCTGGCTATAGGCTCCTCAAAGATCACCTCGCTAGGAAGCCCACTGGTTTGGACTGTCACTTTGTCTGGCTTACACGAGGCGAGTCACCACAACTGTTAGAGCCTACATCTCTGCGCATCCTTCCTTCTCCTCCCCCAAACCACACAGGGACAAGGCCTCCCTGGTTCTGATATATTAGGGAGCAGACATACATTGTTCCCTTCCCACTCTCCACAACATGACCAAATTTCCAGTCCTACACACACACACACACACACACACACACACACACACACACACACTTCTAAACTCCTACCACACACACATACACTCCTAAATTCCCCACACACAGAGACACACACACAGACACACATGCACATACAGACACACACACACATACACGCACACACACTCCTAACTCCCCCCCCATGCACAGACACACATACACTCCTAAACTCCCACCACACACACAGACACACACACACATGCACACAGACACACACAAACCACACACGCACAGACACACATACACTCCTAAATTCCCACCATCGCTCTCTGCCCGGAAGGCAAAGGTTCGATTGTTGGTGATCACTTCAAATTTCTGGTCTCCAATAGCAGCTACTCGGCAGATGCAGGCTACAGGGACAAAGCGCTTAGAGTAGGCGTCCTGGGGGAGAGAAGAGCTGCCTTCAGAGTGGGAACCCTAGAGCCCCTGCTCAGCTCCACTGAAATGACAGCTATAAGCCTATCTTCTGCAGCTGGCCAGAGATCCTTGCCTTCAGCCAGTCCACAGACCAGGACCCCACTGAGGGTCAGCTAAGGACTCGGTCTGAAGCATTACTGGGGTTCAGCCTAGGCCTGGGCAGGAGCAAGGGTCAAGCGAGGGGCCGACGGTAGCTTCACCTTGTTACTGTCGAAGTATCGCAGGTAGTCAGCATCCAGTCTCACCCATCGCTTCTGGTAGATATAAGACCTGGACAGGCAGAGGCAGGGGTCAGCAAAGACTGGGAATGAGGAGGAAGCCCCACCATTATACCCCAGCTTCCTTTTCTAGCACCTAGATCATCCATTGGTCACCAATGGTTAATGTGCATGCAGCAGGAAAATTTCTCAATCTTGGACCCCTCTGACTTTTGGACTCATGGTACCAATATCCTGGGGCATGCCTTGCCCCCACGCAGACACGAGAAGGTGCAGGCAAGCCTCACTCACCCCTGTGGTGGGTTCTTGTCCAGCCAGCCAGCCTTGATGACCGGTGTGATGGGGGTGGAGCCCCCAGGCAGCTCATCCATGAGATGTGGTGGGAAGTCAGGGGTCAGGCTGCGTAAGGGGTGGTTCAGGCCACTGGTGGGCCACCCGCCACTAGGACAGGAGAAGGGAAGGGCAGTGAGGCTGAGGGCTCCCTAAGGCTACAGCTGTGATAGGCGGGCAGGCTAAGGGGCTTTGGGAAAGAGGGCAGCTGAATGGGAGGATACTCACTTGGGAATACCCTCATAGGCATGGTCATCCTCATCTTCGGCATCATCCCCAGACAGCTCCTCTCCCTCGCTCAGCAGACTAGCCACCCTCACAGCCCGTGGGACTCGGCTTGGCAAGGGCACCTCCTGCCCCCCCCCCAGGATCACTCAGTGTCACGTTTTCCCCTCAAACCCCGATCACACCCCTGGCTGCCACATCACTGTCTACTCCATCCTCAGGCCACAACTCAGCACTTTTACTTCTGTTTCCTTCTGTTTTTGCACCCCCTCCCCCCCACCCAGCAGCCGAGACCACACAGAGACCAGGGGACAGGGTCAGGAGGACTGGTGGCAAACACTTATCTGGGACACGGAGCTAGAGAGTCCAGAGTTAGAGAGACACAATATACATTCAAGAGAGAGGGGACATGAGGACACAAAAGACACAAACAGCAACAGACCACACATACCCAGCCACAACAATCCAAGCCTGGAATAGAAGCTGCAGACCCTAGGATGAGGTTCTGGGGTGGATTGGGGGGGAGTGCCCACTCTGCTAGGGGAGGAGATCCTAGGGTCTCTAAGGCCAATGAGCTGCTAGTCCTCCCTCCCTCCACAACACAGGCAATCAATGCAACCCCAACCACTTTGCCCAACCTACCTTGGTCATCACGCTGGCTGGGGCCCTGGGCCCCTCCTCTGGGACATCGTCATAGTCAGAGTCATCTGGTAAAAAAGGGGTGAGGGGGAGACTCAGAAGCCAGGAACCTGACCTCCTCTAAGAGGCGTTAGGGCTTGGTTTTATAAAGGCCACTCCTAGACTGGGAGAGACTCCCACTCCTATCCAGGCCTGACTTTCAAAAGACAGGCGGTATAGGAGACAGGAAATGCTATTTATACTGAAGGGAAGGAAGGGCCATCACAGGAGGCTGACCAGGCAGCAAACTCTGGAGTCGGGAGTGAGGACTGTCCAAACAAGACCTACAAGGCAATAAGAATGAAGACAAGCCAGGGGTGGCAGCTTCAGCGCCAGCAGCATTCGGACCGGGAGCTTCACTACCCCAAGGGTCAGCCATGCTCATACTTGGCAGGCAGAAGACTATTTGGACCTCCCCCAGGGGACTGCTGGCCACCGGGCAGAGAGGGAGCATGCCCACTGCATGCTCTCCAGAACTGAGCCCCAGAGGCCACCCAGAGCCCAGCTGTCCTGTGGCACTCACCAAACTCAGGGAGTAGGCGAGGAGGTTTTGGAGGGATCTCAGGAGGACAGAGAGGCCCCTGGGGAAAGGCAGGCAGGAGTGTGGGCAGGTTCTCCTCTGATTGGGGATGGGGTGGCACTGGTGGCAGCAATAACTTCTCCTTAGAGGGAAGGCTGAGAACAGAACAAAGTTGGGTGTCAGTATGCAACAGCCAGGGCTCTGATCCGCTGAACCCTGTTCACCTGGACAAACAACTTCCCTACCCAGACTCCAACCTGCCTCACACAGCCTCAATCATTTTCACTGGGCAGCATCTCTCGGGCCCAGATGCACTGGTCACCCAGCCCCAGTGTCCAGCCTGTAGCCATGTTCCCATGGGACCTCCACGTTGACAGAAAAGACCAGAACAGGGTGGAAGGCTACTAATGGGAGCTAAGTCTTGCCATGTAGCATGAAGGTCCAGAGCATTTGTTGGCAAAGAGAGGATGGGATTGAAACAGGCATCAAGCCCAGGACTGCAGACACAGGCCAGTCTCAGAAACGGATTCCTGAGGCCCAAGCCTTCGCCTTTTTATGTAGACATTCAGAAAAATCACTATTTCAGCTGGGCGGTGGTGGCGCATGCCTTTAATCCCAGCACTCGGGAGGCAGAGGCAGGCGGATCTTTTTGAGTTCAAGACCAGCCTGGTCTACAAGAGCTAGTTCCAGCGCAGGCTCCAAAGCCACAGAGAAACCCTGTCTCGAAAAACCAAAAAAAAAAGAAAAAGAAAAAGAAAAGAAAATCACTATTTCCCAGTGAACTCAGATCCCGCAAGAGGTCTTCCCTCACTGCTTCCTTCTCTGCTGTCTCTCTTCCATGGCCTGCTCAGACACCCTGTGCTTTCCCACCATAGTTATCTTGTTCTCCTAACCTAGAGATGCATGTCATCCGATACACGGGTTTGAACCCCACCCTGGTGTCTTCATTTTTGTGTGTTCTGGGCTAAGTGTCTAACCACTCAGGGTCTGGGTTTCCTTTTCTGTGAAGTAGGAGCCATTTTCACAGGCAGAGGGGAGGATAAGCAACTGAAAGAGCTGGTCACATATAACACACAGGATCCCCGGTGCCCAGCTGTCACAAATGGCTGGCTGCCAAGTCCAGGTGGCCCTGGCCCCATCAGCCATCTCTGTCCACATCTGCCAAGGACTAAAGAGGGGCATCAGAGCGAGCAGGTTCTGCCCAAACCCGGATTACTTTTGGCCTGCTCTGTTCTCCAGTGTTCCTAGCAGTAGGTAGCAGCATGTGACCACGTAAATGCATGGAGGTCTGGAAGGATATGACCATTGTCCCCCTCGCTGCTCCCTGCCTCTGTGCCACTTCTCTCCCCGGTCACCTTTTTGTTTCCCTAACCCTGCTGTTCTCCTGTACATGAAATCGTTCCAAATAATATTCTTCAAAGTCTATCCCTCCTGCCAATGATATGTTAGCGTCCAAGCTAACAGAGTCCCAGCTCGACTGACTCTATATGCTTCTTAGAATGCACTGTTTCCATATAGCCAAGCAGACGGCGGGGGTGTGACTTCCCTGTGGAGTCATGACCTGCACGAGGTGGCACAGCAGCCCAGTTACCCACATAGCACTGCCTTGGCAACAGTGGCCTGAACAGAAACTGCAAGCATACCAGGAAAAATCGTCAGCTAATTCTACCCCTGGTGTACTGGTTCCTAAGTGTGGTGACCTGCAATTGAGAACACCCGCACTTGTGGGGCCCACAAAAAGGCACACGAGCCCCTTGGAACAAGAGCTTTCTAAGCTAGGCTGGCTCCCTGGGAGTCACCTGCCCACTCTGGTTCTCTCAGTCTCTCACCTCTGAGCTGTCACAAAGAATGGCTGCCACACAGCTGTGTGGACTGTGGTATGATCCCTGCTGCCACCCTGTTAGCAAGCTGTTCTCTATACCCTGTCTACCCCTCTGGGAGGTGGTACTGAGATGTCCCTTGTGCGCACTGCACCAGGATGTCTCCCCGAGCTGACCCCAAACTCGTTACAGAAGAGAAACATCAGATCAAGATCCTCACAGCCGAGTGAAGAGCTTGGCTGAGTGGGCAGAAAGAGCTAGACAGTGGGTGGGAAACAGAGGACCAATCGTTCTGGTTGCAAGGGAAGCAAATGAATGATTAAATAATGACTAAATATCTGAATGCAAACATGGCCAGCAGCTTGGCCTGGTGCCTGACCCTGGCGATCAGTGCCATGGCCTTAGACTTCTGGATGTGCAAATCAACCCAGCACACAGCTGCTTCCAGAGCAGGAAGAAGGGGCTATGGAGGCCGTGCTCAGAGGCCAGCTGAGAGCAGAATGTGACCCATGGGGAAGTGGAGAATTCCTATTCTCCATGGCCCAACAAACCTAAGTGGGCCTGGCTCCCTATTGCCCGTCTCCTCCCTTGAGGAGTAGAGAATGGCAAAGGGCACCCACTTGCTCCTCCTCCTCCAAGACAAGGCAAGCACAAACCCTCCTGGCCTTGTCTACCTCCACCACGGTCCTGTTATTCTAGAGCCTTTCCTGAGGCTCACCACCTGCAGGTGCCCTCTATCTTAATCATGTGTCCCAGGAGGGGAGACAATGGGGTCTCTCCTAACACCTGCAGCAAGAAACCTCCACGAGAGCCAGACTGCCTGGCACAGGGCATCCAGTACTGCTGAGTCAGGACCAGGAAAGGAGAAGTAAGGTCAGAAAGGCACGGCTCATGGGAAATCCCCAGGGGAGGGGAGTAGTATCCCCTACCGAGAACCGAGCCTGGGGGAGCACCCCCGGAGCAGTCCCTAGGTGTCTGTTCCTCACAAACAGTCCCAGGCTGTTCTGTTCTCCTATCCAGTGTTGCTCTGGCCTCAGCCCAGCCCAGAGCAGGCCTCTGCTCACCCTGTTCCTTCTCCTTTGACTGCTACCCCAACTCCCAACCCAGGGAAACACCCTCTGTATCTCAAAATGCAGCCCACGGGTCCTAGCAGGGCAAGGCTGTACCTGGATTTGCTGTCCCTCAGTCCTTTCTCTGGCCAAGGTGCAATTCTAATGTTTATGCCATTCACAATATGACTGGGTACCTGGGACGGGGTTGAGGGGACCACCTCAGCCTAGCTCTTGAGCCCAAGAAGTCTGACCTTACAGATAACAGGAAATATCATGGGATCTTGTACCCAGGACTGGGGGACATATGAGAGCCCTAAGTCTAAACGGGTAAGATCGGAGTGACCCTAACACTGACGGTGTGGCTCTACCAGAGGGCAGTAGGTGTGAACGGAGTCTGTCTGGGCACACTGAGAATTGTGCTCTAGTTTGGAGGCAGACAAATGTGGGTTTGAGTCCCAGGGCTCAGTCATGACCTCTGAGCCGCAGTTTCCCCAACTCTGGCTAGCCTGTAAGCTTACCCATGCTGATCTCACATGTTACGCACAGTCTCTTACTTGGGCTGTAGCCAAAGGAGTCTCAGCCCCACAAACTAGGCCATGAGCTGCATTATAGCCTTCTCCCCAAGCACCCCATGCTCCCCTCTCAATCATTTCATCTATATCCGCCTCCAGCCAGAGAAACCAAGGCTCACTTTGAGGGCAGGAGGACTGCCGAGAGAGGGGGGCAGCCTAAATGTCAAGAAGACTTTGGACTAAGTCCCCATTCCGTACCCAGTCACTCCCAGCCCTCTATAAAAAGCTAATCTGAAGTCTATAAATATTTATTTACCTTTAAATTGTATGCATGTGCATGTTTGTGTATAGGTGTATGCACCTGAGTGCCAGAGGATAACTCTGGAGCTGGAGTTGCAGGTGGTTGTGAACCACCCAGTGTGGGAACTGTGAACGGACCTTCTACAAGAGCAGTTTGCATTCTTTTTTTTTTAAATATTTATTTATTTATTATGTATACAATATTCTGTCTGTATGTCTGCAGGCCAGAAGAGGGCACCAGACCCCATTACAGATGGTTGTGAGCCACCATGTGGTTGCTGGGAATTGAACTCAGGACCTTTGGAAGAGCAGGCAATGTTCTTAACCTCTGAGCCATCTCTCCAGCCCCCAGCAGTTTGCATTCTTAACCTTTGGGCCATCTCTACAATCCCAAGCTGCAGTTTATAAACATATACTTCAAAGCCTTTACATAAAGTGCTCCTTTCACCTTGAACATCTGTCCCTGTCTAGCTAAACTCCTATTCTTAAAAGGCATACACCCACATCCTCCAACCCTACTGCGGGCTTTCCCTCATGCCTCAGGCTTCTTAGGGGCTTCCTCAGGGCTCCCCCACACCCCATAGTATTTCTTTATTTTTAAGATTTACTTATTTAAATTTATGTTTAAGTGTGTATACAAGTGCACTGCCTGCATGCAGATGCTCACAGATATCAGGAAAGGCACCAGACCCCTGGAACCAACGTTTCAAATGGTTTGTGGGCTACCATGTAGTCCCTAGAAATTAAACCAAGTCCTCTGGACAGGCAGCCAGTGCTTTTAACCACAGAGACACCTCTCCAGGCCACCTCATCCTGCATGGCTATATCCTTCAGTGTCTGGTTCACTGAGAGACCTCAGAGGACAAAGACCCAGGCTACATTCCATCCCAGAGTCAGAATCATCCCCCTAAAATGTTGCATGGGCCTTAAAGGGACCCAAGCCACTTCTAGGACTCTCACCAGCACAGATGCAAAAGGAGGCCAGGCCCAGTGATCTGGAAACATTCATCTTTGCTGATGTCCCCTTCCAGTGGTAAACTTTCCCAGTGCCCACTTCCTCCTCAGCAGCTGGGCCCTGGTCCTGCACTCCTTGCTTCCTTCATGCTGCTCTGTCCTTCCTCCTCCACCTTAGCGCTGCTGCACAGCCCTGGCTCTGTCCTCCTCACTTCTGCCCAGGCCACCAAGGCTCCCTTTGCCAGGACAGAGGCCTGCAGCCTACATGTCATTGAACACAAAGGGGCCGCACTGAGCAACCCCCCTGCCAGCATGCTGCTCTGGAAAGGCTGTATCCCCAATGCACCCTTCAATAGCACCCAGTTAGAAGTTAGCACACGACCAAGGCCTCACAGCCCAGGGTACTTCTTCCTGGGCAGTGGGAGGGGTGCGCCCCTTGCTAAGTACCACTATGGGCTAGGCTTCTGCCTGGGCTTTCTCCATGGAATGACCACAAACCATCAACTCCCTGTGCTTAAAACACACTGCTCCCTCCAGGAAGCCCACCCAAACATTCCTCCTCCGCAGGGCCTCCACACCACTCCACTGCCTGGCCCTGCTGAGCTGCCCCAGAGACCAAGTCCTGCTGTATTTATCTGCCAGTCTGCTCTGTGAGCCTCCTGGGTCTGGACCTACTTTCTCCCTGGGGACAAGAACAGCTCAGCCCTTGGTGAGCTTTCAGCACTTCTGGTACCCAGTTCAAAGTAGAGACCATTCTGTGCCCCTAGTGACCCGAGGGGGGCTGGGTTCAGTCCTCGTAATTGGAAGGAGGGGAGGTCAACCTCATATTCATCATGTACCCACCAATTAACAGCCCTGGCAAGCAAGGGAGGGACCACACAACTGAAGAGCCAGCCCTCTGCAGGTAGGTCCCTGTCACCTTGGGCTGGGGGTAAAGGGTTTAGACACACAGCAATCTTGAATTTGACAGTGCAACAAGCTAACCTAAATCTCCCCATGCGTATTTCTTGATGGCTCAGGGAACTGGAAATTAATGACAGAATAGAATGGGTGAGTACCAGAGGCTCAAAGAGCTGAGACTCCCCTTACACATACACACACATACACACACACACACACACACACACACACACACACACACACACACACACACACACCAGTCGGTGTGGTAGTCTGACAAAGGACCAGAAAACAGGTACTGGGGTCCCTAGTGGATCTAGGAGAGGCTGATAGGCAGACACCAACCTGGAAAACCCAGAGACAAGAAGGAGGGAAGGTTAGAAAAGGGCAGTAAAAAAAACTGGAGCCGTGGAGAAAGTAGAAGAAAATTGAGTCAAGGGGCAACAGAGAACCCTGGAAAAGCAGCTCAGAAAGTGACAGACAGACAAAGAGGGGCTCTTGTCCTCCCAGCCCTCCCACCTGCCCAACGTTCTAGCCAGGGCTGCCCCTCACTTACCCTCAGAGGCCTGCTGAATCCTGGGCCTAAGAACTCCTGGGACTCCAGCCAGGTGGACCAGAACCCGCCAAGGTGGCCTGTGTCTATCCTGGAAGCCTATGTGGGCTTGGGCTGGTCTTGCGGCTCGAGTCCCTATCGCCAACTGTATTTGTGCCCTGCTCCCTTGGAGGTGGTAAGCCCCAGGTGTGTTTTTGCACACCTATAAGTGGTGTCTCTGAATTGTGTAAATCACTTTTCTAAGTGTAGGAAATAATCATAAAACTTTTGAGAGAGAGACTCTGTGTGTGTGTGTGTGTGTGTGTGTGTGTGTGTGTGTGTGTGTGTGTGTGTGAGTGTGTGTGTCCAGTCCTAGTCTTTCTTCCTGCTCTCCGGTCTCTCTATCCCCACCCCCCTCAGCCTGAGCCAACACACTTCCTGAAAACACTAAAGAGAAAAGTCACCCATAATCCCCTGGGGCAGAGACTTCCTCCCCGCCCCTCAAGCCACACCAGTTACCATCCAAACTAAAGTAATACAAGTAGCCCCGTCTGTTGATCCCCTGAGACCTCACAGGGTGGATGTCCAGGAAGCCCTGATTCTGGTTAGCCCTTACAGTAGATTTCCCAGTCCCCACCCGCTGAAGAGCTCCCAAAGAGACTGCAAAATAGGCTCTCGGAAGGGAACAGTTTCTGCCCCAGCAACAGGTGATCAGCCTCCACGAAAGCTAAGGATTGGCTGGGCTGCAAGGCAGTCAAAGTACAGAAAGGAAACCTTTCAAAGTATGACTCCAGCAGGTAGCTGTCGACTCTGAGCAAATTCTTCCTTTCCCGCAAATATCTCAAGGCTTCCAAGCGCCAGGGGAGGAAGCCGACAGCCATACAGAGCTGGAAGGGGCTGTGTGGAGTGACTCTGGGACCCCTGATCAGAAATGATTCCTCTGTGACCCAGAGAAGTAAGTCTGAGGGGTTTGTCTCTGACACCTAAGTGGACAGGGTCAAAGCCAGGAAGCAAGGTCTGAATGCTGGTCCCCCTTCAGGGCTGGATGTCTTTGGGCCCAGACCCTGTGTAGTTCATGGCTACAGGCTGAAATACCAGACTAAACGCAGAGGTGCAGAAAGGAGGGAGTACCACCCTTGCTTGTTTTATGGTTTGCTCTCACACCCTCGTCTATCAGCTTTTTACTTCCCACCAGCTCCTTCCCATAAAGGGGGTGATAACAGGGATTGGGGAGAAGGACTGGAGTGGCCAGTGTGGGCTGAGGCCTGCTCACTTCATCTCCAGGCATCCAAGCTCAGCGCCTGCAGAGCAAAAGCTCCTGGCAGCACTGACCTTTCATCTCCAAAGGGCCTATTAGATCCCCAGCCTTGCCAGAGGTTGAGAATTCAACAGTGAAGGAAACTGACAGAGAGCTGACATTCTAACAGGCTCAGGCTCTTGGCAGCATATGTCCATACATATGTGCACAGTGACTCACACTTGACAGTACACAAATAATAAATGTGCCAATTCACTTTTACCCAAACAGCATCTGCACACTATTAACAACACGACCCAGCACCGCACCACCATAGCAGCAGTATCCACAGGCGCATGTATATGTATCCTCAGGCCTGATGAGCTCACACACGAAGGGCCTACTACCACTGAAACGGCACGGATCCCTGCACCCCTGCACCTATTAGGATCAAGCATGTCTACCTACAGATCCAACACAAATATGTAAGTACACAGACATGCTACCACTCCAAAAGTTGGCCAGATGTGCATATGTATACCTATACATGTGGTGTACAAACAGGAGGACAGACAAAACACCCACACACATAAAATAAAAATGTTTTTAAAAAACTAGACTTTGTATACCCATGAGCTGAGGACTGCCAATGCCCATGACTCCAAATGTTACATCCAGAGCACAGGGCGCCTGGACGGGCACCACTCTGCTGTAAGGAATGGCCCCAAATTGTGGGGATCAACCTATGGTTCCACATCCATGGATTCAATAAACTGCAGAACAAATTATGTGAAGCAAACCCATCTGAATACATGTAGATTTTTTTCCTTGTCCCTATTCCCTACCCAATCCAGTATGATAGTCATCTGCACAGCATTCATGTATTTGGTGTATTTGGCACTGTGAGTAATGTCCAAATGATTCGCAGTACAAGAAATGGGGCTGGAGATATGGGTCAGTGTGGGGCACTTGCCTAGCGTGTGCATGGCCCCGAGTTCCATCTCTAAAGAAATGGGGCTGGAGATATGGGTCAGTGTGGGGCACTTGCCTAGCGTGTGCATGGCCCCGAGTTCCATCTCTAAAATATAGAAAAACAAAAACCAAAACAAAGCAAAAAAAAACATGGAGGATGCACAGAGGTTCCTTGCAAGTACTACACCATTCTATGATCCCCTACTCCATGCTACTGAAGGGCCAGATGTTTTACACAGGGGCCTTCACTTCCCCATATGTTGGGCCGAGTACCTATGTACCTTAGTAGCTTTAAGAATAGGGCCTTGTATCTCAGAGCCCTGGGCTGTGGATATGATTTTTATTCTACCCTGCAAGTTCCATGAACAGATATAAATTTCAGGTGAACCAGGGGCTGGAGAGATGGCTCAGTAGTTAAGAGCATTGCCTGCTCTTCCAAAGGTCCTGAGTTCAATTCCCAGCAACCAGATGGTGGCTCACAACCATCTGTAATGAGGTCTGGTGCCTCAGGCATACATGCAGGCAGAATATTGTATACATAATAAATACATATTAAAAAAAAAGTTTCAGGAAAACCACATAAGGACAGTTCAGATAGGTCATCAGGTCAGGACAGAGGGCAAGAACCTTATTTGCACCATGGTCTATAAAACTAAAATCCTATCCCAGCTGAATTCTTCCCATCAGCCTCTTCTGAAGGCCTCTCCATTCCCAAAACATCTCCAGAGGGTGGCCCTGCTTGGGGAGAAGGAAGGAGAGAAGGGGTGTGAAGTGGTAAATTTAGGGTACTCTGAATTCCAACAACTCCCTCTGGCGCTCTCTCAAATAAATGGTTCGCCTGCATGCAAAAGGATGGCCACTAGAGGGTGCAATAGCACCAAGAACCATGAATTTCTAGACCATGAAATCTCTAATTTCCATCAATTAAATCTGATCATAACCTTAAACCTGGCTTGGCCCAGAAGGTCCCTTGACTCAATGCTCCTCTATAGATGGAAAACACCTCACAGACATTCGCCACAGTGTTTCTGCACGGACGCAGCCAGTCCTTCCCTCCAGGCCCTAAGCCTCAGTCACCCTGCTCAAAGTCAGAACACAACACCCACCTTCCATAGAAGGCTTGCTGAAGGGATCAACAGAATCCCCCAACACTGTCCGACAGTGATAAGGGCAAGAGACCTCTCTCAGAACATCCTTTCAAAAAAAATCCAACAGAATTAAAAATGTCGGAATGTCATTAGCTCAAAAAATATGACAGCAACCCTATCTTTAGAGACTTCTCCACTGGCACCAAGCAAACAGCTGGAAGGAAGAATAAGCTGAATGTCCATGGAAAGAGGAAAAAGCTCAGGAGTAGAGGAGCCAGGGAGAGGAGAAGGAATTCTGAAGAAGAGGGAGATCTTTCAAGAGAAGTACGATGGACAGAAGCACATCCCACCCTCACGTCTGAGCATCATCCCAGGCTTCAGTGTTCTCCACACGTCACCTCCTAGTGCCAGGGTACACCCTGATCCCAGGCCAGGTGACCCAGTGAACTCAGATGCCTCCCAAACTGTTGGGAGAGACACCTGGGGGCCACTGAGGCTCCCCTACCCGCTCTGCACATATCCAGGTATCCTTAAGTCCTGGCCATCCTCAGGCCCACACCTCAGCCCTCTCTGCCCTGCTCCCTACTCCCTAAGCTTGTGTCCCCACTAGCAGTCAGTCATTCCTCCAGCCCTGGTTCCTTCTACACCCCATGACCTCCCACCCACCAGCAGTGATGGCACTCACCTGGCCTGTGGGTAGGGGGGTCCAGTACGAGGAGGTACAGGAGGAACACTCAGGTCTGCCGAGTGCCGCTTGGCAGGCAGTGGAGGCAGCGCAGGGTCCGGGGGAGCTGTGGATGGCGGAGTGAAGCAGGCAGGTGGGAGGCAGCTCCTTCGGGGCGGAATAGGTGGAGCAGCAGGTAGCCCCTCATCTTCTTCAGCCGTGGGTGGCGGTTCAGATGGAGTGATGGGCACAGGTGGTGAACGAAAGATGTGTCGCTTCATGGGCACAGGCCGTGGGGCAGGGCGAGGCACAGGGGCCGGTGGTGCACGGGCACGGAGCAGACCAGCCAGGATACGGCGGCGGTGGCCAGGGAGGTGCATGCCCATGTCCAACAGGCTGGTATCACTGAGGCCTTGGCATTCGGTGGCCCATACCAGTCCATGCTTCTCAAAGAGTGTCATGTACTGCTCCAGGTGCAGTGCCCGAAGCCACTCGGCTACTGACAGAGAGGCATCGCTGCTCTCTGCCATGGCTTCTGGCAGCAGAGGCCCAGAGCCAGGCTCAGACCTGAAATAAGAGGTCACAGTTGAGCACAGGCACCCAGGAGCCATGGCCAGCAATGTTCCTCTGTGAGCCTTCATGCTGTGCCAGTCATGATTCTGAATGCCATAATCTCAAATACAGCAGTCCAAAGACCAAAATCTAAAGCCCTAAATCCCAGAAACTGCAATCCTCAAAGATGAAAGCCTTGAATGCTAAAATCTGAAATTCCCAGACCCCATTCATGCCATGAACTCAAATTCTGTTCTTATGCTGTTGGTGGCTTTGGTGTTTTGAGACAGAGTTTTGCTATGTGCCTCTATGGCTCTGACCTTGAATGAGCCTAAGCTCACTATGTAGTATAGGTTAGCCTGAAACTTAAATCAATCCTCCTGTCTCAGCTTTCTGAGCACTGGGATTGTAGGTATGCACCACCATATCCAAGTTGAGTTCTATTCTGGCCCATCCACCCTGTGCCCTGAGCGTTGCCAGGCCTGACTGAATATCCCGGTTCTCCACCTCTGAGGGTTCCCATGCCCCTAGCATCTAACTCAAAGTTTCTTAGCATATCATGTCCTCTACAGCCATCACACCCCCAACCTACAGGTTCAGCTACTGCTGAAAATGACACGTTGGGATTGAGCAAAACACTGCATCCCCACTCATCTCTGTAAGACTACAGGGTCCAATCCCTCTGCGACACCTATCCCCAGGGGAGGGCCAGGTCTGGAGGCTCAGTGAGCATGTAGGGTGAAATGGCACCACTGTGGGCCTCTCAGCATACTCCATGTCCCGTCCATGTCCCTTAAGAAAAGCTCCTGAGGGGAAAAGCCCAAATCACACACAGCCTCTGCATCCTGGCCTTCTGTGCACTATCCTCCCCTGCCACCGAGGCAGAGAGAGGGAGAGGGAGAAGGTGGTGTAGGAGGGTCCTTCTGTATTGGGGTTGCTTTCATTGGTTGAATAAAGAAACTGCCTCAGCCATTTGATAGGGCAGCCCTTAGGTGGGCGGAGTAGACAGACAGAAGGCTGTGAGAGAGAAGGCACTGGGCAGATGCCATGTTTTTCTAGCCCAAGATGGACTTTGGTTAGAATCTTCCTGGTAAGCCACGACCATGTGGTGATACACAGATTACTAGATATGGGTTAAACTAATATGTATAAGAGGTTAGAACTAATGGGCCAGGCAGTAATTTAATTAATACAATTTCCGTGTGGTTATTTTGGGTATAAGCTAGCCGGCGGCTGGGAGCTGAGCAGTGGCGGGACACAGCCGCCCCTCATTGCTACAGAGAAGGAGGAGGGAGAAACAGTCATCTGTTCATGTATTACTCGGTCATCAAAACAGCCTAACACTGGACAATGGGAACCCCATGTACACACCAAGAACTCAAGAGTCCAAGGAAAAGAGACAGAGGCGACTAACAGATGCAAGGGGTGCAGCCACCTGGTCACCTCACAGCATGGATGAGGTGACAGATGTCCAGCACTGAGCCCAATTAACAGACTGATATTCTTTAAACAAACCTCATATAATCACAAAATAATAGAAAGTTCCAATTACAGGGGCTGGAGACATGGCTCAGAGGTTACCAGCAGCCATGTTGGAGGGCTTACAACCACCTGTAACTCTAGTTCCAGAGAATTTCATGTCTTTGTCTGGCTTCTGAAGGCGCTTGCATACATGTCGGGCACATACTAGCAAGCAGGAATGCACACACATGGACACAAATCAAAATAAAGCCTTGGAAACAATTCCCATTACAGTCAGGGACAAGACAGAGATGTACACTTAATTACTGTGTTTATTATCATGATGTTCCAACAGTTCTAGGCATCACAAACAAGCAAGAGGTTGACCCCAGCATTTGGAAGGCAAAGGCAGGTAAATCTCTGAGTTCGAGGCCAGCTGGATCCACAGAGTTCCAGGTCAGCCAGGGCTACAAAAAAAAAAAAAAACCCTGTCTTGAAAAAAAGAAAGGAAGGAAGGAAGGAAGGAAGGGCAGAAGAAAGAAAGAAAGAAAGAAAGAAAGAAAGAAAGAAATTTTTAAAAAATCAAGACAGATAAACTATCCATAATTACCAATATGAATTTTGAGATGGAAGCCCAAGCAGCTTAACTGAGTCACTGTTATTAACACTAATAGAAGAATTCAGTATAATCACTGGGTTCAAAGTTAATACAACAAAAACCAATAGTTCTGTGCAGTAATCAGGTAGGAACCTAGATAAAAGTACTCACAATAGTCTCACAGAACAGAAAAAGCCAAGAATGAACATGAGAAATATGCACACCTCAGAGTGGTGACCAAGCTTGAGGCCGGGGGCTGGGCTGATCCCCAGTGAGAGGAAGACAACAGCGAGGGATAGAGGGCATGGTAAGGGTTGAAAATTTTCTCACACAAGAGAAGAAGGTAGGCAGGGAGGTAGAAAACCCACATGAACAAAAGTCTGAGGTGTTACTGAGGGATTTTTAAAAAGCCCTAGATGTGGGGCTGGAGAAGCTGTTTGGTGGTTAAGAGCATTGGCTGCTATTCCAAAGGACCCAGGTTTGATTCCCAGCACCCACATGGTGGCTCACAGTGGTCTGTAACTCCAGTCACTGGAGATCCGATATCTTTTTCTGGCCTCTTCAAATGCACACAGGCACACATTCAGTGCACAGACAAACATGCAAACAAAACACCCACACACGAATAAAATGACCTGTACAAATAAGAAGACATAAGTTCTGAACAGGCAGTATCACAAAAGGATTAATTCTCAAACTCACATGACCTTGAACTTCAGATCGTCTTCCTCCAGCTCCCAGTTACAGACATGACCATCACACCCCACCCAGATCGTCTTCCTCCAGCTCCCAGTTACAGACATGACCATCANACAGACATGACCATCACACCCCACCCAGATCGTCTTCCTCCAGCTCCCAGTTACAGACATGACCATCACACCCCACCCAGATCGTCTTCCTCCAGATCCCAGTTACAGACATGACCATCACACCCCACCCAGATCGTCTTCCTCCGGCTCCCAGTTAAAGACATGACCATCACACCCCACTATGCAACACTGAGTATTGAACCTAGTGTTTTACGCACATGATTTAAGCCACATCCCCAGTCACTCCCTACAACTTTTTCCAGACTGTCTTTGTCGTTAAATGTCATGTGACAGTACATAGGAACTAAGGAACTCTGCATGGCAGAACCCATTATAAACAAAGTGGGAGACATGACACCACCCAGGAGGTATGTCCTACCCCATACTTCTAAAAGCTGAGACACCTAAATATAGGGCGTTAGCTGTCGTCCCAGCACTCAGGAGCAGCATTCCTTCATTCGAAGCCAACCTGGGCTACTTGAAATTAACTATTACACATGAAAGAGAGAGAGAGAGCGCACAAGTGGGCAAGTGAACACACAAATGTGAGACATTTTTTAGTTTTTTGTCAACCTGATACAAGCTAGAGCCACTAGGAAAAGGGATGTCAATTGAGGAACTGTCTCCATCAGATTGGTCTGTGGACAAGTCTGTAGGACATTTTCTTGATTAACGATTGATGTGAGCCATGCCACTCCAGAGCAGGTGGTGCTGGGTTCTACTAGAAAGCAGGCTGAGTAATCTATGAGAAGCAAGCCAGTAATCAGCTCTCCTCCAAGGCTTCTGCCTCCTGGTTGCTGCCCTGACTTCCTGTTGTGATGTAAGCTATGAGATAAAACAGACTCGTGCTTCCCCAAGTTGTTCTTGGTCATGGTGTTTATTACAGCAACAGACACAAAACTAAGAGAGAGAATTATGGGGGTGGTGGGGAATAATCTGAACAGAGAAGTCCAGAGGAAGGAAAACACACACAGCCTTTAAACACAGGACAAGGAACTCGATAGAATACAAAAGTCAAACAGTGCCTTCCATCCATCACACTGCCAATACAAACAACCTGAAAGTCATACCGCAGCCATAGGGTAGGGGAAAATGTCACAGTCACTAGGAGAGTCCCTCTGCTGCTGCCCTTTGACCTAGCCACACTGGGTCAAACACAAATACAGGCATTTACCCTGCAGTGCTACTGGCACCCATCCAAAGCAACGTCTATAAATGGTTATCAGCTACCAAACTCTGTGAATTACAGAAAATGGAAAGAACCAAACTGTCCATCAGCTGGGAAATGGATGACTAAATTATGGGGTAGTCATGCAATAGAATACATAGTAGTTACGAAAAGGAGGAAGATCCTTCTACACTGGCATGAATGACCTTGTTACATGAGCAGGAAAATGTCCAGAACAGGATTATAACATCCTGCCTTTTACAAACAAGAAAAACCAACAACAGTAATGGCAAGTTAAATGCTGGGATGAGTGTGTTTACTTGGCTAAATGTTTAGATGTGTCTCCACAGAGACAGGAGACAAGGCCACATCAGAGAACTCCTCAAATGAAGGAAGGGCTGAGAAGGCATGAGGAAACAGGGCCAGCTCATAGGGCTTGTGTCATTTGAATGATCTTTTGGGGAATAAGAAAACAAGAATGTCGCTGGGCGGTGGTGGTGCACGCCTTTAATCCCAGCACTCGGGAGGCAGAGGCAGGCGGATCTCTGTGAGTTCTAGGCCAACCTGGTTTACAAGAGCTAGTTCCAGGACAGGCTCCAAAGCTACAGAGAAACCCTGTCTTGAAAAACCTAAGAAAGAAAGAAAGGAAGGAAGGAAGAAAAGAAGGAAGGAAGGAAGGAAGGAAGGAAGGAAGGAAGGAAGGAAGGAAGGAAGGAAGGAAGGAAGGAAAAGAAGAATGCCTTAGTTTTGAAAAATTTACAAAACATATAACCTTGCACATCTATTGCTCAGGCCCCTCTCTGAATCCTAGAATGGCCTTGAACACAAAACTTTAGCTTCCCTGGAAAACTACCCTGGTGAGGAGGAAGAAGATTCACCTTATGTGTTCTGTCACCTACTGTTTTCTGTGAGTTTTAGAAGACTAGTTACTCAATAGAGAGAAATTTGGAGTTCTTGGGTACAATAGTCCTCAATTATATAACAGTATAAAGAACTAAAGTCTTCCAGGGTTGAACTGAAAGCAATTTTCAAACTGAAAATATACTAGGCTCTAAAGTTTATATAAACTGATGTTAAAGATGTATATTCAACAGCTGGGATGGTAGCACAAGGATGGGGTGGTGGTGGCGCACGCCTTTAATTCCAGCACTCAGGAGGCAGAGACAGGCAGATCTCTGAGTTTGAGGTCAGCCTAGTCTACCAAGTTCTAGGACAGCCAGGGCTACACAGAGAAACCCTGTCTTGAAAAATAAACAAAATATGTTCAATCATAAAGGCAAGGTGCAGAGCAATATTATATAAACACCTGGGCTAAAGAAAAACAAAAGCAAAACAAACACAGAAACACGAACACACATCTAAGTAGATAAACAAGAAGCTACATTAGGGGATAAATGGCTTCTGGGGAGACAGGATCCTTCTAGATCCCTTTTTGTGTCACAAACCCCACAAAATAAATTCTATTTCAAGAAAATGTGGGGCACAAAGTATAAAGATGCTGAGTTCAATCACTAGGGTGGAAGGCAAGACAGACTCCTGCAAGGTGTTCTCTGACCTCCATATACATGCTGGGGCACCAGAATGTGTGTCTGCACGGTAAGCACACACACACACACACACACACACACACACAAATAAAATAAGCATTTAAAATGGGGAGAGGGAACCAGGAGGTGGTGGTGCACGCCTTTAATCCCACACTTGAGAGGCAGAGATAGGTGAATCTCTCTGAGTTCAAGATCAGACTGGTCTATAGAGTGAGTTCTAGGACAGAGAAACCCTGTCTCAGGAGGGAAAAAAAAATCAATTAAAAGAGGGAGAGGGCTATTATCATCATCAAGAGCATTTAGGAATGGGAAAGAAACCAAAATTCAACAAAACCAATCATGTGGCACCCAGCAAACCAGCCTGGGGCCCAGGCCTCTCCTCTCGGAGCCCCTCGTGGAGGTTTTCCAAGTTCTCAGGCTTCATCTTCTCCCCACAATCCCAGCTCCCCAAAACAGAATATAAAACCCCAGGTCTCAGGCTCCATGAAACTCCCACCTCAGGATCCCAGCTCCCCACTTACCTGCCACCAAGTACACCCGGGGCCTCCAGAGAGGTTGTTCCTATTCCCAAGGGCTCCTCATGGTGCTGCAGGGAGAGAGGTGTGGAGAAAATCCATGAGGCAAGTGATGGTAGGGGGAGGAGAGAGGTCGGCAGGGAAAGGCAGAGGATAGAAGAGGGAGGAGCAAAGATAGGGGAAAGAAAGCAGAGACAAGAGGGGAGAAGAGAGCCGGCAGAGGGAAGGCTCCAGGGCACCAGGACACTGGCCATGGAGTCAGACCCCAGAAAGACCTTCCAGGAGAAGGTGAGGGAGGTTGGGATGGTGAGGTACGACAGTTACTAAGAGGCTCAGGGTTCCTGGCTCCCTGGTTGAGACCCCCAGTGGTGGGACTCCTACAGGGAACCTTGCTAAGAGACTGCACCAGGGAGGGAGACAAGCAGGGTAGGATGTGCTCCTTGGACAAGATGATTTCCTGACAGAAGAGCTGGGGACATAGGAACACAAGACTCCCTCCACTAATCTGAGGACCATGGAACAGGCTGAGACAGAGGTGAGGCACAACTGGGCACGGACATGAGACTAGAAAGACGAGGACAATGAGCCAATAGGGGATTCCCAAGGGAAGAGAGAGACCAGGCTAGCCTCCGAAGGCCCAGGCTCTATGAGGGTGGGGCTGTGAACACATGGAATGTACAGACCCCTCCCTGGGCCCCAGAGCAAAGACAGGGCAGGAGTGCCTTAGTAACTGCTGGGGTCCGCACAATGGCGTTGGGAGCCCTCATGACCATTTATTTATGGTCACTACTTAGAACAGAGTTAAAGCAGGGGCACGGAGCCAGGTTTGGGGGTGAACATCTGAATTCCAGTACTTTGTAGGCTTAGGTGGGAGAACTGCTGTGAATAGAGGGCCACTTTAGACAACAAAGCAAATACCAGGCTAACCTGGGCTATGGAGTTGACCCTGTCTCAAAAATCAAACAAAGTAACAGCTTCCACAAAAACAAAACAAGCAAAAACCAGGGCACTTTATGGGAATGTGGGTTCTGTGGGTGTTTCTGCAAGTACACGGGTCTGTGAGGGTGCTGGTGCCAGAGCACACAGTGTGTGGAGGTCAGGGGTAAACCTCAAGTATCACTCATCCTCCTGCACTGTGCCCCGCCCCCAAGTGCACAGCACCACATCCAGCTTGCTAGGTGAATAGGAATGGAACCCAGGTCCTCAGACTTATGTGGCACTTTATGGACAGCTGTCTCCCTGGGGATGGGACTGTATTATTATTATTATTATTATTATTATTATTATTATTATTATTATTATTATTATTTTGGCTTTTTGAGACAGGGTTTCTCTGTGGCTTTGGAGCCTGTCCTGGAACTAGCTCTTGTAGACCAGGTTGGTCTCGAACTCACAGAGATCCGCCTGCCTCTGCCTCCCGAGTGCTGGGATTAAAGGCCTGCGCCACCACCGCCCGGTGGGATGGGACTTTAAAGTGAGCATTTTTAAGACAAAATTTTAAAGATTTTATTGATTTTATGTGCATAGATATTTCACATGCATGTATGCGGTGCCAAAGGAGGCAAGAGGAGGGCATCAGATCTCCTGAGACTGGAGTCATAGGCAGTTGTGAGTCTATATGTGGGTGCCTGGACTCAAATCCTCTGGAAGATTAACTGCTGAGCCACCTCTCCAGCCTCTAAACAAATGTTAATTAACTGGAACTCTGGGTGAAGTTGGCTTGAATGGCAGTGCAGGATGGTGGTAGAAGACATCTTTAATTCCAGCACTCAGGAGGCAGAGGCAGGTGCTAATCTCTGAGTTTGAGGTTAACTTGATCTACAGAGTGAGTTCCAGGACAGCCAGGACTACACAGAGAAACCCTGTCTCAAAAAGGAAAAAAAAAGACAAACAGTATGCATTATACCTAGTGTCTCTACACTTTAATTCATTTATTCTTTCCATTACCTGTAAGGTACAAATAACCCCCTAATAACTCTGTAGAGCCTTTTAAGGAAAAAAGAGTAACAAAGGAGCAATCTCAACATATCACAAATCTAGTCCCACCCTGATCAATATAGTAGCTGGCACAGCCATAGATGGCTTTGAACAATTGAAACATGGTTCCAAAATGAGAAGCACTGAATTCTGAACATATGGTATTTTGAAGAGAGTGAAAGAAAAAAATGTATAAAATACCTCAATGTCTTTTTACTGATTGCATGATAAATAATAATATTGGGGATATTTAGGTTTAAAATACCACTAAAGCAATGTGAAGCCAGGAATGGTAGCACACACCTAGAATCCTAGCACAAGGGATGTAGAGGCAGGAGGATTAAGAATTCACTGACTTTCGGTCCACAGTGAGTTTGAAGTCAGCCTGGGCTACAGAACAACCTGACTATGGTGATGACGAGATGATGAGGATATTTAAAAATTTAAAAGCGGGCAAGACAGATGACTACTCTGCTGTTAGAGCATCTGCCGCCCTTACAGAAGACCTGGGTGCAGCTTCCAGAGCCCAAACAGGGTTCACAACTACCTGCCAGCTCTGGTTCCAGGGAACTCAGTGCCCTCTTCTGGTCTTCTCAGGCACCAGGCACATACATGTCAGCAAATGTTAAAATCCACTGCACATAAATCATTGCTTTGTTTTGCCCGGGATCAAACCCAGGACCTTGCAATGTTAGGCAAGGCCTCTACCACTGAGGCACCTGAATGCTGGGATGACGAAAGTGTGCCAATACACCTACTCTTGCACTCATGCATGTGCGTGATGTGTGAGCATGTGCACATGCATGCCATGATGCATGTGATGAGCTCAGAGATCAGCCCTGGGCATGTGTCCTTACCTAACACCTTGAGACAGCCTCTCTCCTTGTTCCCCACTGTAGACCAGGCTAGCAGCTTAGACTACTTCTGCCACTCTCCACAAGCTTCTGGAAGTCTCCTGTCTCTACCTCCCACCTCTGGTGGAGCAGGGCAGCATACACACACATGCACTACTACATCCAGGTTTGTTTGCTGTATTTGTGCACACATGCACACCTGAGTATGTGCACGTACAAACTCAGAGAACAACTTGCAAGAGTCTGTTCTCTCCTTTCACCCTGTGCAATCTGAATTCAGGCCATCAGATGGGGGGCAGAGCAGGAACCTTGACTCACTGAGCTATGTAACCAACCCACATGGCTGGCTTTTTACCTGGGTTTTGCAGATCTCGATTCAGGTTATTAGCCTTGTACAGCAAGCATTTTAATCATGGAACCATATTTCCAACCAGCTCTTGCACTGTCTTTTGGGCAAAGCAACTCTCCACTCTCAGCTGTACACCCCACTCTCGGCCGTGCTCCCCACTCTCAGTTGTGCTCCCCACTCTCAGCCCGTACTCCCCACTCTCAGCCGTGCTCCCCACTCTCAGTTGTGCTCCCCACTCTCGGCCCGTACTCCCCACTCTCAGCTGTGCTCCCCACTCTCAGTTGTGCTCCCCACTCTCGGCCCGTACTCCCCACTCTCAGCCGTGTTCCCCATTCTCAGTTGTGCTCCCCACTCTCAGTCGTGCTCCCCACTCTCAGTCATGCTCTCCACTCTTGGCCAGGCTCTCCACCCTTCTCTTAGCCATGCTGCTTGCTGCTTCTCAAAAGTGTTGCCAAAGCAAAGTTCTAGTATAAAGGAGTACCTATCGAGGTCAGCTGCCTGAGGAATGGTGATGGTCCTAACTCATTGCTGGGCAGGCTAAGGCTGGGAAACAGGAACCCACTGCTCTCCCTGAGATGAGGATGGCCTCTCTCAAGTTCCTATTCCAGCACTAAAGGGCACTGGTCAAGGTCAGAGACCTGGGGACAGTGCTATTCAAGAAGCTGAAAGCATAACCCAGAAGGCTCCAGGACACTGCCATCTGGGAACCACAGTCTGGGGCTCTCACCAGGCAAGGTCAGAGTAGCTTCCCAATGACAGAAGTCTGAGTTAATCACTGGTAATGCCATCCTTTCTTTCCGGAAAATCATGGTATCTTATGTTTTGTTCATCATGAATTTTTTGGGGTTTTTTTTTTTTTTGGTTTTTTGAGACAGGGTTTCCTTGTGTAACAGTCCTAGCTGTCCTGGAACTAGCTCTTGTAGACCAGGCTAGCCTTGAACTCACAGGGATTCACCTGCCTCTGCCTCCCGCGCCACCACCACCTGGTTTTCACCTGCCTCTATGTTAGAGCGATTGAGCACCCAGCCCTCCCCTGCTCTGCAGTCACTCTCTGGGAACCAGAGATCCCCCTGAGGACGCATCACCACAGAACAATAGCACAGCCACAGGTGAGGGTCCACACCACACCCCGACCCAGCCAGGTTTGCACAGCCTCCCCATCCCATTCCTGCTCTTCCTTTCAGTATTGCTTACTAGACCTGCCAGCTGCCACTGTTAATGGGGCTCTTTGTGCCCTGGAGGGCTCCTCAAGCCTGCCATTTGCTGCAGTTGGGCCCTACCACTTATGAAGAAACAGACACCACAGAGAGGAAATGACTTGCCCGAATGCTCAGTGATATGCCTCAAGCTCCAGTCCCATCCACAACTCCTGTGTCATTTCCTACACCAGCCCAAGCCCCCAAAGCAGTCAGCTGACAATGAGCAAATCAACCACCCTGGCCCCTCTCCAGGCCACCTCCTCCAAAAACTACTCCAAAACTGCCCCTTGGCCACTATGCTTCCGCCTGCTCTCCTTGATTGCTCTGTGAGGGTCCTCCTGTATCTCGTCTTCAGAATCTTCTGTGATGGCCCGAGTCTGCCCCTCTTCCCAGCCCCACCATCCATAGTGGAGCTCAGGAAATTTAGTCCCACTTCAGAAGAAAGAATCGTCTGAAATCTTTGATCCTTGTCAGCCAGTCCTTCCTCAGATCTGGCTTGACTCCCTCTTGCTGGAGCCAAAGCTTTCACCCTTTTAATGACCTTATCACCTCAACCCCAAGGCAGAGTTTGAACTCACTGTCCATTCTTGGCCCCGCTCAGCATCTCTTGCTTGGTGTGCCTATCTACTATTGACTAGTGACACCAACTTCACCAACCCAGCAAGGTAGCCCAGTAAGACAGCCCAGCAAGGCACCAGTAAGGCAGCCCAGCAAGGCAGCCCAGTAAGACAGCCCAGCAAGACACCAGTAAAAGGCAGCCCAGTAAGACAGCCCAGCAAGGCAGCCCAGCAAGACAGCCCAGCAAGGCAGCCCAGCAAGGCACCAGTAAGGCAGCCCACAACCTTGACTTCCTTTCCTCTGTCAAGAGTCACTGTCAGCCCAGCCCCTCCCAGATTCCCATCTCTGTCCCCTTAGCTCTTACAGTGATCCCAAGACCTGGGGTTCTACCCCATGTCACATGGGTAAGGTGGACACTTACCCAAGTCCCCTGCTGTAGCCCACAGAGGCTCTGTGAAACAAGCAGGAAAGTTTCCAAAGCCCTCCTACCCTGCGCCTGGCTGTGTGGAGACGGAAGGACACTGTCCGGGCAAAGGGAACTGAATGTGCAAGGCCCAGGAATCATACAGAAAAGGACCAAGTACGCTGGAGATGAGATGGTCCAGTGAGGAAGGAAGAGAGGCACCCCAGATGTGCGAGCCTGCTGGCCCCGAGGGTGTGCCCTTTCTGGAGGCCTCCCCTTGTCTTCTTTGCATTCTGATTTGCAAGTGACTCAGGCAGTCAGCGCAACCTTAAAGGTCCTGGCTCCTCCCACTCCGAGCTCTGGAGGCCTGTGACCAAGTGGCCAGCCTTGTTTTAGCCCCTTACATAGGACTCCGCTCCAGGTTCAAGGTAAGACCAAACCCTGGAGAGAGGGGAAAGGTAAGGCAGTCCCAAGCCTATCTGTGGCCCTAGCTCTCCTTTCCTCCCTCTCTTCCGCAGTCCCACCCTTGCCCCAACACTCCAGGTTTTCCGAACCATTCAGGTGAACAGGGACCCCCAATGTCCAGCCCTCAAGAAGCCCTTCAGCTCTGTCTCCATAAGAACCACAGCCACACACTCACCTGGATCTACAAACCACACCCCACAGCACCACACAAGCAGGCCTCTGCCTGCCTCCTTAGCTCCCTAAGGCCTGCAGCTCACCCAGCAGCTACTTAGCAGAGCTGCCTTCTGCCTATAGGATCCACGCTCATATCAACAATTCAAGTCCATACAACTGCCCCAGAACCCCACACAACTGCCCCAGAACCCCACACAACTGCCCCAGAACCCCACACAACTGCCCCAGAACCCCACACAACTGCCCC